>CM045748.1:21865359-21870359 GCA_024760905.1 Plotosus lineatus | reverse complement strand
GAAGAGCATGCAACCCCACAGTCATGTTCTCGCCCAGAAAACGTAACCAGGACCTTCTTGCTGTAAGGTGGACATGCAAACCGCTGCGCCACCATGCTGCCCAATGGACAAGCAAACTACTGAAAATATTTTTTAACAGTCCTCCAAGTAACATAAGATTTGGATATTTCACCCTCTATGATGCATATCATCTAACAATTCAAGGAATCAGGAAGAATGTGTGTAAAAGGTAAGGGCACAAACATAAGTTGAACACTTGTAATCTCTAAAACCTCAACAATTACTGCATTAAATATGGTCTTTCATCTACAGTTGATATAATTACATGAGTTCATGATTACCTCAAGATTGCACAACTGAAGAGTTTCCTGTGCAGGATGCGTGTTCTCGTTCATGAAACATCTTTCAGTTATCACATTACAATTCCCAATTTATTATTATTAATATGCTTATTTAGGGGAGCTCATTAAGTGAAACATCAGATGTATAGATTTAAGTGCAATACAGTTCAAAGATTTTCTAATCCAAATATGGTTTTCAGGTTTAAAAAAAAACAAAACAAAAAAAAACCTTTTTTAAACCGGCATAAAGGAAGTTGTTTTACCTGCAGTTGGTTGTTAGGATCACACCAAATTACATTTTTGCATATTTTCATAAAATTTATATCAGCAGTAGGGCATTTTGGGCAAGGATGCCACTGTTCATTTTTGGAGATGATTCAGATAAAATTTTGTAAATCAGGAATTTTTAAAGAGATTCTTTAAAATTGTGAGATGGGACTACGTATTTTGGTTTATAGAAAAAATAAAGTTTGCTTCTCCTCTCCACAGATGTTCAGAAAACTGCACAACTCCTTCACAGATGTCATGTGCAATCCCTTCTACAACCCTGGAGATCCAATTCAGTCCAAGTAAGAACTATTCAATATCAACTCATTGCTAACCTTCAGCCAAGTACATATTCTCAAGTGTTCCCTTCTTTTAGGGCTTTTAACAGCACAGTGTCATCCATGATGGCTCCATCCTCCTGAAGCTGTGTCTCTCTGTTCTACCTACAGAAGTGTATATAGTATACATGTTTGTTGTATGAAGTAAAATGTGTTAATAAAGTGCTTTAATACACAAGTAAAGGAAAAAGCAGATGGTTTTATTTATTTTGTCAATTATTTACATAAAGCAATGAACAAAGATAGAAAATCAGACAAAAAAATACTTTTTATATACTTTTAAATACTGAAATTCAAAGGCATTCCAGCCTCCAACTAGATCATTTTTACAAAAAGGGACAATATAAAAATAGAAGGGGGAAAAAAAGTGTAAATCAAGTCTCCTCATTGTTCAGGCTTTAAACCTGACAAAATGTACAAGAAGCCATACAAAAATATATACACGCACTTAAAATGCAACTATGAAAATCTATATGTATACTGGGACTTCGGTAAGGGCACAAACATAAGAACGCTAAACTGTTAGCACCCATAAGTGCATAACAGGGTGAAAAAAATAAATAAATAAAACTGAAATGGGCTTCATTTTGTCAGTATGAAATGTACCAGGGCTGGGCTCTTCCACTTCCCCTGGAACAGAACAAGTTATAATTAAAACGCTTCACATGGTACTCATCAGTAGGTAAAATATCAAACGTTAGTACTTTGGTGAGGGGGAAAAAAAAAATATCGATTTTCTGGAGCACTGCTGACCTGATGAAGCCGCGGAACCTGCCCTGGAAACCATTATGGAACCGGGAAGCCCGGAGGCCTCTGCCACGGAAGCGTCCCCCCCGTGCAAACCCTCGGTCTGTGCTGCTGATGCCTGGCATGTTGGTGCGTTTAGGTAAGACCTGTGGTCAAAAACATGTAACCAACAGGCCACTTTAATTCTATAAATGGCCGCAGACATGAGTAAAAAAATACCACTCTGAACAAAAGTCGGTGTCTTTATGCCTTAATGCAGAAGGGTATCTTCTCACATGTGGGTGTGTGTATATTAACCCCCCCCCCCCCCCCATATTATTTGGCACACTGCGCTTGACTATTTTCTCTGTCCACATACAAACAATGCTCTGCTCCTCTGTTTTAGGACAATAAAAATTAAATAAAAAAGGTTCTCTCCCCCAGCACTATGGGGGAAATGTTTCCTTTAAACACATTCATGTTTATATCATCATAGAAGTCTCCCAAGATTTACAATTTGAATTTATTGATAAAAGAAATCTCTGTGAATGCATAAATGCATCATGCCCACCGTTCAAGTTCTCGCTGCTATCCGGGTGTGCGTTAGTGTTTGAATGACAGCTGGACACCCTCAGAACTGCTGTTCTTGAAAATGCTTAAATATCATCTGATCAATCAGATGTGAGAATTCAACAACACTATGAATTTCACCCATAAAAATAACACCTACTCGTCACATGTTCTACCGAAACATTTCCAATTAAATTGTAGATGCTGTTCATAACCCCCTCAGCCATTTCTGGTAGTATACACTTAAAATGTCACCTCGGGTGCATTAAACACCATTTTGTGGTCGATCCATCTTCAGTTTTTGCAGTAATGTGGCAGGACGTGAAATACTTTATTCAACCAAACCACCAAGTAGAGCATTATAATACATTTTCAACTTACTGTGTGCAAAATATAGACATTAAGCATGAAAGAAACCAATTCAAAACAAAAAAAGGGGGGGGGGTATAAAAATCACATTTAAGGTAACTAAATACTAAACTAATTTATTGTGTAATCAAGCATGATCATGTGAGGCAATATGGCGGCTATTTGCATAAACCCTCAACAATAACTTGGAATTTGCTGGTAATAGATGAGGGAGCATGAAATGCCCCGCCAGGGAGATAGAAAATCACCAAGATTTCCATAGTGGTTGGACACATCAACATGACTCAATATAATGCAGTACTGTATAATCGTGCACTGCAAAAGCAGGTTACAACTTTTCTGTGATGGACGGGCTCAGCTACCATGCCTCCATTCTGGAACTTAACATTAATAATAATTAAGCTGATATAGGACTCCAGTATCTCTGATGACATAGAAACGAATCATGTCTGCTTCTTGAAAAGGTCACAGAAAGCATAAATCAGTTTCAGCTCCATGGCAATAAGATGGTGTGAAGTTCAGCATATAAAAAAATATGGCCAGCACAAGACCCCTCCCCCTTTTAAGTGAGATTAACGGTCAAGGTCACAGTGACCTGATATCGTTAGCAATACGCCACCTCACCATCTTACCAATATCCACCAATTTCGAGGCAGGTGCTGAGGACAAATCAAAAGTTAAAGCCCAGACAGATGCCCACGGGGACACACACCACTGTAGAGCTCTAATTAAATCAAAGCAGCTGTACCATAGAAGAAAACGATGAATAAGGATTCGATCAATGATTTTTTTTTTCCACCGCCAGATCAAATTCTCAAGACAAATTTAATGACAGCCATTTAATTAAAAATACAACACTCACTTCACTCTCACCTTAATGACTCGTCCTCTGAACAAGGTTTCATCTAAAGCCATGGCCATCCTTACCGACTCTCTATCAGAGAACTCGATGTATGCAAACCTAAAGAGAACAGCAAAGCACCGTTAACTCAATGTTTGGTGCACTAATACAGAACCAGCTGAACCTTGGCCTCACCCTTTCGGATGGCCGGAGAATTTGTCACAAAGGATTGTGACCCTGTTCACGTGGCCACAGCCATTAAAGTAGATCTCCAGCTCATCGGCAGTCGTCCCATAATCCACCTGTTTCCATTTAACACAGGGCATGCAGTGTGTAAGAACAGCATGAGTGCTAAATTATTTAAATTAATTCTAGAGGTAGCCTCAAAGCAGATCTTTGGAGCATTTTATATGCCACACAACATTAGTAGAAGGATTTGATTTTAGCCAAAAAGAAAATTACATATAAATATTAATTAACCTGGTTTGTGGCACGTTTTGTTTCTAAAGCTGATCAAAAATAAATAAATACTGTCTTAGCTCATGCAACACATATGATGCTTTTAACTTGGTCATCATAGCATCAGTACTTATGAGATTGGGTGGTTTCAGAAGCTCACTCATTAAGGGAAAGAGTCTTAAAGGTTAAAAAGAGCACAAGGTCAAGTTAACCTGTATAAAAATCCAATCCTATTTGCCCCCGAGGGAGACCCATACACCCTTATGGTGAAGCTGTGTTATTTACGTCAAAAATTATCATACGAATAGACAAAACCCATTACTATATCTCCTGCTCTACTGACTTGATCACCAAAGAAACTAAAAAGGTGTAGTTTAGACCATGACTTAACCAACTGATTCAGGAAAGAAAGGGGGGGGGGGAATTTATATATATATATATATATATATATATATATATATATACATACACACACACACACACACAGAGAGAGAATCAACATAAGCGCCCTGCTCCCCCAGTGTTTTTGATCTTAATAATCGCCCATATGCACTGGGAGCAAAATGGTAGATCAAACTTACCCATTTTATTTGATCACTCTCTAACGGTAAAATGAGGCGTTGTCTGCCTGTAACAGCGAGTTTACACGGTATTTCATGACCCCCTGCCATTGGGGAATGTCTATAATGTGCATCAGTAAAAACACATTTGATTGTTCCACCCTGCTTTAAAAAACAGGAAATTATTTTGCTGTGTTCTCTTGGTAAATGTCCAACGACCGATGAACCATTAGAAACTGTTACAGCAAAACTATGGGATGCTCTGAATGAATAGAGCGATGAGCCAGATATGGACCTATCAGAAAGTGATGACGAGGATTTTCTCCTGCTCACTAACTTCTTTAAATTTATGAAGTTTCTGGCCATTTGCTTTTCAACCTGCCATGTTCTAAAGTTGACCTTTGTGTTGATTGGTTCAATGTGCCATGTGCTAAAGTTGACATTCATGTTGATTGGCTCGATTTTACATCGGGGAAAATATTTAAAGGCACAGCACCGGGAGAGAAAATTAAAGGGCTTTTTTTTAAAT
>CM045748.1:21827859-21860359 GCA_024760905.1 Plotosus lineatus | reverse complement strand
GCTCCACGAGAGCATTTCCATGTGGAGTTTGCATGTACAGGGATCAGTCACTACTACGTGCTTCAATGCATCTAATTTTTTTTGAATATTCATGTAATTAAAAAAAATAAGGAAATTAAGGAAGAATGGGGGAACAGTTAAGGAGAATGCCACAAAACAAGGCCAATTACACAAAAAAACAACAACCCAAAACCCCCCATAAAAACTTACATTTTTATGTGAGGTGCACATCAGAGTGCGTGCACGCGCATGCCTGTATGTGTGTGTATTTATATTTTATTTACATCTTATACATTATTTTTTAATGTTCAATCGTTAGAAGCATTGAGAGCATTGAATATGTATTTATTGATATTATATACATGTACGTATACGTCACTCAGGGTGGGTCAATCCTACTTCACGAAATTCGGTGGTCTCTCTCGTGTTGCCTTGAAAGTGAGGGATCCTTGTATTCCTCAGCCCCGTGTGGGTTTTTCTGGGTTCTCCGTTATTGTGGATTGTTCTTTGTGTGTCCATCCTGTAATGGTCTGGTGCAGGTGTGCTCAATCCTGCTCCTGGAGATCTACCTTCCAGAAGGCATTCGCTCCAACCCTAATAATGCCCACCTAACCATCCAATCATCCAATCAAGGGACTTTGAAATGTCTTAAGACCCGACTGGATCTTCCATGTCACATGGGCCACAATAGGGTTGGAGATAAAGTCATCTGGAAGGTAGATCTCCAGGAGCAGGATTGAGCACCCCTGGTCTGGTGAGTTGTTCAGGGTGTACCTCGCCTTCACGTAGATTGGCTTAGATGGGTTCCAGACCCAAATTGAGTATAAAGTGGTTTGGAAGGGGGAAAAAGTCTAGTTTTGTTGTATTATTTCAATTCAGAACTTTGATTGCAATGATCTTAAAATCAGAAAATGGTGCCATAATATTGCAGCACTCATTACACGAAAGCCTTGTTCTCTTTATACAGTAGATTACAGCAAGTCAAAGCCAATTCCATTCTAAACCACAGCAGCGAGTCTGCAGGATATTCATAATCACACTCCGGGCACTTGTGCAATTGACTCTGGTAATGAGGTTAGCAACTGCTAGGTCAAAACATTTTAAGGTAGCCTCTCTGATTTTATATTTGAAGTCAACACACAACATTTCTACGGTACTATCTCCGTCCACGATGCACACATCTTATGAAGTGTGCATGAATCTTAACATGGTGATAGAGTGTGTAATATCACACATTTCCAAGTGTGATCCTGATAAGTGAGAAAAGTGAGTGAATACGCTGAAGCTGAATCAAGATTGAACCACAACTGTAAGGTTATCTATAGACATCATTTTATAACCAGGAAGAAAATGGATATTTATAGTGCACTTGTCACAAGTGACTCATAGGTACAAACACCTGTGTAAAAGTAAAACAGGTAAAACTATAAATAAAAGCAACATTATATGGGCTTCTAACATCTCAGAATTTTATCTGAGAGTAGTAATCCGCCAAAAATAGGGGAGGGGGGCACAATGCAAGTTACCCGGCGAAATGATTAAATGCGTGTAGACATTTTAGGACCAAACTGGTGGCCATTTCATTACACTTCCCTTCCATACACCTGTCTACAGCTTCTATGGGCATTTTCCCAACCCTACATTGTTCAATTTAAACTTATTACTGTTTGTGCCACCTTGCAGAGAATCATAATAACCCTATCATGATGGCTGGTTAAATGCAAATAATGACAGTAGGATGTTGACAGCTTTGAGGGTACATTCAGAGTGACAATGTTTTCAGCAAGCAACAGTTGCTACAGTAGCTTCATTACCAGGGACAATGACCCAAGTGCCTGGATGCCCGCAGTTATGAATCAGTAAAGAACATGGGCTGTGTGGTGAATTCTTACCGAAAAAGTCTGGGAACACCTACTTGTTATTCAGATGCGAAAGTAAAGAAGCAAAGGGAACAAAAGCAAACACGTGTCGGCTTACACAAATGGAAAACATTTCAATCTATAGCATTATTTAACTCTTCACAAGGTGATCTGCAGTTCTAGATGTGACTGAAGACTTAAGGATTGACATATTACAAGGCAGTGAGTCATCTACATGGTTCATATTGCTTACTAGTGAGTCACTGGTTCAAAAAAAGATTATTATTATTATTCGCATCTGTAATTATACCAATGTTCAGACATTCTTCAAGGAACAGCAAGATTTTCATACAACTCATTGGAGTACCTACCTGATAGAAATAACAAGCTGTAACTCAATAAATGCACATATACAGACACTCCCCGCTTTATGTATTTTTCGATTTTACGTTTTATTACTATTTTTTTTAATTATGTCAAATTTTGCGTATAGCGTGCTCTCTGTAGTACGAGACGTACCTATGTAATTCGCTGACGTAACACGCTACTTACGCATGATGCTGCGTCCATTGTTTACAAACGACAGACTGAACGTGCCCTTCCTTCTTCCCAGTTCACTGCATGATCACGAACACTCACGTGATCAGTAACACTCCTTGTGTTAAGACGCCGTCTCTGTGATATTTGTGTTTAGACTCTAATCAGAAAAAGCAGCAAGCCAGCTCGTTAGAAACGGAGCTGGCTATTATCAAGAAAATTGGTGCTGGTGAAAAACAGCTGAATGTTGCACGTTTCTTCCAAATGGCTCCGTCGACCATTGGAACCATTTCCAAGCAGAAAAATCGCATCACAGAGAATGTTAAAGGTTATATTTGATACTGTATTTGATATTTCATGAGTGAATTTGATTAAAATTTATTTATTTGAAATTATTTTGCTTGAATTTAACTTATATTCTGAACCACTTAATCCTAATTATGGTAGCGAGATGGCTGGCACTCATCTCAGCTGAATCTGGGCGAGGGCAGGGTACAGCCTGGACAGCTCGCTAGGCCATTGCAGAGCCAACACTCACACCTCGGGGCAATTTGTAACAACCAATTAGCCTACTGTGCATGTTTTTTGGACTGTGGGAGGAAACCCAGGTAAGCACAGGGAGAACATGCAAACTCCACAGAAACACCTAGGCTGGGAATCGAACCCAGAACCTTCTTGCTGTGAGGCAGATGTGTAAACCACTATGCCACCTACATATCTGTCCGTCTTCCTTTCGGCTTTTTCCCTTTTACTCGGGAGTCGCCACAGCGAATCATCTGATTCGCACGTTTGATTTGGCAGAGGTTTTTACGTCGGATGCCCTTCCTGTCACAACCCTTTTAGCAAGGGACAGAAACACGCTGACGACTTTGCAGCTACTCTTTATGAAAGTCAGCAATGGTTCTTTTACATGCTTCTCACCATAGACAGTGACAGACATGGCCCGCCTTTGATAACCCAGTTATAGCTGCACGGGGGGGACAGTGACAACCTTGTGGAGAGTGGGACTCGAACCCCCAACCTTTGGATCAGTGATCCAGCGCCACACTAGACCACCACTGCCCCGCCACCTACATATCTAAACACACATTTTAGATAGATATCGCGCTCTCTCTCTCTCTCTCTCTCTCTCTCTCGCTCTCTCACACTCACACACACACCTTTCATTTGCAACAGAAACCAGAACATGGCCTACGAGACACAATTTTTAGATTTTTTTTTTTTTTTTTTTTGGGAAAGGAAAAACTGACTAAAAGGTCTAAAGAGGTGGAAATAAAATTACTACATGAATAAAAATAAACAATGTAAAACAAAATCAGGTGCTGGGTGGAGAAGCCACAATAATGATGTTTTGTGTTTATTTGTGGTAATATTAGTCATATTATTAAAAGGAATTAAAGCTTTTATACATGAGCTTTATCCATTCCTACCTCCCCTGTAAGACTAATAAACTCACCGGGTCTTCAGTACATGGACTTCCTGAGTTCAGAGCTCCTTTAATGTTGTAGATTTGCTCAGCCATCACAGCAAGTCGGTCCACCTTCAACCTTCTGCCTCAGAACACTGCCTAAAACTTCTCTTTATCCGTCTCCACGCCGTAAATAAGTCAGCAAACCTATTGAAAAACGGGAGTGAAGCAAATATTCGATACAAACCAAAGGTATTTTAGGTTTAAATTTACCTGAGAGAAACGCCACGTCCCATTCGGCACCTTAAAGTACTTACTCGGGGTCACAGGGTGACCCGGATCCATCCCAAATCCATCAAAGTCGTCCTAATTCATTAGAACACTAGTAGGTAAGACAGTGAAAATTGTGGTTTGGGACGCAGCCCGAGAGAGTCTCCTCAGGAAAAATGGAGGCGGTTCAGTGTTAATGAGCTCACCTGCAGCTCACGTGTCCGAAAATTTCCACTCACACCTCAACTCTTAACATTCCTGCAGCAGTCATATCTCGAATATCAATAGAAGCACGTGACTTGTAATTCTGATAAAAAAGAAAAATAATCACCAAATAACTGAAACCAAAACAATAGATCCGATTAAAACGTCACATCTCACTTCAACTCGTACGCCCAAAGGGGGCGTGTCTTTCTAAGGAGCATGCGCTGTAGACTAGATGGGTTAAAACCTTTTTAATGGCGGCTTAAATGGTGTTGATGGGGCAGTGGTGGTCTGGATAGGGCGCAGGATCGCTGATCCTCAGGTTGGGGGTTCGAGTCCCCACAAGTTTGTCACTGCCCCCCTCAGTGAAGATAACTGTTATCAAAGGCAGGCCATGTCTCTAACTGTCTCTGGTGAGAGGCATGTAAAAGAACCATTGCTGATTTTCGTAAAGAGTCGGCTGCAAAGCCGTCAGCGTGTTTCTACGACATGGTTCCACCAGGCCCAATCAGCCCAAGTCTCACCATGAAGGCACCCCAATGACATCCTCGGATGTTAAGGGATAAGAGAAGTGAAATGGTGTTGGGCAAGTAATATGTCCTCCTCTGTCCTCCTCACAAGCAAGAGGGTCCTGGGTTCAAGTCCTGGGCCAAGGCATTTCTGTATGGATTGCTTTCAGGGGTTCCGCTGGGTTCTCCGGTTTATTCGTACAATCCAAAGACATTCCCATTAAGTGACCTGGCTGTTCCATATTGCACCTCGGTGACAGTGTGAACGCTTGTGTTTGTTGGTCCTGTGATCATCTGCTCATCAACCCGCAAAAATGCCCAGTATCGGCTATGATAGCCTCCGGCCTCCCTTCAACCCAAATAGGATTAAGCAATTCAGCAAATGATTAATTAGAGACATTTACTTACTGCATGAATAGCAACTTTATTGCTAATTTAGGTTTTTATTTCAATAATAAAAAGTAGGTGCATAGATGATGATAATGATGCTGATGATAGTGATGATGAGCACCATCATCATCATCATCATCATATAGTTATTTATTGCCTCCCACTGCAGTTCTGGTGGCACGGTGGCTTAGCAGTTAGCATGTCCGCCTCACAGCAAGAAGGGCTAGGTTCGATTCCTGGCCTGAACGTTTCTGTGTGGAGTTTGCGTGTTCTCCCTGTGCTCGTGTGGGTTTCCTCTGGGTACTCCGGTTTCCTCCCACGGTCCAAAAACATGCTCAGTAGGCTGATCGGCCGTTCTAAATTGCCTGTCGGTTGACTGAAATTTTTATTTACGGACTGATTTATCGAGTGAGCCCAGCAATGGTCTGGTGAGCTGTTTAAGATGTGCCTCACCTTCACCCGGAGTAGGCCGACACAGGCTCTCCAGCCCATGAAACACTTGGAATTGAACCCATAACCATAACAAAAAGGTGGATCTGCTCACCATTATAACATTGTTTTTACCTATCATTCAAAATATTGTCATCTGGTTATTATACCCGTTCATTAATTTTCTGAACCGCTTCATCCTAATGAGGGTCACAGGGAGGCTGGTGCCCATCTCAGCCGACTCTGGGCGAGGGCAGGGTACACCATGGACAGTTCACCAATCCATCACAGGGCTAACACTCACACAACCTTTCATACTGACATTCACACCTAGGGGTGATTTGGAACAGCCAGTTAACCCAATGGGCATGTTTTTGGACTGTGGGAGGAAACCGGAGCACCCAGAGGAAACTCACGCAAACACGAGGAGAACATACAAACTCCACACAGAAACGCCCATGCTGGGAATCAAACCCAGGCCTTCTTTTTGTGAGTGGACGTGCTAACCACTATGCCACCGTGCCACCTTCAGATATTCATTTAATTTATTTTCTGACCCACTTAATCCTATTAGGGTCGTGGGGAGGCTGGCGCCCATGTCAGCCGACCTTGAGTGACTGTATTATAAACATTCACACACACCTACGGGCGATTTGGAGCAGTCAATTAGTCGACCGTACATGCTTTTGAAATGTGGGAGGAAACCAGAGTGTTGAGTAGAAACCCACACGAGCACGGGAGGAAAACACAAACTCCACATAGAAACACCCGAGACCAGGAATCGCCTTCCCAGGCCTTCTTGCTGTGAAGTGGATATGCTAAGTCCGACACAATGTCCTCATAATTTCATTCAACTTTCCCGGTAGGTATTTGGGGAAATAACATCATGCATGATCACCCAGGAAATGAGGGACGCAGCACAAGCGACAGTTCGTATTTCGCTGTCATTTTTTAATTACACAGATACATATCTCAACACAGACAATAACCTGATTTAGAATGTTTACAGCGTCACATATCCAACGAAGCGCACAGTAAAGGGGGAGAGGGGCAGCAAAAAAGGGGAAGAGAGCATGCAAGAAAGAAACCAAAACTTCTCCTGGCACAGTTCACTTCATAGAGACTGACAACAGGATGAAAAATAAAAGAAAAGAGAGAGAGAGATAGAGAGATCTTCATCACACCAACCTTGTCCTACAGAAACAATTTACTCTTTTCTGGAACAATGTATTGCACAATACAGAAAATAATGCTTCCCTAAACATGTCAAATCAAGCTTTCTCATCTTTAGGTATCTTTACAACAATAAAAATAAATAAATAAAAATAAATAAAAACGTCTCTAGCTATTTCGGCATTCGGGGGGGAGGGGAGGGGGGGGAGGAATCAAGCACCCACTCTGATTTCGCTAACAATAGCATTCTCATTCTCATTAGTTTAAGGTCTACATTACAACAGAATGAGTTACGGGTGTCCACTGGTAAAGAGCGGTTGGTATGGAGTCCAAAAAAAAAGCTTCTGATGACATGCATCTTCACCATAACCCATCATGGATGGCATAATTAAAGCAGAAGAAAAAGTGACAGGGGGATTAAAAAAAAAAAAAAAAAAAAAAAAAAAAGCCCTCATTTTAAATATACATGTATTTTTTTTTTAAACTGTCATTTCATATGTAGGCCTACAGAGCGCATGTGACTTTCAAGGTTTATTTATTTTTTTTTTAAATTAAGGTGTGGTATCATTTTCTGAGTATCATGCGATCAGAAAATTTTCGGCGCGGATGTCTCCCAGCCTCAACTCCTTTTTTGCAGATCGACTCAGAGAGAACGTGCCTCCCGCTGTGTTCAAGAAAACAAAGGTATATACACAAACAGTAGAAGATCCATCAACAAGCTCTTCCTTTTTTGGTTCAACTTTGGTTGGAGACACAACAGGACGCTATCTTGATCATATGGCCTCATATGAACTAAATGAGAGCAAAGCAGACATGCAAAGCACAGAAAAGGAGTGAGGTGTGTGTGTGTGTGTGTGTGTATCCTGTGCCTTTATTTTGTTGGTGTATTAGATTAAAGCTCTGGAGTATTCAAGTAGTTTGCACGAGATCATGAATAGGAAGCCTCTGTCTCTCAAGCACCCACTCAGGTCACACATCTTTGAACACAGATGGCTGATGCTAGACATGTGCCCATTTTTCATATCATGATGACCTCTTCATCATTTGACTATACTGTATTTACAACATTGTTAGGCTTATATGTTGAAAAAAAAAGCACAGTTCCAGTACCTGTAGGTATCAGGAATGAATCTCGATAGGCTTCAAATTCAGCATATTATCAGCTTTGTTAAAAATAACCGGCGCAAGTGGTGTCTGTCATGCTATATACACTGGCTGCCTCCTGAATACTCTGCGTGCACAGTTATAACATCATACATGTTGAAAAATGCAATAGTACGTACAGTATATACAGTACAGGCACATGCCTAGCTGTGGCTTTGTAATTTCTGCACCATGCTGTTCTGTTGTGTGAGCCGTGTGTGGTTATTTCTAATACTTTGGTTCAAGGGATCTTAGTTTGCACTAGGTCATGTTTAAAAGGCTGCAATTAACCAGCATACAAAGTTGCTTTGGTCTGCTATTTTGGATAATTCTGGGATATGTTACGATGCTGAATGATTCAGTAAACAAAATACAAGCAGGTAAAAGTCTTCAGTTATGTTTTAGGCAGATGGAACAATGTTTTTTTCCCCCCATCTCATCTCATCTCATTTCCCATTAGGGTCACATTGAGGGTGGAGCCTATCTCAGCCGACACTGACTGACTGACGGTGGGGTACACCCTGAACAGCTCGCCAGACCATCCCAGGGCCGACACTCACACAAACATTCACACTCACTCTGAGGGTCAATTTGGACTTTGGATTATGGGAGGAAACCAAGGCACAGGAAGAGTATGTGAAGTCCACACCGAAACCCCAGGTATCGAACCACGGACCATCTGGCTGTGAAGCACACCTGCTAACTGCTTTTCCATGTACCACATACAATTTTTCACATTTTTTTTTTGAAAGATGTAAGATAAAGAATTTTATTAAATTCAAAAATTTTTAAAACACATTACAGTGCTGGATTTTCAGGCCAGTGATGTAGGGGTTCGGGTGCTGCGCTCATGATCGGGAGGTTGTGTGTTCAACTCCCAGTTAGACCTCCACTGTGCTAAGACCCCTGGGCAAGGTCTCAACCACGAGTGTGCCTCTGTTCACCCAGCAGTATAAATGGGTACCAGTAAAATATACTGGGAAGGTCACCTGTGATGGACTAGCGTCTCACCCAGGGGAAGTTGTACTCCGAGTTGCTTCACGCTACGGAAACCAGGGATAAGCTCCGGCCTGACGAGTCACCGTGGCGCGGGTGTAAAAAAGCCCAACGGACTTTCCCTTTTACAGTGTTGGAATACCGATCCCAATGTTGATGGTTCAAGCCCCACTATCATCGGGTTGCCACTGTAGTCCCCCCAGTGCAGCTAACTGGGTTATTAAAGGCCTGCCATGTCTCTCACTGTTTATGACGAGAGGCCGTACAATAATCATTGCTGTCTTTCATTAAGAGTAGCTGTCTAGCCGTCGGCGTGCTTCTGCTCTGCGAGCTGTCCAGGATGCGCTCTGCCCTCGCCCAGAATTGGATGAGATGAGCGCCGGCTTGTACCGCGACCCTAATGAGAATCAAGCGGTTCAGAAAATGAATGAAAGAATAAAACACATCCGTATGTTACTTCAAATATGAATTTCTGGAAATGTTACGAGTTCCTCTGCAGGTTCTATCCGTCTCTAATTTGCTCAGTAAGAGTTGATGCTTTATGTATCTTCGATCAACATACTTAAAATGTGTTACGCTTTGCAAACACATCCACACTGAAACGATGACAACTAATACAAGTCCAAACAATACATATTTGTTCTCCTATAATTTATACTGCTGATGTTCAGATTCATCCCGGTATGCGCTTAAAAAAATTCAAAACAATAACAAGCCCTTAATTGAATAAAATGAGTGTAGGCTGAATATTAATTGCTTTTCGCCAGGTTTGCATGTCTGCTAGTGACACGGCTCTCTGAGCACACATAGATCTTGCGATTTTGGACAGGAGGTAGCTAATGAGGAGACAGAAGACCCAGGATGAACAAACAGGAGATGAGAGTAACACACAGCTCTGTAGTTCTGTTTCATTATACACAGGTGAAAGACTTCATATATTAATTTAGGAAAAAAAAAAAAAAAAGAAAATGAATTGTTCAATATTCAAAGCACTGTCCTTAAATTAAAGGAGCCGTCATTTTGAAAAGCGCTAAATAGGACAAGACACAAAGCATGAGACTTTCAAGTTTGGTCCGTATTCGAGGTATGACACGAGGACAGGACATCGGAGTGCACAAAATGCTTCTGCCCATTCAGTCGACTCAACAGTTTTGTTTTGTTTTTTTTTCAAGGTGACGGACTCGTTTTACTCGTAGGCGGCTTTTTAATCATTATGGCCATCGTTATATGTCCCTTAATTATGAAAAAACCTTCTCCGTTCATTTACGGCTTCAGTGTGTTTCCAGGACTCCAACGCCTTCCAGAGAGAAAGTTGATGACTGTATTCGGGAAAACCATATCCATGTACTGCGGTACAGACAACAAACAAACAAACAAACAAACAAACATACTAAAAAAAAAAAAGTTTTAGCTTGACTATGGTGTGGGGTTTACACCAGGACTGTGTTGGAGGTTAGCGAGAAAGCGTGCAACATTTCACACAATTACGCTTGAAATCAACAGGAAGTGACTTTCTCTCCTCGCTTGGAAGCCTGCCATCAACATCATGGTTAAACATACACTTTGACTCGCACGACGTCTCTTCTTCAGGCAATAAACTGTACAAGCAGTTATGAGTCACCACCTCGGACATTCCTCCGTTTCACCTACGCAAGTCCTGATTTTGCAGAGGCAGCACATTTTCAAGTCACCTGACAAATTATCCGCAGGTAAAATATCGCGGCGATGTTATGCTGAGCGGTTTGCGACCGACAAGACAAATTGAACTCGAACCCCGCCTTTTGTTGACCCACGAATGCCCGTGACCCGACAAAATCAGGACTTGCTGTCACCTACATCTATAGATTACACGATATACAGAGTAAAGCGGACCGAACAGAAATGCATCGGGTCTGAAGGAGTACTTACAATTGCTTTGATTTGGAAAAGAAAAGAAGTGAGAAATTATTTGTAGACATTATACTTTCTGTTATTTGGCAAACACATTTTTTGGACCTCTTACTTTTAAATACTATATACATTCACATTAAGTTACGGCTGTTATTTTAAATAGATTTATATGTAGATTTATATTATAAGGTACCCTAAGGGTGGTTTCTGAGGTTCCGTTCAGTAGCTGAATTCTCTTCTAATATTGCACCTCCGTCCTCTCACCGTTTCAAAACATGAGTGATATAAAATACACCAGGAGTTTCTACTCTACACATTTTCTTCCCTCAGAACGTCTTTACATATCCAGCCCAAATCGAAAACAAGACAAAGTAAAATAAAAATAAAAAATAAAAAATAAAAACAAATCAGGCAGCACATGGTGACATCAGAGACAGACATTGAGAACTAGAAAGCAGTATCTACACGTTTGATCCCTTCTTAAATATCCGCTCACAGGGGAAAGAGACAAAGGGACAAGTTGGCAGGAGGTAGGGAAAAGAACAAAAAAAAAAAAAAACCAGACAGAAAGAGGGAGATAGAGATACGAGAGAAATCAAGTCCACACTGCTTTTTAGTCGACAGTTTTTAAAAGCAGTCTGCTCTTCATGCTTTGGAGTCAATATTACAGCTCAGTGTAAAATCAGGAGAGCGTTAGAAAAAAATGATTAAATAAAAACGGAGGATTGCTTCAAAAGGCTCATCCTTGGAGTGCGATCCTCGCAGACGTTCTCGGTTCTTCTTGAGGGTTTTTTTTTTTTTTTTTTCTGGCATTTGATCTGCCAATTTTCTTTCAAGGCCAAAAGTGTGTTTGTTTCCATACATTTGATTCGGCCCACTCGTCCTTGCTTTCGCTCCACCTGTATGTCTTTGCTTTAAGCAGAGGCGGATGGCATGTCACTTCACCGTGTTCCTTGGGGCAAGAGCGGGGAGGGGGGGGTTGTAGGTAACTGAACCAGCGAGGGAAGGAGGGGCCACAGTGAGAGGAGGGGAGGCAGGGTTGAATTTGTTCCTTTTTTCATTGCTGCCTCTCCACAGAAACCAGTCTTGGGTTTGAGGAGGTTTAGTGTCATTCGAGTTTGGTTACAAGACGAGTGCTTCTCTGTGAAACTTTGGCAGTGTATTAAAAAGGTTTGGATCATGTTTTTTTTTTTTTTTATTATTATTTGGGTTCGCATCAGAACAGAGAGGTGAGTCCGGTGCAAGTTTTTCTTGGCTCGCTAGCAAGGTAGTTATCAGGTCTTTATTCTGTTTATTATTATTATTAGCGTCAGTATTTTTGGATTTTCTTGTTAAAGCCAAATACAAACCGGTGAAAGAAGATCGTTCATGGTTTGAGGAACGGAACACTGGGGTGGGAGGGAAAGTCTTTCGGGCCTCCATTTAAACCCGGACAAGAAACAAGGGCAAAAGGATGCCTTAGACTGGCAGAAAAAAAATCTAACTCCTGTATTCAAGCTTCTCTAAAAGTCCCAAAGCTCTCTGTGGAAGAGGACGGAGTGTGTCGGGCTAATCTCATATATATTTATATATGTTTGTGTGTGTTTGTATGTATATATATATATATATATATATATATATATATATATATATACACACACACATACATGCATGCGCGCACACATACAGGGATTAAATTGTTCATAAAGCCACGCGCTAATGAATGAATTTCTTGCTGCCTTATTTTTAATAAGACGGTTAAAATCTATGAATGTTCCCTCAGTAAACCCTTACAAAGTGTAATAAATTGAGAACTAGAGTTAAATGAGAGCTTCAGTTAGTTCAGAAGAAGTGAGGGACTCCTAAAGGTGGGTAGAAGTGCGAGGACTTATGGTGAACATTTCTCATCTTCTTTTGGGTGCATGTGCAGCAGCAGCGTTAGCGGTAGCAGAGAACGTGCCAGAGGTCAGCGAGAGGAGGAGTCTAGCAGGGCAGGTGTGGCAGGGGTGGTGGAACGTGACACGCTGCTAGAGCTGGGGCTGCTGTCTTTAGGGCTTCCTCCACCGCCAGCCGGCCCAACCAGGGACAGGGGGCCTGGAGTGGTGCTCTCCGAGTGTGTTGGTGGAGCACTGGAAGAGGATGACGAGGAGGAAGAGGATGATGAAGAGGAAGGAGTTCCCAGAGGGACGCTGCCACCTCCCGGTAGCCCTTGCAGTGTCTGACCACACACGTGATGGTGTTTCTCCCAGTCTTTGTGCTGGCAGAAGGAGCCGCAGTACCGCGCCGTGTTGCAGCCGCTGCACGTCTCGCTCGCCTTGCGGCCGCAGTTCCAACAGCTCTGAGAAAATGTAGGAGAAGGGTGTGTTAGTATCCACAGTTCATTACTGCAACTACACCTCTGTCTTTATCAAAGTAACCATATAATTTCCAACAACATTAACATTTTTAAAAGCTGCTCTATTGGATTCTTTCAGTAGTCTTCTGCCAACCCGAATCTAACTGTATATTAAAAATATATCTAAAACCGGTGCTGTTATAATACAAAGAATTTCACATTTTACGTGTATCTGGTTCGCTGAAAGTTCATTCATTTTCTGTAACCGCTTAATCGTAATTAGGGTCACGGGGAGGCTGGCGCCCATCCCAGTCAACTCCAGGCGAGGGCAGAGTACACCCTGGACAGCTCACGAGGCCATCACAGGGCGGAAAGTCAGCAATGGTTCTTTTACATGAACCTCACACCATAGACAATAAGAGACATGACCAGCCTTTGATAACCCAGTTAGCTGCATGGGAGACCCGTGGAGAGTGGGGTTTGAACTCCCAACCTCAAGATCAGTGATCCAGCACTTTTACCACCAGGCCGCCGCTGCGTTCACTGAAAGTTTAAAGTAAAAATTAATATTTAAAACTACTTTAATATAAATATATAACTGATGTTAGACATATGAATCAATGCTTCAGCACAATTACAATATGTGAGTCAATTAACCATGAAAAGTTTGCGATCCTTTATAATTTATAGCCGTACATCATTCATTTAACACAAATCAAATGGCTCCATCATCCCTCACTGTCACAGCATTTGTACCGTTGGCAGTCAGAGATAAAGCGGAGGAGTGGCAGACTGTCTGAGATTGAGGGGAATGGAGTGATGGAGAGAGTCTCTGTGAGTGTTAGATGCCTTCTTCATCTAACACACACTTACCGAGACTCTCTTCATCACACATGAGTGTAGGAGCTATTTTGAGGAGCGTAAAGAGTGTGAGTGGTCATGCTGCGTGAAGAGGGTGCAGGTAGCCATGATCTACAGGGAGGAAGTGCCCCAGTGGGGCCCAGCTGAGTGTGTGTGTGTGTGTGTGTGTGCGTGTGTGTGTGTGTGTGTGTGTGTGTGTGTGTGTGTGTGTGTGTGTGTGTGTGTGTGTGTGTGTGTGATTGAGAAAGCGAGAATGAGAGAGAGAATAAAACACACCTCACTGGAGTCCTCTTGCTGGTTGATGACGGACAGCGCGTCCTCCGAGGCTTGCCTCTTGGCCTCTGCTAGTGCTCTCTCCATCTTAGAGCGTTCAGCTGAGATCATCTCGTGAGCTTTCCTCTCAGCATCAGACACGGCTTTCTGCAGCTCCGACATGGCCTGTCTCTTCACCTCGTTCACCGCTTCCTCTGAAGTGGAGTGGGGAGGGGACAGAATGAGGGGGGAAAAAAAAGGCCCTTGAAGATATCTCATCCATCCCCCATTAATAAATGAGACCGTATCAACTCTCTGCTCGCTTTATCACTCCGAACAGATGTACATCATTTAAGATTTAAAACAATCTGTCAGAAAAAAATTTGCCTTAAATAATTAATCAGATTGCAATACTTCCTGCACTGAAAACAGCAGATGTTTCCAAACTCGCTCACTTTGTTCACAAACTTGTCTAGTAACCAAAATTTCTTTTGTGGCGAGTGATGGTCCTCCTTGAGGACTGAGAGGGAACTACCACAGTCACAACACAAACCTGAAGACGAGCCTCAGAAGTGAGTAGGCCGTGCTCTCCGGTGTTCTCTGTTCTACAAATGCCACTGTGTGTGAGTGAGTGGTGCGTGCGTGTGTTTTTTAGGACAGGCAGGTGTGTTTGGATGCGGTCGAAAATAGAAGCCTGGCTCATTAAGGGCGCACACATCACTGTTCATGGCCGTGATAATCGCTCTCCTGCTCCCCAGCCGCTCCTCATTTACACACTCTATAGGTCTAATTTTAGCACGGAGAGAAACGACCTGGCGCATAGGATGTGTTACAGCGGATGGCTGTGCATGAGTGTTTATAAAGTCTGTTATGAAAGTGTGTTTATTAATCCAGTGAGTAAACATGAACACCGGCATTTCTGAACCACAGGCTAGATTTATTTGCCCCTCAGCGGGTGCTGGGTTATCTTGATTGGAATGCGCCCCCTGTGTAACACAGCACTTACTCGCATGTTCATCACATCTTATTATTTAGCAGATCAGCACATAGCAACTTAACACAAATGAATACAATACAATTTGAATACATTTCATTGCAACCATTTAGCCAATCAGGTGAAAGTAGATTTGTGTTTGTCATGAGGCATATCAAACCCATAAACTTTTAACCAGACATCTTTATTAATGTTATCTCTCTCACAAAGGCTATGATTTCTAGGTTGGATTGTTTTATCTGCCCATAGGCCAGATTGCAAAAGATCTACAAGGCTGATCTCCATGAACCTTGACGGAAGGGTGCATTATAGATCAAGGAAGAAAACATTACATTCTGGAGTGGATCCAAGTCATGACGTAAATCCAGAGATTTAGTTTTAATTTTACATGTACTGTACTGTGAGATTGGTCTTGGGGCTCTGCACCATCAGAGCACCCTTCGAGTTTAATTTGTCTTTATTTATGCTTTACCAGAAAATATAAAGTGTATGACAATTTGATGATCTACCTTCTACTGTAATTAGTTTGCGACTAAGATTAAGCTAAAAAACCCCAAGTGGACATTTGAAGTAAATCATTTACACTGATCCCTCACTACTTCGCGCTTCAATTCGTGAGGCATCAGTGCATCGCGTTTTTTTTCTAAGAGTATTCATCGAATTAAAAAATAAGGAAATTAAGGAAGAATAGGGGAACAGTTAAGGAAAATGCCACAAAACAAGGCCAATTGTGCAAAAAAAAAAAAAAAAAAAACCCAAACAAACAAAAACAAAAAAACAACCCAAAACCTCATATCAAAACTACTTATATTTTTGTTGTGTGCATCTGAGTGCATGTGCGTCTGTATGCACGTGTATTTATATTTTATGTACATCTTATGCATTATTTTTGAATGTTGAATTGTTATTATAAGCATTTATAGCATTGAATATGTGTGGGGCAGTGGTGGTCGAGTGGATGGGGTGCAGAATTGCTGATCCTAAGGGTAGGGGTTGGAATCCCCACAAGGTTGTCCCTGTACCCCCCCCCCCCCCTCCAGTGCAGATAACCGGGTTATCAAAGGCCGGCCATGTTTCTCACTGTCTATGATGAGAGGTTCATGTAAAAGAACCATTGCTGACATTCAACAAGAGTAGCTACATGGCCGTCAGCGTGTTTCTGCCCTGCGATGGCCTGGCGAGCTACCCAGGGTGTACTTGGCCTTTGCCCATGTCTCTCACTGTCGATGGTGTGAGGCATGTGAAAGAACCATTGCTGACTTTCGTAAAGAGTAGCTGCAAAACCGTCAGCATGTTTCGATCCCTTGTTAAAGGGTTGTGACAGGAAGGGCATCCGACGTAAAAAAACCTATGCCAAATCAAATATGCAAATCAGATGATTCGCTGTGGCGACTCGCTAGAAAGGAAAAAAGCCGAAAGGAAGAAAGAAAGAAAGCATTGAATATGTATTTATTGATATTATATACACATATACATGTATGTATACTGTACGTCAGTCTGGGGGGGGGGGGGGGTGGATCCTACTTCGTGGAATTCGGTGGTCCCAATCAACCCTGGAAAGTGAGGGATCCCTGTATTTATTATCGATATGACGTCCCTGCTGACTCTAAACGAAAAGTGGGGTGGAACAGCTTCCCAGTCCATTACACAAGCAACCATTCACACTCACAATCTGGAAAATCCAATGTACTAAAGTTAATGTCTTTGAATTTTGAGAGGAAACCAGCGTACCCAGAGGAAACCCATGCAAGCTTGATGGCAACATCCAAACTCCACACAGGAATGTCCTTGTGAGCCTGGAACTCAAAACCTAGGGAATTCTTGCTGTGAGGTGAGACTCCACCACCATATCACCATAAAGCATTCCCTAAGTAAATGGATTCGGTTACCTTGACCTCTGTAATTTTTTAAATTGTTGTTTAAGTTTTGTCATTCTGAATTTAAAGTTTTTATATTGTGTGTCCCATCTACATTGGAACTCACAGAAAACATGGCGTTCTTCCACGACCAGTGGCATGTAGTAAAAATTCTAAGTAGAACAATTTGTTCTTAGTTTTGGGTCAAGATGATAAGTGACTTTGAGAGAGGGTCAATTGTTCATTCGGCTGTGTCTCAATAAGAACAAACAGTAACTAAAGTAATGTACCTGCATGCTGTAGTCATATACCTGAGGATACCTACTTGCCATGTAACACACATTTTCATGCCTCCAGACTCTGCACTAGGTTTCACTGCGTGTGTTTGTGTGTGTGTGTGTGTGTGTGTGTGTGTGTGTGTGTGTGTGTGTGTGTGTGTGTGTGTGTGTGTGTGTGTGTGTGTATGTGTGTGTGTGTTTATCACAGCTGTCTCAGCTGGAGAGCTACTTATTATTCTGTTCATCCTCTCCACACCTTTACATGCAGGCCTTTCCATTTTCATCCTGTCTTTACATTTGTCTGATGTTTTTTTTCCCACCTAGTTTGTATCAATGAGAACCGTGATACTGAGTTATCAGACTCAGCAGATGCACCACCAAGATTAGTTTGCAAGTTCAATTAATTTTTATCAAGGAGACTCCAGAGCAGATGCAGCAATTAGCAGGTAATAGAAAACGGTGGGGTGGCAAGTTTAACCGTTTTATTTCTTGTGGGAACTCACCCGTTCTTTGCCTGTCTTTTTTGGATACAGGTTTATCCTTTATTGTAATGAAAAATGTTTTTTTTTTTTTAATTACATAATGTGCTTGAATACAAAGGAAGAAGAAATATGAACGGAAATGACTGGTCGAAGAGTCTCATATAAGTTTCCTTCAACCCTGACACTGATTCACTTAAATATACTACACACAAAATGCTCAATCTGATTGGTCCAATATCTGGAGTAAAAAAAAAAAAAAAACATTATCCCAAAAAAGATAATTCTTGAGTTAAAATGGACACTCACAGTTTTTCACCATCACTTGAAGCAGGTGTCACCATTATCACTCTTTAGAAATGGAAAAATTTCATTTCAGTTTGCTATTAATGTGGTTCTGTGTAATATACACACTATATTAATACACTGGATCTCCTACAAAGATCTATTTATGTTTCTACGTAGCATATACTTGAACTCCTAAAGATATTTCATGAGACAGTGCTGCGTTTGTACAGTGCACGTGAGTTGTTTCATTCTCATCTCAGTCGATTCCGGGCAAGGGTGCGGTACAGCCTGGACAGCTTGCCAAGTCATCACAGGACCAACACTCGCACAACCATTCACACTCATATCTAGGGGCAACTTGGAACAGCCAGTCAGTGTACTGTGCATGTTTTTGAACTGTGGGAGGAAACCGGAGTACCCCGAAGGAACCCGTGTACACACAGGGAGAACATGCACACGCCACACAGAAATGCTCGAGCTGGGATTGAAACCCACTTCGTCTTGCTGTGAGGCGGATGTGCTAACCACTACGTCATTGTGCCATCTTGACTTATTTCCTTCTTCTTCTTTTCCTTTCGGCTGTTCCCTTCAGGGGTCGCCACAGCAAATGATCTGCCTCCATCTCTCCCTATCCTCTGCATCTTCTACTCTTACTCCAACGACCTTCATGTCCGCCTTCACCGCATCCATAAATCTTCTCTTTGGTCTTCCTCTGGGCCTTTTGCCTGGTAGTTCCAACCTCAGCATCCTACGACCAATATACTCACTATCCCTCCTCTGTACATGTCCAAACCATCTCAATCTAGCCTCTCTGACTTTGTTTCCAAAACATCGAACATGTGCTGTCCCTCTGATGTACTCGTTTCTGATCCTATCCATCCTCGTTACTCCCAAAGAGAACCTCAACATTTTCATCTCTGCTACCTCCAAAATCTGATTTTAATCGGGGTTTTTTTTTTTGTTTGTTTGTTTGTTTGTTTGTTTGTTTGTTTGTGCTTATGTTCTTGTGTAGTGTACATGAAAGTCATTATGCACTTCAGGCTCAATGGAGGGTTTCACGGTGGCATAACGGTTAGCACATCTCCTAGCAAGAATATACTGCGTGTTTGAGTTCTGGGTTCTGGTGTTTCCGAGTGGAGATCATGTGTTGTCCTCGTGCTTGATTGGGTTTTCTCCACAAACTCCAGTTTCTTCCCACAGTACAAACACATGCACTTTAGGCTAAGTGGCTATTTTAAATTGCCCCAAAGTGTGAGTGTGAATGTAAATGGTTTTGTGTGTGTGTGTGTGTGTGTGTGTGTGTGTGTGTGTGTGTGTGTGTGTGTGTGTGTGTGTGTGTGTATGTGTGTGTATGTGTGTATGTGTGTGTATGTGTGTATGTGTGTGTGTGTATGTGTGTGTGTGTATGTGTGTGTATGTGTGTGTGTGTGTGTGTGTGTGTGTGTGTGTGTGTGTGTGTGTGTGTGTGTGTGTGTGTGTGTGTGTGTGTGCGCTGGTTCTTCAATGAGACGGACGCAGCCTCCCTGAGATCCCCATGGGATTAAGTGTTTTGGTAAATGATAGCGTGAGTGAGAGACTCAATGGATCTCATTGAATTTACCTTGACGTTTTGTCTCGGTGACTATACAGTGACATCCATCTTCAGCTAATACTAATTATACTACTACTTACTACTACTACTACGACTACCCCTAATAATACCGATAATAATAATAGCCCTGCAATGGCCTGGTGAGCTGTCTATGATGTGCCCAGAGTCGGCTGAGATGGGCCCCAGCCTCCCCGCAACCCCAATTAGGATGAAGTGGCTTAGAAAATGGATGAATAAAAATAATAATAACAGCGGTGGTGCCGTGGTCAGCATGTCTGTCTCACCGCAAGAAAGTCGTGGATTTGAGTCCCGGGTTTACAGTTTTATGTGTGGAATTTGCACATTCTCCACCTGCTTGCTTGGGTTTCCTCTATGCACTCCGGTTTCCTCGCACAGTCCAAAAACATGCACAGAAGGCACAGTCTGTTGCAACTCGCCCCTAGGTGTGAATGTTAGCGTGAATGGTTGTGTGTTGTTTCTGTAATGGTCCAGCTGGCTGTTCACGGTGTACCCCACCTTCGCCCAGAATTGGGATTAGGCAGTTTAGAAAATGTATGAATGAATGAATGAATGAATAATAATAATAATAATAATAATAATAATAATAATAATAATAATACATTTTAGGAGAGCTTGACATGATCAAGTGCCCTCAAACAAAATACATAATACAAAATATATAATTTACATGGTGTTAATTTGAATAAAGCTAAACTAAATTCATAACATCTAATAAATTCACTACATTTACTTAAGACAGTTTTGATCTTTGTATTAATTTTGTTGCAGCATTGCACCTCTCAGTCTCACTGGTTTGATTTGCCTCATCAGTGCATTCTATGCATTGCATGATTCATGGGTGTCGTCTCTGAACTGGGATTACTGGAGATGGATTTGTCATGACTGAAAATCTTCAGTGCAACTAGTCATTACTGATACAGCGCATGTAAACACACGGGGGGAATCTGGATGTGAAAAACCGTGAATCTACCAATAAAAATGTACTTCCATCTTAGATATGCCATACAGATGGTGCCTCTAAATATTAAAACAGGAAATCGTTTCGGTGATGCTGAAACTCATGAGCTGTAGGAGTGTTAAGAACAAAACCCTTAAAAAATTAACGATTTAAAAATCACTAAATCATACACACACACACACACACACACACACACACACACACACACACACACACACACACACACATAGAAAAACATGCACACATAGTCTGGCGGTAAGTGGTAGGTTCAGGGTGTTGTTACTCACCCTGTTTGTTGTGCAGTTGCTTTATTGCTGGGGAAAGCGGGATGCTGGGGGCACCTGTGTGAAAAACAACTGCAATTAAAAGGGCTTTGGGAAACAGTGCAAATGCAGCACACACATCTGCAGGTCGGCAGCAGCAGTGACCTGCTTCCTGTGGTAGGGACACCCTTTTTCAGCGGACTCTGTCGTGTACCGTGAATCATCAAGGAATGGACCTACTCCCTAATGCCGCTGACGAAGACTAGGAGAAACCGGAGCGAGCAACATATGGGATGAACTGAAACAACACGTTGGCTGCTTCCTATTCGCCTTCATTTACATTTTAGCACTGATTATTACTATCAATGCCACAGGTGCTACTCAGAAAAGAAGGCATGCTATGATTTCTTCCTCATCAACAGCTACCATCCTTCCTTTCTTCTGTCCTCAGCCCTCCCTCATTCCCTGTGGCTGCTGCTCCATGGTGCTGCATTTTCACTGCACTTTTAACTGCAGTCGCCCTTCACAGCCCGGACAGATGGAGAGCACTCAGCCCTAATGATACCCAGAAACCTCTGCTCTCCCAGCCCTGGCTTTGTGTGTGTGTGTGTGTGTGTGTGTGTGTGTGTGTGTGTGTGTGTGTGTGTGTGTGTGTGTGTGTGTGTCAGTCATCAGATCACTTGGTTGAGGTGCAAGACTCCTACCTGCCTTCCTCCAGATCTCTTCAGGCAGGTAGCCGGATGGAGGCCGATGAAGGAAGTCTCGGTGAATGTCTGTCATACAAAGCACAACAGTCACGTTACAAGACATTGAGCTGAGATTCCCACCGCATATATCATCTTTGCATGTCATCCTGCTGCCACCAGAGGAAAGATGAAGAAGCAAAGGACACAAATTAAGCCATGGCTGGAACTTATGACAGAAGCAGTAAGTATACTGTTCGACCAAATAAATATCGTACAGTTATATGTTGTTGTTCCGCCTTTAGTTTTGCTTACAGAACATAATCGTCATGCCATTGTTTGAACAAACTTACGCAACATAACATTGATTTCCTTTTCGGTTTGGGTTCATTTTTCACTGACATCTTGAAAAATCGGACCACCCCATGAAGTCTTCTCCAACACAGCCCAAAAATGTTAGATGGGGTTAAGCACAGGACTCTGGGGTGCCAATACATATGTGAGTCGCTCCACCGAATGTAGGCGCTTGTCGCAAGTTACGTATGGTGCTTGTGAGACAGCGCGGCATATCCGGACTTCGGATCTTTCAAGTGAGCAAGTGAAGGTTGAGTACTAAACAAGTATTCAACGCACACTTGCTCACTTTAAAGGTCGGAAGTTCGGCGGATAAGTCGTTCATTCAGTACATTCAGCTCATCAGCTGCTTCATTTTATCAAGATATTAATGTTGCTGAGCCTTGACCAGACCAACTAGAGCAACAATGCCATGAAGATTATTTGCTGTAATCAAGCATAAATGCTGTCCGGGAACATATTAGTGTGTGTGTGTGACTTTTTTTATGGTCAGGCATATAATATTTATATTGCCGACCTATCTTTGTACGGGTTAGTGTATAGATTTATGGTACGCCATTCATGATACAGGGCGACACAGTGGCGTAGTGGTTAGCACATCCACTTTTGGGTTCGAGTCCTGGGCTCAGTGGGAAGTCTGCATGTTCTCCCCTAGCTTGCATGGGTTACCTCGGGGTACTCAGTTTTCTTCCCACAATCCAAACCACACGTTCTAAATTGCTTCAATGTGTGAATGTGGGTGTGGAAAGATTGGTTGAGATAACCAAAGTAAGCTTAAGCAGATCATCAAAAAAAAAAAAATGAATGATTGAATATTTATAAAGTACAAAAACTGTCTGATGGTAAAAAGCTCAATAAAAGCCCATGTCGTAAATCTTCTTTGAAACATCACCATACTGACAGCGATGGAGAACAGTCGGCGGGAGATGAATTCGCACCTTTCTTCATATCCTCCACGTCGCTATAACGCCGGATCCAGTGGTTCATCTCTTCACGGTCGGCCTCCTGACACCGGCGCAGTACAGTCAGAGAGCGCCGCGTCTTCTCCACCATATCCATAATGCAGTTCAGCAACTGATAGAGACACGTACAGAATACCATTAGACTTATTTTAATAAAACGGTCTCATTACTTTGATTAATTCAATGCGGCAATATTTAAATCAATTAATAAATAGATAAGAAGTCAAAACATATGGTTTAAGCATATCGGTGGGGACTGAGCGAAGTCAACCAGTAGCACAGCTGAATAAACGTAATTACTTCGGAACGTCAGGAATCATGATTGGTAGTAAAATATGACTGATTGCACAGTTCAGTGCTGATGAAAACTGCACTGAGCTGTATTTATGGCTGATCAGAACAGCACCTGTAGCTATGGGATGATGATGTGCTATAAAAAAGTTCCTGCTGTGTTTGGTGTGCATGTGTGTGTGTGTGTGTGTGTGTGTGTGTGTGTGTGTGTGTGTGTGTTTTAGCAGCACAGGCACATGATGCTTTTAGTTCAGAGCAGCGCAGTGTTTGTGAAACCCATTAGAGCTGTCCAGGTGCGACCCTAAGTGCTTTGTAGGATGTGTACATCTGTTCAAATGTGTTTTTGAATATGTGTGTGTGTGTGTGTGTGTGTGTGTGTGTGTGTGTGTGTGTGTGTCTGTGTCTATGAGACACTAGTGCTATGAGTGTTTGAGTGGATAAACACAACAGAGCAGGAACAATAGTGCTGGAACAGCTGTGCGGCCGGTGTGAAGGGCCAAAACAATTTATCCTGCACTCTTGCTCTCTTTCTACGTCTCCATCTCTCTTCCTTCCTCTCCGTCATCTTCTGTTCCAGTCCTGGTTTCTATTCCGTGTGTCCACTTTTCCTATACCATATGCACCCTGTACATATCTACCCATGATGCTATCTTCTTCCCTGCATCTGTCCAGCTCTCATGGGTCCCCACTTTTTTCTTGATCCCTCCTATCATTAATATTCTTCCTTTCCGGTCCTTGGTTATTTGCACACGCTTGTCTTTTCACATAACTTTTTTTTTTTTTTTTTGCCTGTTTTGTTGATTGCTTCAGTCAGCCTTTATTCATTTACATTTGCACCACTCTCTTGTTCTTTCCTTTTTCTTTCCTGATGTCACTGCAAGTGCCAGCTGACCAGATCAGACCTCGCTTTCATTGACACCAATTTTAATAACCTCGCACAATTCGTTTTATACACCCCCCCCACACACACGCACTGACCTGTTTCATTCTACTGCTGTCTCCATTCCTAATTTTCATTCTTCCACCTTCTGTCTCCTTTCATTACTGTTCCTCCACTCCTCAGTCTGTGTGTGCATGTGAGTGTGTGTATATAAACACAAACATCCCCTATGCTCTCCCTCTCTCTCTCTCTCTCTTGCTTTCTCTCGGTGTATGTGTGTGGCTATATTTATTTCAGCGGAATGTTTCTAATTTGGCCGGGACCCAGCACAGGCCGGTAGCTCTCCGTGACTACAGCCTGTGTCTCAGCTGCTTGGCCCAGCTGGATTTCCTCCGCTGGGTCCTTCATTCCATCTGTGGCCCTTTTAAAACTCATGCACTGTATTTGTGTGTGTATGTGTGTGTGCGTGTGTGTGTGTGTATGTGTGTGTGTGTGTGTGTATGAGAGAGAGAGAGAGAGGGAGAGAGAGTGTGTGTGTGATTTTGTGCTTGTGTATGTTTGTGCTGAAAGTGTGATGCATATGAGGAGACTCTAACTCAGTCATCACACAAACTTGGCTGCATTTCAATCTAAGTGTGCCTTCACACACACACACACACACACACACACACACACACACGCGCGCGCGCGCACGCACACACGCACAGACACTCTTGCACCCAGCAGAGCTACCAGGTGTGTGAACATGAACCGATACGCAGACGTACGTTATCCAGGTGCTTCCACTCCTCAGCCCACTCACGGTCGGTGAGCCGGTGATCGATGACCTCCTCCTGACGCGCTCCATGAACAGCTGCAACACACACACACCTGAATGAGCTTGTGAATCAGAGAAAATGCAGCCCTAACTAAATCAGCGCTCCTGGTTCAGCAGACAACAGCTGCTTCCCAGACATACCTGGATCGTCATTTTGGCTCAAGCCCACCTACCGGGCATTTATGATGTCATAATGGAAATGGTTCATATGTGTACTACTGGTAGGAGGCATGTCGTTTCTTTGTGGACTTTGCGTGATTTCCCCGTGCTTGTGTGGACTTCGTCCGGTTTCCTCCCACAGTTCAAAAACAGGCATGCACTCTAATTCGCTGTTTAAATCTGTGTGAATGTGAGTATGAATGGTTGTGTGGGCGTTGGCCCTGCAATGGCAGGGCAAACTGTTTGTCGTGGACAGTATCTTCGCCCAGCCTTCCTGTAACCCTAATTAAGATTAAGCGATTCAGAAAATGAATGATGATAAATGAATGGACTACTTCTGCAACCAAAGGCAGTGGTGGCCTGATGGTAAGGTGCTGGATCACTGATCCCAACATTGGGGGTTCAAGCCCCACTTTCAACGGGTTGTCACTGTCCCCCCAGTGCAGCTAACTGGGTTATCAAAGGCCAGCCATGCCTCTCACTGTCTAGCATTTTTCTGCCCTGCGATGGCCTGGCGAGCTGTCCAGGGTGTACTCGGCCCTTGCCCTGAGTCGACTGAGATGGGCGCCAGCCTCCCTTTGACCCTAATTAGGATTAAGCGGTTCAGAAAGTGAACAAATGAATGAATGGTGCAACCAAAGTGCAATCTGTGAATTGAAGATGTTGATCGGTGGGACTGAATATTTGTCTGTGTGCCTAACCTGTCTGGCGATGACGTTCACGAGTATCCCTGTGTTCGCTGTGTCTGTAGGCATCTCTGTAGTGATGGGCCATGGCCATGTCCTCCAGGCGGTACTGCTGTGGGCCGGGGGCACTTGGGTGAGCCAGGCCATTGGGTGGGTGAGTGGGTAGGCCGTTGGGAGGAGCGTGAGCTGCAATACCGCTGCTTGGACTGAATCGCTGACTTGGGCTGACTGTACAAGGCCGTTTGGCCATGTGCTCAGTATGCAGGGCATCCCTCTCACCACCCGCCTCTTTGGTCCTGCACAAGAACAGGGACAGAGGATTAAATTCAAAACTCGGTGGGCTCATAACTCATAAAAATTAAGCCACCGTGGACGGAAATAAATGTTCTATAAACTTCTTACAAGTAGCACTTGCACATGTTTAGTGCTCGCCGTCTCTATCATGAGAAGTTCACATCAAATAACAATGCTAGCATTCCACAGTGAAACCTTTCTCTACTGCTCCGGAGGGAGAATAGAAACAGGTCACAGATGATTGACAGATAATTGACAGAAAGTCTAAAGTTATCTGACAGGAACTACAAACCTCAATGTCATGAAGGTGAGTGAAGTGGAAAATACTTGGTGCCCCCCTTGTCTGGTATAAACTGAAAATTTAAATGTTGTGCACTTTTAATCAGAGCAGAGCAAGAGAGCCAGCTGCATGTCCCCCTAATGCGTCTCTCTGTCTCTGTCTCTCCACACGCTGAGGCCAGCTGTGTACCATATGCATGCACTCTGTGAAGATCCCAGTTAATCTCCCTCTATCCCTCTACTTCTCGCATTATTTTACTCTCTTTTTTTATTTTTTCTCTCTCTCTCTCCATATCTCTGTCACCGTGTTTAGTGCACACTTTTATTTTTCTTCATTTTTTTCCCTGTCCAATTCTTTCACCTATACAGCTCCATCTGTTCTTTCTCACCCCTTTACAACTTATTTTTCTTTCTAAATATATGCCACTCTCTCTCTCTCTCTCTCTCTCTCTCCCCGACCTTGGAATTTCACTCTCTCCCTTTTCTTTCACATTGTTCCTCTCCATCCCTCCTTTCCTTTTCCTCTATTCTCCACAATCTTTAACTTTCTTCATCTCTCTCACTCCTCACATTCTTTCTCGCTTTTGAGTTCCTCTTCTCTCCCCACACTTCCTCCCACTTTGTCTTCTTTCTTCCACTTTTTCACTCTCTCTCTCTCTCTCTCTCTCTCTCCCCCCCCCTCCTCTTTCGCTCTCTCAGTACCGCGCAGTGTGAGCTCTCGCTCTGGCAGATGTTCGATGACACTGGTGTGTATGCGAGCCATCTGGCCGGTCTGCTTCTGAAATTAATCTGTTTAGCTCGGCACCGTGTTCAGAGGTGAAGCATCCTCGCCATTCCTGACTACAGTCGCACCAGAATAGATCCATATATATATATATATACATACACACACACACACACACACACACACACACACACACACACACAAACACATATATATATATGTATGTATGTGCATTTAAAATGTGTTCTGTATGTGTGGATCAGTGAGATGCCCCAGCATCCCTGTGCTATTAAGATAAGGGCTAATGCTACATTAGCAGGAAAATCCATACCAGAGTGTGACAGGTTTAGGGAACAATTCTGGCACAATCCCATGTTTGAGTTGATTATGAGTATTGGTCATGTGATAAGTAGCTGTGTAGATATTACAATCGGTCTTAAACGACTTGTTTTCCTTTTGCTTGCTGAGAACTTTATTCAGCCACTGGCAGAGAAAGTGGAAGAGAGGGGGAGAGAGAGAGAGAGAGAGAGAGAGAGAGGATATTTGCCCAAAATCTCTTAAATCAAAGCAACAGCTGGAGCTAGAAGTGTTTTTGTTACATCCTTCTCTCTCTCTTTCTCAGGTCAGAGGTTCAGAACATCACCATCTGGACACATCACAACATATGGGCAGCAACCAGGGCATGCAAAGGAGAGAGAGAGAGAGAGAGTGGATACACAGTGGGCAGTTGCTCTTTAAATCTGTTTTTTTCTTCTTCCAATCAGAGTGTGTGTGTGTGTGTGTGTGTGTGTGTGTGTGTGTGTGTGTGTGTGTGTGTGTGTGTGTGTGTTATTTGCAGAAACAGTATAAACTGGGTAACGTGTGTATACAGCTCAGGTGACACACACACACACACATACACACACAAGCAATGTGATGACCATGTAAAAGTTCAGTGAAATTCAAGGATATGCAGTAATGACAGGTGAAATTTTTCTCGAGTGATTGGCAATGGGTGGGTTCACTGAAAATATTTAAATTCTGCTCAACTTTCAGATGACTGAGGTAATAACCAATCACAGCATAAAATTACCACAGACTGACTATGACCCAGAGAAGCCAACACTGATACAATTATCATTCATTGATTCATTTTCTGAACCGCTTCATCCTATTTATGGTCGCAGGGAGGCTGGCACCCATCCCAGCCGACTCTGGGCGAGGGCGGCTTTCACCATGGACAGCTCACCAGGCCATCGCGGGACCAACACTCACACAATCATTCATACTCATACTCATACATCTAGGGGTGATTTGAAACAGCCTATTAAGCTACTGTGCATGTCTTTGGACTGTGGGAGGAAACCGGAGTACCCGGAGGAAACCCATGGCAAGCACGGGGGGAATACGCAAACTCCACACAGAAACGGCCGAGCTCGAAATCGAACACAGGACCTTCTTGCTGTGAGGCGGATGTATATCCTACAACCCATCCTGTCATAGCTCCTTTAAAAATGAAAAAAAAAACGTTTGCCATGTTAAAACACTCTACAGATAATCATTCACCTTAGAAATCACCTGCAATAAACCTGCAAAAACAATAAATCATGAAGCCCAATTAGAATAAAATTTATCTGAACACAAGTCTGGTCTTTTAATAAGAAAACATTTCCACAAATAAGCAAATACATTTTATGTCTAGACCAAATTCCAGACGTCTAGCCATCTTGAGCTCTGATGTTTTCTCTCACACTTTTTCTTTTTTGATGGTATCAGCCTGAAATGAATGCTGGGAAATTAATCACTGTTATCTCTACTGTCCTGATTCCATGATTGTGGATGTTATTTAATGTGAATGATTCTCTCAGTCACTCACTCACTCACTCATCTACGCACACACTTACACACTTACTCGCTTGTTTACTCACCCACTTCCTCACTCTCCTCCACACGCATGCACTCACTCATTAACCCACTCACTCATGCACACATTTAATCACTGATTAACTCACTCGCTCACTCACTAACTCACTCACTCATTACCTCACTTGCTTGTTCACTCACTCCCATACTCACTCACTTCCACTCTTCCCTCAAGACGCACTCACTCAGTAACTTACTCACTCGCCGATCACTCACCCACACATTCCCCACTCACTTACACACACACACACACACACACACACACACACACACACACACACACACACTCATCAGTTCACTCACTTTCTGACTCACCCTCATTCTCAACCACCTATGCACTTGTTCATTCACTCGTTCGCTTACCCACCCTCCCACTCGCTGACTCCCTCACTCTCCTGCATGCGTTTACAACTTTACTCGCTCACACACCTATGCCTGCAGTTACTCATTTTCTCACTTGCTCATTAACTCACTCACTTGACCCCTTCCTCTCTATTCCAGAATATTTCCAATGACTCATTTTTGTGTCGTAGTCGTTAGCACGTCCGCCTCACAGCAAGAAGGTCCTGGGCTCGATTCCCAGCCTGGACGTTTCTGTGTGGAGTTTACATGTTCTCCCTGTGCTTGCGTGGGTTTTCTCCGGATACTTGGTTTCCTCCCACAGTCCAAAAACATACACAGTAGGTTAACTGGCTGTTTCAAATCTCAACTTGGTGTTAATGGTTATGTGAGTGTTGGCCCTACGATGGCCTGACGAGCTGTCCAGGATCTACCATCACCCTCGCCCGAAGTCGGCTGAGATGGGCGCCAGCCGTCCCACAACCCTAATTAGGGTTAAACGGTTCAGTAAATGAATGACTGAGTTTTGTGTGTGAGCGTAATGAGAGGGTTATGATGTCATTGACAGCGCATCTCTGTTTCTCGTCTCCGTGTTTGCACTCTCTGTGTTTCCACTCTGACTGCAGAGATATTTATTGTCATTTTTATTTATGGAGAGTCCAGTTTACAAAGAGATGGAGGAACAGCATCTGAGTGTATAGTCTGTGTTGGACTGGGTGAATGTGTACCTGTCAGGCGTTCTCCTCTTGCCGTGCTCGTTGAGCTCCAGGAGGATCTCGGAGGAGTCGAGTGGTGAGTTAGCATTAGCGTCCAGCAGTAGCTGCTCGTGCTGAGCCAGGTACTGAGCGGGGGTCTGCTTGGCTAAACGGGCACAGTGCAACAGCTCCCTTTGCAGGAGGGGGAGATTGGCCTGGTGAAACACACACACACACACACACACACACACACACACACACACACACACACACACACACACACACAAAAGAAAAACATACAAATGATTGCTCTAGAAGGCTGACATATTTGAAGAAGGTATAGTAGCTGTGTCACAGGTTTGCTATTAAGCAGCCAAAAGCAAAGACAGAAAGTAATAGTGGTGAAGTTGAATTGAACCAGACGTCATGTTTGGCAAACCCGGGGAGCTCTCTCTCTCTCTCTCTCTCTCTCTCTCTCCCTCCCCCCCTCGCTCTCTGACAATGTGACACTATGCAGCTGTTACAGATGTTCAGGGTTTTGTGACTGATGTCCTGGATGCTGCCAATAAATCTGCCTCTTGGTAAAATATAGTCTCAGACACACCACACACCTATACCACACACACACACACACACACACACACACACACACACACACACACAAAACAGAATTCATGGATTTGTGGATTTTAAGAATTTGCTTGATAACTGGAAGGCATTCGTGCAAAAAATATGCTTGCTTATGAAGCTCACAGTGGGAACAAGTCAAAACTCTTCTGAACAGAAACACGTTCCACAGGACTGCTGGTGAAATTACAAACAGTACTGTGTCAGTACTTTGTATAAATATCAATTAATTGCCAAAGACGGGGTGGATATGTCTGCATAGTCCCCAGAATGGAATGCCGAGGGGACTATGAATTGATATTCAGTGAGCGTGAGGCAATTAGTTGTTTTAGTATATACAGGGATCGCTCGCGACTTTGCACTTCAATTCATGCGGCTTCAGTGCATCACGCTTTTTTTTTTTTTTTTTTAATTTTCATCGAATTAAAAAAATAAGGAAATTAAGGAAGAATAGGGAAAAAAAGTTAAGGACAGTACCACAAAAACATCATGCAAAAAACAACAACAAACAAAACAAAAACCAACCCAAAACCTCCCATCAAAACTACTTACATTGTTATGAGGTGTGCATCTGCGTGCATGCGTGCGCACATCTGTATGTGTGTGTATTTATATTTTATTTACATCTTATGCATTATTTTTTATGTTTAATTGTTATTATAAGCATTTATAGCATTGAATATGTATTTATTGATATTAAACTGTATACACATATACATATGAGGCAGATGATTCGCAGTGGCGACCCCTGAAGGGAACAGCCGAAAGGAAAAGAAGAAGATATACACATGTACATATACGTATACATCAGTCAGGGGGGCGGTTGGGGGAAGGTGATCCGACTTCACGTGTTTCCGTGGTCACGGAGGGGTCTCGGTCCCAATTAACCACGGAAAGTGAGGAATCCCTGTACCACATGAGAAAATAATAAAAATAAAGATTTGTATAATTTATTTTGACATTAGAATCAGAACAGTGTTCCTCTGAATAAATTATACAAGGTGGATGTCAGAGCCAGATCTCAGATTTTGGGAACAGTGGGGGTTCACCTGGTGATGAGTAGCTTTACCTCACTACCTCATTTCAATTTTTAGTAACATAATTATTTCAATCAAGACTTGCAGAATTACAAATGCATGATATAATATGTAAAAGCATCAGTGGTGTTCAGGACTATACACAGGATTGGTTAAAATAGATTCCACTAGGAGGGTCTGGTGGCATTGCAAACCCCCCAGGAAAACTTTTCATAAAATTATGACTCCTGTACCATTTTCAGGGTTCCCACAGACATCCACTTTATCCCCAGTTTGTTTTCCTAAGGCATGGCATCATGGATTTTGTACCAACATGTTTTCTTGGGAATCCCTAAGGGAATCCCCAAAATTCTAAGATGTCTCACAAGGAACATCACATGTCAAGCTTTATTTATAATCAATACTTCTGATTGATAAAGAATAAATTGGGGTTTTATCTTTTGGGCCCTAAATCAGCGACTTACACTATAACGTCTTCATATACGACTGTATGTATGAACGTATGTGACTGACGGCACGATATTGACTATTAAATTTCATAACATCCACCAAGTCCCCAGAAGGAAACTATACAGTGATATTCAGCAAATTTTAAAAGAAATGGTTGTTTAAGTAAATTATATATGGGAACAAAAAAGTGTAAAAGTGCAGTAGATTGAGATTTTTATTACTTAATTTTACATGCAAGTCAGTTCGGTAAAATAAGTTGTAAAACAGAAATGCTTTATTAAACTCTATTTTTATGGTGTACAGTGAACCTTCACTTTTTTGCGGTTAATGAGGACCAAGACCCTCCGCGAACGCCAAA
>CM045748.1:21780359-21822859 GCA_024760905.1 Plotosus lineatus | reverse complement strand
CATTTAAATAAATTAATTTAAAAATGCTGTATTTATCACTATCCGGTGGATGTGAATATAATAAAACAGCTACATATACAGGGATCCCTCGCTACTTTGCGCTTGAATTCATGCAGACTCAGTGCATCGCAGGGTTTTTTAAATATTCATCGAATTGAAAATAAGGAAATTAAGGAAGAATAGGAGAAAAAGTTAAGGAAAATGCTGCAAAAACAAGGCCAATTATGCAAAAAATCCTAAACAAACACAAAACAAAAAACAACCCAAAACCTCCCATCAAAACTACTTACATTTTTGTGAGGTGTGCATTTGAGTGTGTGCACGCGCATCTGCGTGGGTGTGTATTTATATTTTATTTACATCTTATGCATTATTTTTGAATGTTTAATTGTTATTATAATATTTATAGCATTGAATATGTATTTATTGATATTATATAGACATATACATGTACGTATATGTCAGTCGGGGGGGTTGATCCTATTTTGCGGAATTCGGTGGTCGAGGGGGGATCTAGGTCCCAATTAACTGCGGAAAGTGAGGGATCCCTGTACTGTATATAAAGCATTAAATACTTATTATTAAAGCACCACTGGCTCTACACATCTCTACATGATGCTGCGTTTGCTTGAGATCAATAAATAAACAGTAGCTTTATCACCACATTAATAAGGTTAAAGATCACCAAGTATATACGAGTAGCGAGTATAAACATCTATTGCGAACTGGTAACTCAAGCTCAAAATCTCAACAACATTTTAATGTGAAGCAGTTGAGGGCATAGCTTTCCAATTCCAGCAGGACTTTAATGTATATGTTTTTATCTTGAGTCAGAAAATCTTTCGTAGGTTTCGTGTGCTGCAGTACAGATATGTAGTGTGTGTCAAGGCTCTGCGAGTAAATACATTTTTCTTGTGTTGGAAACATTGCCCAGCACCTGTTCTCGTGCTCAGCTGCTGCTGACGGGATCCCTGCCTGGCCCCCTGCAAGTCCTTGCATTGCCATCAGCGTCCTCCACCCTGCACCCTGTCCCCGACACCCCCCCCCCCCCCACACACACACACACACACACACACACACACACACACACCCAGCAGGAGCTTGACTGTCAGTGACAAGTGCAGCTGGATCTGCTGCTGTCCATCACAGAGTTTATATCCATCACAAAACACACCTCTATCGCAGAGTGTATCTCCCGCACTGGGTCCACATCCATCACATTCTACCTCCACTGCAGAGAAAATCCAATACCTGTATTGCAGAGTGCACATCTAATTCCAGTTTACTTCTCCATGATACAGTTAAGAGCAGAGACCAACCATTCATCACAGAGTCTACATCCATCACAGCACAAAGCTCACAGTTTGTTTCCTTCAAAGAGTTCATCTTCATTACACAGCATCTATCACACCTTAATCCAGCAACTATTCCTTTTAATTCAGTTACAGAGAGTAACCTCATTCAGAATGTAGCTTCACGGACTCTACCTCCATGCTCAAACCTTCTTCAAGACTCCATACGTCATAAAGCCAACCTACAACACGGACCCTAAATAAAACAGGTATTGACTTTACCATTCACATTTGCGCAGGGGTCACCAACCCTGTTCCTGGACAATAACGTTCCTACTGGTTTTATCTCCAACCAGAATCAGCGTGTTTCTGCCCTGGCGAGCTGTCCAAGGTGTACTCTGCCCTCACCCAGAGTCAGCTGAGATGGACACCAGCCTCTCCACGACCCTAATTAGGATAATTGATTCAGAAAATGAATGAATGGAATGATATGATCATATGAAGACCATTTTTCGAGGGGAAAAAAGAACATGACAAGACATACAGACAGGAGACACTCACTGTTCAAAATCCTTTCTGCACACCTGCGCCCCATTGCTGTGTGTGGACCTTGTATTTTCCATCCAAGAATCATTTCTTCTGCTCTCGCTCTGACTTTTCCCCCACTTATAAAATATCATATCAAATAAAAGACCTAGTGTTTATTTAAAAATTTCTATATATCATGCTGTATTATGCAGAGTCTTCATTGATGTGTTCATGTTAATTAAACCTGTTCATTTCTGAAGGAAATGTAATATTGTGCTCAATTGCATTTTTGATAATATTCAATTTATAGAAAATACAAATTGTTAAATCATGATCTCGGTACTTCGACATATTGCCCAACCTTTCTATACAGTACAGATGCTCCCCGACTTACGTTCATCTGTTTGAGGTTTTTTCGATTTTACGGGGTCCCCCCCCCCCCCAAAAAAGTCAAATTTTGAGTTTAGACATACCTACATAGTACGCTCATGTAATGACGTCATGACGCTGCGTCATTGTTTACAAACGACAGACTGAACGTGCCCCACCTTCCCAGTTCATATATATAGCGTGTTACCCTTGTGTTAAGACGCCGTCCGTCTCTGTGATCTTTGTGTTTACACTGTTTTGCGGACTTTTGTAACCCAACCAAATATGGTTGGTGATTCACATCAGTGCAGGCTGTATTCTAAACGAGTTCAACGGCACCCTTGCGCACTTGAAAGACTGGAAGTCCGTATAACCCACAGCAAGTACACTACTTTCTGTATTGAGCGCCTCACATATTGTAAGCGTTGATTGGCTGTTTTAAGCTTCATATAAAGTGACTCGGTATAAATAAGTGACTTATTTGAAATTAATGTTGATATGTTTGATATTATTTTACAATGTTATGTTTATAATAATTGATTTAAGGGTGTTTTATGAGATACGGTAATGGTATTTATGGATGTATAGTACAGTATGAGCATCATACGTCACTGTAACAACTTACGTTCACTTTCAACTTACGTTCGGCCGTCCGGAACAAATTAAAAACGTAAGTCGGGGAGCGTCTGTATAGTCATTTATAGCCTTTCATATAAACCCATTCAGACTACTCTAACACCATCGGTAAAGCTCCTTCAAATTCAACGTCCATCAGAACAGGTGATCTCCATCATAAGATCTCCCCTCAATCATACAGGCACCATCACAGTCTACAAACATCAAAATACATCCATTATGAAACCTCATTTATAAACTCCAACTCCATAACAAAGACTTCCCTCAGCCAACAGGCTCCTTCCTCACAAATGACACTGTTGACATCAAGTTGCATCCTACCACTGGAATTCATGTTGATGCTGCAGCCATCTGATGTTCTCCAGCATGAACCTCGAGACCGGACTGGCCTTATATCTCAGGCTAAAACAACAAGTGGGTCTCTACATTTCTAATGGTGAGTATTAATGCGATGACAGGGAAAATATATTAAACTAAAATCTGGGTTAAAAACCTCTACATACAACCTACATTCAGACTCCACAGGACAACCTGTGCACCTGCTCTATGTTCTTCGCTCCTCTTTTCAAACTATCTTTCTTCCAAACAAGGAAATACCCCCTCAATCCCTCTGCCTGCACTAGTCAAGCGCTATCACCTTATCCAGGGGCAAAAGGGCAGCTTGTCCTCCTGGCAGCTTGGTCCTCTTGACCCCTTTCTTCCTCCACCACCTCACACAAAGCGCTAGTCCAGTCCCTGAAAGAGTCTCTCCGAATATATAGCGCACAGTCTGTCAGCATATAAATCCTGTGAAAAGAGTTGGCTGATGTTGGTCACGGGTTCCAGATTCAGAGAGAAGCAGATTCAGAACTCATTACAGGAGAACTATCTACCCAGACGTTATCACTCTCAGACCTCAAAAAGTGACAGATCCTATGTCTTCCAGTCTACCTGTGCGTGAACTCAGAACAATGTGCAATGCTGACAACACTCCGCATGGTTGAAAAGGAACGCAAATAAAGACGCATATATTCGCGTGATCGTAAGCGAGTATAATTATACGCGTGCAATGTGCATGTGAGACTCTCCATAAGCATGTGTCGAGCAGCAGGCTCTTTTTCAGGCGCCGCTTGTCTCAGGCCTGTCACTCACTGCGGATCAGCTGCCTTCTACTCCACTTGCCTGTCACCTTTCACTGGGTCAACTAGGCCTCCTCTCTCGCTCTCTCACTCAAACACTCTTTCTCACACGCATGCCCAAACTGTGTGGTTGTCCAAACCAGGTTCAGCAGCACCCCTCCTCTTCCCCTTCATAAGCTTCCAGCCCTGGTTTCCTATCAGCAGAACTGTCAAGTCAAAAATAACCAAACATACAGGGTCACAGCCAAACTGCTAACAGGCAGATAATTAGTTCTCGACCTTACTGGGACAACAGCTGCAATCGGCTGACTGGGTCTAAAAGGATGATTCCTGCGGGCAGACAGAGGGCACTGTACAGTCGTACCTGAGGTTATAGAGTTGCTGATATGGTAGTGCAGGTTTTCAGCTTGACGATCGAGACGCTTCTCATCGCTCTCCGTACATGTTTGCTCTGCTCTAACACACCTGTTTCAACTCAGAAGGTAATTACAAAGCCATTCATGAATTGACTCAGGTGGGCTACAACAGGTAAACTGCTGTAATGAGATACTGCAAGACCACTTACTGCTCTCCACTCTAAATCTACCCGGCAGTCAGCGCACATAATACTGTCTTCTGAGAAATAACTAGAAAACACAGGGATCGGGTTGGTGTCCTTGGTGAGGAGCGTCCAGAATGTTTTTCACAATTTATACACTGGTGTAGGGATTCACACACTGGTGCGGAGGCAACAGCACATCCTTTTACAGATCCACCTTCCAGAAAAGTTGCAATACTGCAGGAAGGCTGAAGCTTATCTCGGCCCACTCTTCATAACACTGAACAGACACACACACACACATTAACACCGAGAGCAGCGCTTCTGAATTACTTTCTGTGGCGCCCTCTCTAGGAAGAAAAAACATTTCACGTCCCGTCCCCCCACGAGCAACTATAAATAGTATTATTTGTTTATAAAATTGTTATTAGTACACCTCTGCATAACATTGTATCTTTATTAACATTGGTTTCAAATCTGTAATAGAAAAGGTTTAAAGAGCACCAATGTGCCTGAAATAAAAAAAAAATACATCCTTATTTAAAATCATTTGATTTATTTATGTCTTAATATCTCCGTCTCTCTCCGCCTTTCTCTTCGTTCCTATTAGAAATTTTTCCATGTTGTTTGAGGGGTCATTTACTGCACTTCATATTGTTTGCTTGTGCAAAAAAAATGCTACAGCACTGTATGACAATGAGAGCACCACTGCCAAGTAGTGGAGTGGAGGTGCAATTACACTTAATTACCGTTCACTATTCCATAAATGCGACCAACACCCCCCCACCCCACCCCGCATTTGAGAAGCACTGACCTTGAGGCAATTTGGAACAGCCATTTAGCCTTATGTATGTCTTTGGTCTGTGGGGAAAAAATGGTGTACCTGGAGGAAACCCACACAAGCACAGCAGAAACCTGTGAATGTGCCGTCGTCAGGCACGTTACTCACATCCAGGATCTTTGTGCTTGAGAAGTGGAAGTGTTAACCATGATGCCGTTGTGCCGCTCCAGAAGAGATGAGTACCTATATAAATTGATCTGAGTTTGATCTGATTTCATAAATCTCAGAAAATTTCCTGAATAAGGCTGGAACTGATGTGTTTAAATAAAGCAGAGCAGCAGGCCTTTAGTTATTCATATTTTAAAGCTTGCTGTATTTTTATTGTTACATTTTATTTCCTGAATTTCTTTTTTTCACATTCCCATTTGGGGATGCAGGGATGCTGGAGCCCTTCCCAGCTGAATGTACGCAAAGGCAGGGTACACCCTGAACATCTCACTGGACCACTGCAGGGTCAACACAGACACACAACCATTCACATCAAAAACAATCAAGAAACCCAAAATAGCCATGTATGTATTTAGGCTGTGGGAGGAAACCTGAGTACCCAGAGGAAAAAAACACATAGAGAGAATATTAAATGTTGCTGTTAATTGGAATTTTGGTCAGTTTTTGGTAAATATTCTACAGTGTTTGATGAGGAATGCTGAGATGCTAACTGGTTAATGACTTCTTCTTCTTCTTCTTTTACTTTCGGCTGCTCCCTTCAGGGGTCGCCACAGCAAATCATCCGCCTCCACCTCTGAAAATGAACTTTTTTGGGATTTAATATTGAATGCTGGTGTTTAATGTTTAAACCAAAAAACAATGTTTAGTTATTTATTATATAATAAAGTACAGGAATCCCTCGCTACTTCGCGCTTCAATTCATGTGGCTTCAGTGTATCACTTTTTTTTTTTTTTTGAAATATTCATCGAATTAAAAAATAAGGAAATTAAGGAAGAATAGGGGAAAAAGTTAAGGAAAATGCCGCAAAACATCATGCAAAAAAAAACAAACAAACCCGAAACAAACAAAACAAAAACAACCCAAAACCTCCCATCAAAACTACTTACATTTTTGTGAGGTGTGCATCTGAGTGCGTGCGCGCGAATCTGTATATATGTTTGTATTTTGTTTACATCTTAAGCATTATTTTTGAATGTTTAATTATTTTAAGCATTTATAGCATTGAATATGTATTTATTGATATTATACACAAATATACATGTACGTATACGTCAGACAGGTGTAGGGGCGGTGGTGGTCTAGTGGTATAGGGTGCTGGATTGCTGATCCAAAGGTTGGGGGTTCGAGTCCGACTCTCCACAAGGTTGTCGCCAGTGCGTCTAACTGGGTTATCAAAGGCGGGCCATGTCTCTCACTGTCTATGGTGAGAGGCATGTAAAAGAACCATTGCTGACATTCGTAAAGAGTAGCTGCAAAGTCGTCAGCGTGTTTCTGTCCCTTGCTAAAAAGGGTTGTGACAGGAAAGGCATCCGACGGAAAAACCTCTGCCAAAATCAAAACGTGCGAATCAGATGATTCACTGTGGCGACTCCCGAGTGAAAAGGGAAAAAAGCCGAAAGGAAGACAGACAGACAGACAGAGTATACGTCAGACAGGTGGCGATGGGGGTTGGGGGGGGGGTTGATCCTACTTTGCAGAATTCAGTGGTTGCGGGGAATCTTGGTCCCAATTAACCGTGGAAAATGAGGGATCCCCGTATTATTAAAGTAATTATGAAGTGATAGTATTATTAATAAAATAAGTTATACATTAAAGTTATTTGGCCCGTGTCCCATCTTAGACCCATCAGAAGGAAGGTGCCTGCCATCACCTCTTGCTGAACCCACAGTTATTAGTGTTTCCTTTTGTAAATGAAAGATAAATCATAGGATACAATCTTAAAGGTTTATGGTGACAAGTTGTCAATCCTTTCGCCTCCAGATCCTACCCTTGGGAAGGTGGCCTCTGTTAGCAGTGCATTTATTAAGAACATGACCAATGCCCCTGGGAAATAAACAGAACAGGTGTTGAGTTAATGCCCTTGCTGACAAAAATAGCTGCAGGCCAGTATACTGTGTGTGTATTTGTGTGTGTGTGTTTGTGTGTGTGTGTGTGTGTGTGTGTGTGTGTGTGGGTGTGTGTGTTTGCATGTGTGTATTTGTGTGTGTGTGTATGTGTGTGTGAGTGTGTGTGTGCGCGCACATGTGCGCACGTGTGTAGAGCAGAGGACATATTCTCTGTGCAGTGCCCCAAAGTACGCAGGTAAGCCCAAACCTCTGTGTCCATCTGTCACCTAAGTCAAAAACATGCTGAATCAACAAACACACACACACACACACACACACACACACACACACACACACACACACACACACACACACACACTCTCAGCTCCAGCTAAATTTGAAACAATTCAAAATTTCTGTATAATGAATTAAACCACTTTAAAATCAGTTGAAGTGGTTCTATCACTGTCTTTAAGTTAAGAGTACAATAAATCATTTTGTTCCGCAGTGGTTTCTCTGAATGTGAACTTAATAATAATCAGCCCGTTATCTGAGGACTTAGAAGTCACCTGATTCCATTGAGACTTCTGCTGTATGTGACTAATGCTTCACAGCATCCTGTTTGAAATGCTGCCAGTAATCAAAACTTAATTTGCTCCTGTGGGGACCCTGCACCCTCTCATCTCTATTGGCAACTGCTGCATATTCTCCCAGGGGATTCTGGGATTGTCCGAGATTTGGCTGAGAGGCTCTGAGCTTCCAGCAGTTGAAAAACTAAGAGTGAGAGAGCGAGAAAGCGAGAGAGAGAGAGAGAGAGAGAGAGAGAGAGAGAGAGAGAGAGAGAGAGCGAGCGTCATCTGTCCTGCTTTGCCTCCTTGTCACTATCTACCGTGGGATTACAGACAGCTGTTTAATCTGACCAGCTAAAGGACGGGGCAGAAAGCACACATGGATCTGGATTTCACTTTAATATGTCCACAATGCACAAACCCCATCTGTGACCATCTGTGCTCATATCATGGCTAAGGACAGGAAAACTCTCACCGTGTGTGGAAGAGAGAGAGAGAGAGAGAGAGAGAGAGAGAGAGAGAGAGAGAGAGATGATGTTGATTAAGTACCTCGTCCTCTAGACAGTCTGAGCATCTGGAGTAAGCTGTCAATCATCTTCTCTAAACATCTGACTCCAGCATGTTACAACATCCCATAAACATGAATCTGGCTTATTAGATTAGTCAGTCTGGATCTGACCCAAACAAACCTGCTGCTCACACATACACATACACTCTCCATCTCAAAACCACACACACACACACACACACACACACACACACACACACACACACACACACACACACACACACACACACTTCTAACGAGAAGTCACACTGGGAGATCAATAAGCTGAATGGATCTACACTGGGTGTGAGGGGTTTGTAATGGACCTCCTGTGGCTCCATAGCTGTGTGTATAATTCTTTAGTAATGACGTTACGCCACTTTGTCAGCCTGTCATGCTGTCTTTGGGCCACTACCGAGGGAACCCACAGTTATTTGGCGGGTAAAACAGACCAATTTGATGTTCCTCAGTTTGTAATTCAGAGCTATTTGTGGAGCTTTTATAGATCGTCAGACATGTGCTTTTACTGAAGCAGCAACAGAAACCATTGTGTAATGACAAGGCTTTAGAAAAGTGGGATGCTTTTTTCCACCGTGCGTGTTTTTTTGCCGCCGCTGGCTCCCACTGGCTTCCTCGGTCCCTTTGCGCTATGTTCTGTACCTCTGACTTCCACACAAAGAAAGTGTCGACTGCCTGTCTTACTCGCTGTCTCTTTTCCTGCTCACCATATGTGTTCTCTTATCCCCCCTCCCTTCCGCTCTTCCTTTCTCTTCCTCTCTCACTCTTACTTGCTTGCTCTCCCGTGCTCTGTAATTCCCCCAGTCTCCAGGAATGCTGTTGTTTTTAATTTCTTCCAGCTGCTCTGGCACTGCGCCCGACCGCCTGCCTTTCCACATCTGCTCCCGTCATGCCACACAAACATGGGCAGCACATCAAAACAGCAGGATCTTAGTTGTCTTCCTGGCCGACACTGGGTACCCCGAATCCATTCGTCCACCCCTCCCTGGGTCTGAAAGCCTTGTGTGCCTGGCACATACAGTATACAGTGTACAAACATAGCATACAATGCTCGCATCAGTGTGCCGCACGCTTGTCCCTCACAGAAGACCACGGACAAAATTATAATTATCAAACTGAGGCGATTGCTTACTTTTATATGTGTATGTGTGATATTTTCTTGGCTTTCCGTAAGTCTTTCTGCGGATCACACAATTGTGGCGAGGTTGAGTGGCTTTCTGGCCATTAACCTTCTACACGGCTCTCTAATAAGCAAGATTATGGCTCCCGGGTGGCGCATCGACAAGGTGCGTGGCTATTAACCTGTAGATCCCAAGTTCGAATACGATTTAATGCCACAGCTGTCCGTGGCCGGGAGTCCCAGGGAGCTAATTGGCCGAGCTCTCACGGAAGGGAAGGATGGCATATACTCACTTCCCTGTTACTCACAGTGATCGCCAGCCAATCACGGGTGTCTGCGAGCTCATTCGTACCAGGGGGCGCGTATAGCGCTTTCCTTCCGAATGTGTTAGACCGCCCCCAAATACGCATGTCTTTGTAGTTTGAAAAGTAAAGGTGGCTTGCAGTCCATATCACTGGGGGTGTCTGTGCATGTTTTTGCTCCTCCCTGGCCTGTGGTGGTTGTGTGATGGGGGCGGGCAATACCTAATGGGTGGGAATTGGATATGACTAATTTAGGGAGAAAATGTGGGAAAATCCCCAAAATAAACAAACAACCAAACAAATAAACAAAAAAGAAGCAAGATTATTCATCAAACAGTTCCAGAGTGGGGATCAGCAAATGAAAAATAGCAACAACCACTAATATTTTAGTATCTTTCCCAGCTCATTCCTTGATAAATTAGCAGTAAATTAGCATAGGTCAGGTGATCACGATTCTATGATGACACTGCTATGGTTACTTGAAAAATGATACCCAGGCAAAGTTTCTTTAATGCAAATTATTACCCAAGCAGAAAGCTATAATTAGCCGCTTTGTTTCTGTCACGCCAGAGCTACACAGCCAAGTTCGAGCCAATATTTCCATAGGTACGGTTACTTCCTGGGCTTGACTGCATCTCCAAACTTCTCGGCCTGATGATGCCCTGGCAAGGCATAAGGTGGAGTCAATGTCGAAGACCATATTTATCTCTTTTAGTCCGTTATACACTCTATTGTAAACATTCAGCTCTGTGGTATCCTTGTAATTTGCGGCCAAAATATATAACAAAACGATTACAAACACTATGCTAAGTTCTGAACCTGTTAGAACAGCTAAGCGAGCTGAACTGACTGGACTGAACGTGATCAATCATTGGTGTAAACAAAGACACATGTGACACATAATTTTTAATGGATGAAAACTTTTTAAAAAAATTCCATTTGGAGCCACGTGTGGTCTTGATACTCTCGCGGCCACTGTGCTGTGTGGTCTTGGGTGGAGTGGGTGTGGTCTTGGGTGGAGTGGGTGGTGTTAAATAAAAGGCAATGTGATATGGCTGTGGAAATTACTGGGCTATATGATTAATATTAGAAACATAAACAAATTTTAATCTTGAAGCTTAAAGCCCCAGGTTACAAGGTTGCGCAGGCACTATGGTGGGACATAGGCGATTAAAATGAGGACCGTAGTTTTGTAAAAGATGCTTCCGAATCTATTGGTGCATGCACACCATGGTAATCCATATAGAAGCTTTATTTATTCATTTATTTATCTACAAATGTGGTTGAATGGTGTATTTCATCTCCAGCTGCCGATCCGTCTATTGATATATCAGGACGGACATCTGCACACTGTGAAACCAGGCCGCCGACCTCAGCTGAGCAAATATGTTTAACAAAAATAAATATCAAGAAAGCAATAAATGCTAAATCAAAAGCTGAACAGACCCCGGGGAGAGCGAGTGTGTATATGTGTGTGTGTGTGTGTGTGTGTGTGTGTGTATATGTGTGTGAACCAGAGACTTTGAGACAGCCCAAGTGCAGCGACGTGTGTGAGAAAAAATGCCGAGGTCATGCAGAGCAGCGCAAATGTCAGACAGCAGTACAGTGGGACATGGGACAGCATAGGGACCCAGGGAGAACCCACAATGCACTGGATTGATGAGCTGGGAGAGACGCAATGCAGAGACAGAATGGACAGTTTAAAGTGGAGCACTTACACCAGTGGTTCTCAATTATTTTCTGTGGCGCCCCCCAGGAAGAAAAAATGTCACCCCTCCCCTCCGCGAGCAACTATAAAGAGTATTATTTGTTTATAAAATTGTTATTAGTACACATCTGCATAACATTGTATCTTTATTAACATTAAAACCAAAAAAAGAAAGATATATAGTTCAACTTACAACAATGAAAAACTTCATTAACGTTGTTTTTTAATCTGTAATAGAAAATATTTAAAGTGCCTGAATGTGCCTGAAAAAAAAAAATCCTTATTTAAACTCATTCAACTTATTTATGTCTTAATATCTCCGTCTCTCTCCACCTTTCTCTTCGTTCCTGTTAGAAATTTTACCGTGTTGTATCTTAAGGGGTTGTTTACTGCGCTTCATATCGTTTGCTCGTGCGAAAAACCGCTACACCATCGCGTGACAATAAGAGCGCCACTGCCAACTAGTGGAATGGAGGTGCATTTACACTTAATTCCCTTACAATATTTCATCTAAAGCATGTTCCCCAGGGTCATATGTGCTCCCCCATCACCCCCCCCCCATTTGAGAAGCACTGACTTACACTAAGGTCCTGTTCCTACAATGTGTTCCTATAATACAGCAAGGTCCTGCTTACATAGGTCCTGGACTCATGTCCATTTGTAAACTCTCTGTGGACACGTGTCTTTGCCTGTGTCTTCACTTGTCACACTTACATCATCATTCCATCATTATTTGCTGATATGAGCCCAAGTAGTAAAGATAATCATTGTACTTACATGATAGTTTAGTGATTTGGTAAAGAAATGAAACCACAAAATTCAGAGAACAGAGACCCGCTTGTGTCTAAGGACTCTACCAAACCTAAATTAAAGATAAATAAGGCATAGACCGACAATAATTTACACAATTTTTACACGCAATATTCACTGTACATGATCCAGTCCTCCTGATACTGGGTTAGCAAATTGTTTACCCATACTTGCTTCAGTTCAATGCCCACAGTCGAAATTTTCCCAAATAGGAAACCAGCCTCCTGAATGGTTCACTCTTCATCGTTCACTCAGCATTTTGGGTAGAATTCAAGATAAAGTCTGCCTAATTTGGAAGAAAGTGTGGGACGGCTTCCCTCCAAGCAAGGACATGTGAAGAAAAACATTTTACTGCTCTGTGTGACATGTGTATGCGTGAACATAACAAAGTCGGTATTATACAAAATGTAAAGACAGCTACACACGCGTCCTCCTAATTAACTGCTGAGGAGTACAGCATACAGCTAACCCTGCATCTTATCTTGGGGTGGCGTTATATACGGTCTAGATATCCGACGTATGCCTCGATGACAGTGTATGATACTATGTGACAAACCATTAGACAATTAACACAACATAAAAACTGCAAATCTGTGCGTCTAAACTTCCACTCAAATGTCTTCTCTGCTTGTGTTTGATGGTTGTCTTCACCATCTGTTCCCTGCAGGGTCGGTTGTGAGACAGCCGTACCGAGTCCAGCTCTCCCCAAAAAGGCTCGAGAGACAGAGAGAAAACTTCCTTTTCTGATTTTTTTCCCAGCAGCTCCTAATAAAATCCAGATGTTGTGTGCGCGAGTCATTCCCCTTTCCGACTCCACTACCCCGCCTCCCTCAGGCTGAGTCGTTCCTAAATAAAGGAAAGTATTTGTGACATTCGGCCACGGATGGCTGTGCCAAGAACAGCTCCCCGAACGGGTCCATCTGGAGAGTGTTAGGATGGCGCTGGGCACTCGGTACGGACGCAAGGAAGACATGCTACGCAAACACACACACACAGTGGCCTGTTGTTTTTTTTTAAAAAATTTTTACGCTTGTCCTGATGTGAACCAAACATACCTGTGATGTCTTTTGAGCTTTCGGTCCACAAGCTCGCACTATTTTGCACTTCTTAAACACAGTATACTCTGACATATACCTGCGTGAGTGCGTGCGTGTGTGTGTGTGTGTGTGTGTGTGTGTGTGTGTGTGTGTGTGTGTGTGTGTGTGTGTGTGTGTTTGCTTACTAGCTTTCACTGAGCATGTTCATAGTGTGTGGAGCTTGTGTAAGTCTTCATGCCCACTATTTGTAGGCTGCAATAAAGAGCTCTTGCACACCTGAGCGTCCATAACTGTTTCTCTCTCTCTCTCTCTCTCTCTCACACACACACACACACACACACACACACACACACACACACACACACACACACACACACACACACACACACACACACACACACAGCCCAGCAGCCACCTGGGGACAGACAGTACTGCAGGCTCATCGACACATCTCCCAAGACACACACACACACACACACACACACACACACACACACACACACACACACACACACACACACATAAAATAAGAGAGTGGAGGGTGGACCTTAAGCAAGCACCTAAGCCCAAGCAACAATGCACAAAAGACAAAAGGAAAGAAAGGGCACAATGATGAAGTGTGTGTATCTGTCAGAGTATCAGGATCAGAAGATACAACCACTCCACGCTAAGCAGAAAAAAAAGACACAGACTGACAGACAGAGCACGTCGTACTTAGTCCTACTTCACCCTGTGTAGTGTTGCTGTTCATTTCCTTCTATCCTTCACATGTAAGAGATTTTGGAGACAAAGTCAGAGAGGCTAGATTGAGATGGTTTGGACATGTACAGAGGAGGGATAGTGAGTATACTGGTAGTAGGATGCTGAGATTAGAACTACCAGGCAGAAGACCTAGAAGAAGACCAAAGAGAAGATTTATGGATGTGGTGAAGGAGGACATGAAAGTAGTTGGCAAAAGAGAAGATGCAGAGGACAGGGTGAGATAGAGGCAGATGATTCGCAGTGGCGACCCCTGAAGGGAACAGCCGAAAGGAAAAGAAGAAGTTCCTTCTAGCCTTCCTGGTGAAGTTTGAAATGGAATCAGTTCACGCCTTAATTTTGTGCTTGAAAAGATAATTCATAATGAGCTTCACCTTTACTAGTACTCTGGTACTGTACTATTCCTGACGCTGATGTATCTTTAAAGTCCTGCCACAGTTCCAGGTATTACAGGACAGGTATCACACCTCATATACCGTACTATATTTGTTCATATTTTACTGGACAGCTAATAATATTCAAACTCCAGCTACAACAATCTAGATTCATATACAGTGGTATCTCACTTTACGAAAGTCTCACCAAACGAAAAATGCAGGTTACGAAACGCATTTTCCTGCAATTTTTGTCTCTGTATTCGAAAAAAATTCACCTTACGAAAAGCACATCTTAAAAATTCAAACACGCCATTCAAACTTCAAAACAATGCACGAGCTGATCTCCCATCAATGACGTTCAAACATCCCGCCCCGCTGGCCTCCCATTGGCTATCAGCTGAGGTGTCGTTCATGTCGCCTTCACTCGAGCGCCATCTTGGACAGGTCCACTTGACACCATCTTGGACAGGGATCATTGGCTAGGAGGGATGACGCAGCTCCCTCCCATTATCTATGATGGAGCTGAAACTACCATGATGCTTTTCGTGTAAAGGACAGAGTTACTGTTATTTCATGCTTTATTTCTTGACTCAGGCTTTTAATCTTCCATAAACATTTGTAAGATCTCTGCTAAGAAGACATGGTCAACACACGTGCGCACACACACACACACACACACACACACACACACACACACACACACACACACACACACACACACACACACACACACAGAAAGCATGCGCGCGTGTGATTTCTGGTGTGAGTGAGAAGAAGAAACGGGCTTGAGTGATATTACAAAGGAATACGGCCAAACCCGTTTACCATTGGTACGATTTTGAAGCCGAGGAGGTCTTAAAAGGTATGCTTTTATAATTTTTAAAGGGTTTAGGGTGTAGTATTGGAAGCCTTGGAACGTATCACTCTTTTTTGATGTAAAATGCGGTTCAATTTACGAAAAATGCAGGTTACGAAAAAGGCTCTTGAACGGATTAATTTCGTAAAGTGAGGTACCACTGTACAGCTGATTTCTTGAAGAAACTTGGTGCTTTATTTTTAGAGCAAAGCTTAAGAACCATTAAACAAAAATCTACATTACAGAAATGCTCTTCAGGGTTCAGTGGCTTAAACCAAAATAAAACTGATGCTTATTAATCCGAACCCGGAAAGTCGACTTTGTGGCATCTTTCATTTAACCTGCGAGCCTTAAAGGGGCCAGCTCAGATCCTAGACGTATAAATATATATGTACTGTACAGTGTTATTTATTCGTTTTCTGAATCGCTTCATCCTAATTAAGGTTGCACGGAGGCTGGTGCCCATCTCAGCCGACTCTGAGCTTGGGCAGAGTACAATCGGGACAGCTCGCCAGGTCATCGCTCGGCCGACCTTTGATAACCAAGTTAGTTGCGCTGGGGGGACAGTGACAACCTGTTGAGAGTGGGGCTCGTATCCACAAGCTCAGGATCAGTGATCCAGCAGCTTTACCGCCAGGCCACTACTGCCCGACCAGGTATGATAATATTAGTGAACACTGCCATTGTGTGACAATCAAGAGTGCAGTGCACTTGATATCGGACTTTTCCACTTTCCATGAGTTGGTGTTGCCCTGCCAAGTTATTGCATATGTGCGAAATGGTTACTTTGGTCATGTGATCTTGTTATTTTTATTGTAAACGGACACAGAAACAAAAACAGGTAAAGAAGAGATACTGAGCTTGTGAGATGGGGTGTTTTTTCCAGGAAACCTTTGTATTCGGTCTAAATATAACTGAATGAATAAATAAATGAATAAATAAATAAATGAATAAATAAATGAATAAATGAACTGATGATCAAAGATAAAACACATCGGCTCTTCAATAGTGATTTTATAGGGAAAGGATTTTGTAGCTCCATTTCCATCTATATTTATTTTAATTTTCATTGAGGAAAAGTCTGTTGGACTTTTAGACCCGATTCTACAAACTTATCAGCGCCAGAGCTTATTCTGATTTTTGTAGAGTGAAGGGACTCGGAATTCAATTCCTCCTGGATGGGATGCTTGTCCGTGGCAGGTTATCATCCCAATATTCTAACTGGTAGCCATTTATACTGCTGGGTAGACAGAGGGGTTTCAGCTCAGACAAGTAACGGGGATTTATACCCACAACCTTGTGATCACGCACCCAGCACTCTGACCACTATACTACTCTTCTTCTTCTTCTTTTCCTTTCGGCTGTTCCCTTCAGGGGTCGCCACAGCGACTCATCCGCCTCCATCTCACCCTATCCTCTGCATCTTCTCTTACACCAGCTACCTTCATGTCCTCCTTCACCACATCCATAAATCTTCTCTTTGGTCTTCCTCTAGGCCTTCTGCCTGGTAATTCCAATCTCAGCATCCTACTACCAATATACTCACTATCCCCCCTCTGTACATGTCCAAACCATCTCAATCTAGCCTCTCTGACTTTGTCTCCAAAGCCTCTTACATGTGCTGTCCCTCTGATGGACTCATTCCCCTGACCACTATACTACTGGCCCCAGATTTTCAATGAAATTAAAGATTAAATATTATTTATTGTCATCTTTTGCCTGAACAATGATAATGATGACAAATTTGAAAAAAACAAACAAACGAGCAAAAAAAAACTAGAACTATGTACTCCACAAAAAGATGAATTATATCATTTAAAGTGAAAACTCCAAAATCTTGTCCAAATCAAAAACACGAAAACATACCACCTACATGCACAGCAATCACCAGAAGTGAGATATGAAGAAGATGGGAATTGGCAGCAGCTTTGCTTCTGCTGAGATGAACGTGTGGGACGATTGTTGTCCAAAACACTGAGTAAGCATACAATTCCTGGAAGGACACTGTGGAGGTGGTGGAGTAATATTGCTTGAATTAGTGCGTTTTCCTCTTGCTACTTCCTGTTTATTCCTCACCCTGTTTGCTTGTTGGACATCTAAAAAGATTCAAGAGCGTTCCCAGATTTGAGAAGTTCATGAATTTTAGTTCCTGTTGTATGCCTTGCACCACTGTTTTGTGGTGATGGAGAATAGAACTATTTGGCAGAAGACACCAGAACATGGCAAAGTGGAGAACATGAACCATTCTTGTTTTCTGATTAAGATTGCGCTTTTCGAAAAAAGACTCTACGGAGCTGAAAGTGGAAAGGACTGACTGGGATTGGAAGCTTTGACCGGGCTTCCCCTAACACCCATATTACTTAAATTATGGGGGAAACCAGTGCCAAAAATTAGCGGCAATTGGATTCTGTTTACTCTGCGCTCTTCCACAAACAAGCTCCCCAATCAAAACACCTGCAGCTTCACCCAACACCAATTAGCTCATCAAGCTTTTAATTACTCTGTTAATTGCACACAGGCAGCGAAAGGGGCGGCTGGGGAATTAGGAACGAGGCCCTCCAGAGGAGCCGCCTTGACAATCCTGACAAACAAAGAGGAGTGTGTGCCAAGCAAAACGTTCTCATCACACACACACACACACACACACACACACACACACACACGGATATACATGCACACAGTGCTCAGTCAACTGGAAAAAACAAAACGCGCCGTGTGGACGCCTACCATCTGTCATGTCACTCAATGTGATGTCACTTCCTGTCCCATAGGTCACTTCTACCTTTCACAATAGTGCTAGTACATTAAGGAGGGTGTGTAGAGTAGTGTGCGTGTTCGTGTTCTGCTTGTCTCCCTTTCTCCTGAGAGTGTCGTCGAGGAGTTGTTTCCAGGAAACAGTGCCTCGGCCTTACTTCCTGTGTGACAGGTGTGCAATGCAGGTTCCGACAGCTGTTATTCCTCTGTATTATATCCATCCCTCTCTCCCTCTCCGTCCATCTGCAGTTCAGTATTGCTCATATTTGCTCTGCCTCCTGCGTCACTGCAGCTTCCTGATTTATGAAGCACAAAAGACCAAAATCTGCTTCCATACTCTCTCTCACACACACACACACACACACACACACACACACACACACACACACACACACAGACACACACACACACACACAGCCCCATACATTTACCTAAATATAACCTGTGCCCGGACTATTGAATTGGCGGTTCTTGGGCCAGACAGAGCAAAACACTTTGCTCTTGCTCTTTAAGTTGGCTGCTTTATTTATTTATTTTTTTTTTTTGTAAAAAATGTGTTATAAACAATTAAAAAACTCTGAAGTGAATATATTTTAGATGATTCTGTCTCACAGCTGTTTCTCGCCAGATTAGCCCCGCCTCACTGTGACACAAGCTACAGACCTTTCCGGCCGATACTGTTCTTACTGTTAGCACAATAAGCTGGTAACCTGGACAAAATATCTCTTTTATACTAGAAAAAGAAGTTGATGGGAGAACAAGCGGTCGAAGAACGTGTATCTGCCATGCAGTGAGAGTGCAGAGATCTGTATGTGAGGGATATAAATTCAGACGCATTTTAAGAAACCCCATCCTTGTTCTGACATGAGTGTCCCACTGGGTCCTGAAACTCACCAGAAGATTATGGTGCTCTCATTTTGGTTCACACATGAACACCACTAAAACTCAATCGCGCCTCCCTCAGTCCGGTCTTGCGCACCACTGTCTGCGTCAGGACTCTGCTCTGACGACGGACACACCTAAGTTGACCGCTCTTACTAAATCAAAATACATAATTTCTCTGAATAGCTGTGAAATGTTCCTGACTAAATCAGTAATGTAACATTTCTATTGATTAATTTATTAATTATGATTAATTTATGAAGAAGTTGAATATTACAGTATCTTTTTCTGTATCTTTATAATATTTAAAACTGAATCTTTCTGTTTTCTGTCTAAAACTGAATTTTTCACTTCTTCTTTCCTTTTTCCTATTTCTCTGAGTATTACTGTACTACAATTCAAAGCCTTGCTTTTCATTCTTGATATTCACATAATTATCTCCTTCTTGTTGTTCTTCATTATTCGGGATAATAATATGAATATTCAATCACATGTTGTTATGGGTGTATTTAATACCATACTACACTCCTGTTGTTTTTGTTGGTACAATTGTGTGACGTGGATGTTATTTGTTAGTCATAAATTCTAAATACGTGTGACATGGCTCATGTGGATTGATTACTCAGCATGGTGTATATTTTCCCATTTGAATGTAGAAATGCATTGGGCCTGTATGTTGTGATGTAATACGCATGTACTAATGTTATGATGTGTTTACAACATACAATGCCGGGATCCCTCGCTATTTCGTGCTACAATTCATGCGGCTTCAGTGCATCGCGGTTTTTTAATATTCATTGAATTCAAAAATAAGGAAATTAAGAAAAAATAGGGGGAAAAGTTAAGGAAAATGCCACAAAAAAAAGGCCAATTATTATGCAAAAAAAAAAAAAAAAAAAACAAGCAAAAAAACCAAACATTAAAGCTACACAAAACAAAAAACAATCCAAAACCTCCCAACAAAACTACTTGCATTGCTGTGAGGTGCAAACTGAGTGCGTGCACGCGCATCTGTATGTGTGTGTATTTATATTTTATTCACATCTTATGCATTATTTTTGAATGTTTAATTGTTATTATAAGAATTTATAGCATTGAATATGTATTTATTGATATTATATACACATATACATGTATGTACACATCCGTGGGGGGGGGGGGGGGTGTCCTACTTCGCAGATTTTGATGGTCGCGTGGGGACCTCGGTCCGAATTAACCGTGGAAAGTGAGGGCTCCCTGTATATGCACTTTATTACCCCCCCCCCAATTAGGGACTATTTTCATAACACGGCCCCGCCCTATACACTACTTTTCTACTTCCTTAAAATTCATACAGTGATAGCATCAAAAATCAAACTGTATCATGTTTTTGGACGCTGATTACATATTAGCGCATGATACGTCAATGTCACTGATATGCAACTAAAAAGCCTTTCCTGAAACAGCTGCTGATTTTACAACTCCAAATATTACAGTGACAGTGACTACTGTAACTATTCAGCCACCATAGAGCTCCAGAGCAAATCTGAATCTCAAATGCAGACACCAGGCATGTTCTGGATGATTGACTGCGTTTGACTTGAGGTCTTTAAGGCGCTGGATCGTGAACGGCTCTTTAACTGACAAGTTAATTGCTTTTAATTATAACGCAATTAGAACTATGGGGTGATTCAGGAGCTCTTCGCGCGTGCGTGTGTGTGTGTGTGTGTGTGTGTGTGTGTGTGTGCACGCACTAGTGATGTGCAGAAGGTAAAGGTAAAGCCTCACTCGTCCTTTCACATCCACCTCATTTCTCTTCCCATTACCTGACTTGCCATTCACTCATCTTCTCTTCTCCTTTCATTCTTCCATAATTGTTTATGAATTTGCAGCTTATATTATTTAGTTGTTGCATCTTGTTGGATCCTCAAACATCTCAACCTCTGAAGCTATGAATGAAAGCAGTGAATTGTCGGGAGACTTTAGCAGAATACAAAACTGGGTTTCTTCCAGAAGAAAATTCTGTCATCACTGCAGGAAAAATTCTGTGTTTTAGCGAAAAGCGAATGTCCTTCAGCTGTGCTCTGAATGAAGGAACAATGTGTTATCAGTTCAGAACGAGTCCTGCGCTGCAGATTAGAGCGTGTTAGTGTGTGGATGGGGCAGTGCTCGGCTCAGATCTGGGTGAGGGATGACGGGATCGCACTTCTGTTTCTACCTGATAACGGCGGCTAATTTGCATAAACACACGATGGAGAGAGAGAAAGAGAGCAAGAGAGCAAAACAGTGAGAGAGAGAGAGAGAGAGAGAGAGAGAGAAAGAAAGAGTAAGACAGAAATAAAAAGAGAGAGAGAAATAGAACAAGAGAAATTAACAGACAGGGAAGGAAAGAGAGAACAGGAAATGGAGGGAGAGACAGAGAGAAAGAGAGAGAGCACAAGAGAAAGATAGAAAGACAGCAAGACAGCGAGATATAGAAAGAAAACAAGAAAATTAGGAAGAAAAGCTAATCACACAAAGCCAGAGAGAGAGAGTGAGAGAGTGAGAGAGAGAGAGAGGGAAAAAGAGGAGAGAGAGAGAGAGAGAGAGGAGAAAGTGAGGGGAGAGAAAGGGATAGAGAGGGAGAGAGAGAGAGAGAGAGAGAGAGAGAGCGCCCTGTCCAAACACAAAACCTCATCCTCATGATTCAGTGTGGGAAATTGTGTGTGTGTGTGTGTGTGTGTGTGTGTGTGTGTGTGTGTGTGTGTGTGTGTGTGTTTAATAACTGAGCTCCATCTGGAATAAGCGCCACTCCGTCCCCCTTTGATAACTGACTGCCTACGGGCGAGAGAGAGTGAGAGCAAAATGAAAAGAGAAAAAGAGAGATGAAGAGACAGCGAGAGAGAGAGAGAGAGAGAGAGAGAGAGAGAGAGAGAGAGAGAGAGAGAGAGAGAGAGAAAGAGTGAGTAAGGGCTCTTTATCAGTGAGAGAGCAGTGCTATAAAACTTCCCCATCATTTGATTAAGAGAGAAGCTGCAACCAAGCAGGGATTATTCCAGATGTTTCCGCCGTGCCTCAACCGCACTGACAACTCATCCTGTGTCTCTCTGAATCATTTGCTTATCTCTCTCACACCATGCAGAACATTAGCATAAAGTTTACAATGCCTCGTGTTTGAGCGAGCGATCCGGGTGCCGACGGGTAGAAGATCTTCGGGGACATGTTAGCGTACACCACTGCACAGAGAGGCGGACTGATATTTGGGTCAAATTAGCAAACATTTAGCAAACACCTGGAAGGGAACCACCTCAGGACGAAACGGTGTCTCTCGGGCTATCAGGGGGCTTCTGTGATTAGGAGTTTTCCTTTCAAACATGTCAGAGCAGAAATCTCCTTCCACTTAGATGTTGTTGTTGCGGAGGCTGCTCTGGGAGATGATCTGTGTTTAATTAAAGGCACAACAGCACTCCAAAAATCCAGATCATGCAGTGCGCCCAAGCTCAGACTTCCGCCTTACGGTTTATACTTCGATGGCATGACCTCACATGACTGCTCCCATAAAACATGGTTATAACATGTGAATATGTGTTGGACTGTACTGTCATGCCAATAGACATGTGACCATAAAGATCCTGACGGAAATACCAGGAGAACGGGAGATGTCGAGAGTGCTGGAGGGATAAGACGTGGAAAGACGGAGTGAGGCGTCGTGAGTGCAGTGTGGTTTCCTCTGCAATCGAGCTCTTTCTCCCACACTGGCGTCGGCGTGCTTCTCATTACTCCAGATGTTTGGGAGCCGCATTGCTCTGCGCTCTGACATTCCCTCGCTCCCTGGAGGAGCCGCCGTGTCACACTAATGCCAAACACATGTGCTGCGGCGTGGACACATCGCATTGCACGCACACTTTCCCACCATTTAGATGGACGAACAACGCCAAACCTATCCAGGGCACATCTGTAATGTATAATACTTCTCTTCTTAATGTCTTTCGAGTTTTCATCTGAATCATTAAATGTTAAATAATGTTCATGTCGCTCAAGCAAGAATAGCTAGCCAGTTCACGATAAAGAGTTCTACTACTGTTATCAATTTTGCATCTGCGTGATCATTTGATTTAAGCTCCGCCTTTGTTTGGCTTATAATCCCAAAGATGGGCCTGCTAGGTCCACACACACAAACACACACACACACACACACACACACACACACACACACACACACAAACACACACACACACACACACACACACACACACACACAAACACACACACACACACACACACTTATAATGCGCACACACACACACACACACACACACACATAATGCACACACACAAACATATAATGCACACACATGCATGCACACACACACACACACACACACACACACACACACACACACACACACATACACACACACACACCCACACACACACACACTTATAATGCACACACACGCACACACACACGCACACACACACACACACACACACACACACACACACACACACACACACACACAAGACGATACAATCAGCTCAATGCATTTCTTTGACAGCTGAGTCAACTTAATCCTCAAATCCATTGCCACTGCTCTAATTGAACTGGGGCACATGACAGGGCTGTCAATCAACATCCAACAGCCAATAGGAATTGGCTATTCAACATTAAACTGATTAAAGCTGTACAGCCACCTCCCTTCTGTCTGTGTTGTGCACCGTCTCACCCAGACTACTGTCTGCTGTGAACGTATGACTTTTTCAGTTGCTCGCTTCCTTTTTTCCACCTCGTCTGCCAGACAGACTAAAGGAAAAAAAAAATTTTTTTTTTTGGATGAATGAAAATGGAGCAAATCATTTGCACTGTCTGAGTTTCATTTCCTCACACTGGGAACCTAACGGGTGCTTCAGTGTTTGCGTCGCTCGGGTAATGTTGGGTAATCAGAGGGGCCACACCCTACAACTGCTCTGTACACAATAAAAAAAAGAAAGAACCCTCTGTGCGTGTGCGCGTGTGTGCGTGTGTGTGTGTGTGTGTGTGTGTGTGGGTGTGTGTGTGTGTGGGGCTTAGGACGAGTAACATGATGGAATCACACAGTGGCATCAGTGCTTTAAGGATGAGGAGAGGTGTATAATCTGACGGTGGCCTACAGCTCAGTATGGGAAGAGAAATGTGCTGACGTGGACACATTCATAAACTGCAGCTCTCTCTCTCTCTCTCTCTCTCTCTCTCTCTCTCAGAAGGACTCAGATATTAAAGTGTTTAATATCCAATGCTCAAAAAATTCCAGACTTAAAAAAATATAAAACATTTTATTCAAACTCCACCCACTTTTCCTCTCACTTCTCATTTATTCCATTATTATTTCTGTAGTTGCAGCATGTGCAGTTTTTAGTTGTGCAGATCTGGTACATTGGTCATCACCTCAGTATGCACCTCTGACCACTCACTTTTCTTTCTGTTGATTATTATTATTATAATTATTATTATTATTATTTACAGTCAACTTATTTGAAAATTAATCTTCAGTCATGTTTCTTTGATGAGGTGATTATTTACTTTTATATGTGCTTTTTTTTCGATGCACTGTACAAAAAAAAAAGGCTGGAGAACAAGTCTAAGGTGCTGGTGATCCTGAACGCTCTTGATTTTAATATCTGATTTTTAAGGAAAGGCACATAAACAAGCCCAGAACATATTACCGAAACATACATAGAGGAACATATTCCCGAAATATTCGCAGTTTAAGCTCCCAGTGAGAGTTTGAAGACGGGTCACTATCATGGTTACACAACGTATTGTTTTTTTTTTTGTTTGTTTGTTTTTTTCGATCTCAACATTGTCCTGTAATTGAACTGTGTCATACGCACTGGAGCACTTTCACAAAATACGCCTCCACTGTTAAGCATCCGGACCTCTATGAAGTTCCAAATCAGTTCATTTAGATGTATTTTATATTTACATTTAGATTTAAAAACACAAAATGATGAAATGAATGCAAGCTGATACATGATCTGAATGTTTTTGCTTTTGGCAGCTTCACAGTTTACTGAATTACAGAAAAAGTGTTCTGTCACCTATAACTGAATTTGTGTTGTGCTGGTTATGCATCTCTCAGTGACATGTGTAAGGAATTCTTTTCACAAATTACAAATAAAACAAAATCTCTCTCTCTCTCTCTCTCTCTCTCCCTCCTACACACACACACACACACACACACACACACACACACACACACACACACACACACACACACACACACGCACGCACTGAAAGACCTATCAGTCCAGGTGTGTGAGCATTCTGCTGACCACCTGACTGCCTCGCTCCATCCATTTCTCTGGTTCCTCCTCCCCTTCTTGACTCTGCTTTGCTCCCATCCACTCGTCTCCCGCCCACAGCCATCTGCTCATCGCGTTAATTGTGCCACGGCAAATTCCACCTGCACCAGCCGTGCTCAAATTACAGTAATTACCACCGGCAGCACCACTGCGGCCACATGCACACGCTGTAGGTCAGGACCGTGGCCTGACCAGCACCACGCCCGGAGAATCACACCATCCATGTGCATCAGTACACTCTGATGTATTGGCTGAACATAAAAGTCTGTTAAAACAAACCAGTAAAAGCTGATATTTAATAATGATATTTAAAAATTTGCAACCCACGATATTTTGCAAATATTTAAAAAAAAAAACTATTTGTAAAAGTGAGGATGATATTTGTTTTTCTAGGCATTAAAAATAAAATATGTCACAAAATTACTCTTGCTGAAGCAAAATATGAACAAATTGTAGATTTTACTATAATGATGATACAGGTAATAATAATAATAATAATAATAATAATAATAATAATGATAATAAAAACCTCTTATTGCACCACCTTAGATGAAAGTACTATTGATGGAAAATGCTATAATCTTTCAATCTTTTTGTGTGTTCTGTATCAAAGTCTTTATTTATACAGAACATGTGTTTTTCCCCTTTGAGGCTTTTACAATATTAATAGCGCCAATCATGTGATCATGACAAACAAACCATACATTGAGTGTACATTATAATATCTCCTTAAAACCACACACATTAGCTAAAACAACACAAGCTCTTTACCTCTTCTACTCATCCTTGATGGTGGCCTGAAAGAGCTGAAATTGATCACTGAATAATTAAGTAAGCCAAGAAAGCCTTTTCTGTCGACGCTGGGTGTGCGGCAATGCTCAGAGCTTCTAAATGTTATCCCGTCCAACTGGAACTTTTTCTTTGGTTTATGTGAAAGAAGACTCACGCTCCAGTACTATCGCACTCCTAATACATAGAACATGCTGTATCACACATTCCATAAACTGGCCCGGATGCGGAACATATCCAGCTCCTAGTCCGTAGTCCCGTATTCACTTTTCCGCTCAATAGCCTCTTGCGTTTCCCGCAGTGTCTCTACATTTATACGTCCTTCATTCTAACATATTTAGCATATGTCCGCTCCTGATGAACCATGAATCGGGTTAATTGAGTGCAAGAAGCAGCCATCCGTCAAAAACGAGAAGATCGATGTCACAGCGCAGTCTGCAAAACTCATGAAAGCAGACCTGTGGATCAAGCGCTCTGCCGGTTCGGGTCCATTCGTCTTCAAGGCCTGTGTACTTAACTGAAACGTTCGTATAAATCTGTTAATGGTGGCAGGAAGACGAATGGAATAAACACTGCAATCGAGTAATGAATGGCCCGACTTCCAAAGAGGTGCTTGGAGATGGAGTGCCAGTAAAAGCTATTCAGGCTGCATGTACGTGTGGTAAAACTTTCGAGCTGCTCCAAGGCCAAGTTGCGGTTTCACCTTTAGCCGTCCCTCTATTAAGAGGACTACCGTCAGCGCTTCAATAATTCAGACCATCTTTACCAGCGTACATCGAAGATTAAAGTGGGAGCTAAGATGAAAACGCCCTGCATTATGAGTGCATTTGGAGAAAGTGCATCGATCGGGATGTTTGAAGTGAGAACGATGCCGTGTGGGAGAACGCGCTGTGGTTCCTGTGGTTTACCGTATGATACTGGAGCCCCTTTATCTTTCACAGCTCAGGTGCAATTAACAGCTTTATTGGCAACGCTCGTTTAACATCACATAAGATCTCGTTTCCGCATAATCCGGCACATTTTTCACTGTGTATAAATTTGCGATCATCGGAAAGCCCTCACTGACTACGTTACTACGCTTCGCTCTGGAGATCTGTGCTCATTAGGAGCTGTAGTGTTTACACCTGATTACATGATTACTGTATAACCAACCAAGAGAATAAATCCAAATTTATTCTCATGTTCATCAAAACAAAACCAAAAACACTCTGACCGTAATCAACATCATGGTTAGCTCTTCAGAGGCACACATTGTCCACACATTGATCTTTCCTTTTCTTTACAATACCGGTATCAGAACTCTGAGTATCATCCAGAAATTAAAATATATGGATCCCAGCAGCATTAAGAATAAGGTGAAACATACACTCAGTATCATATGCAGCCCATAAATAAACTATAAATTATACAGCGCTGGATGGAGCCTACACGAAAATGGGTTTGTGTGGTTTCTGAGCACCACATCGTATTGGTACAGCCCTAATTTCCTCATTATGGTGTAGCGACAGAATCTGGTCAAATTTTTGGCTTACATCCTTAATGCTGGTACAGCTTAAGAGGAAACAAACCAATGCAGTTAAATCCAAACCCAACATTTACACTCATGCCTTTTCTACAGATCTATAGGATCTTTGACACCATCAGGTCTTTGCATGATGAACCCATGTAATCATGATTAAGGGAAGGGACCCAAAGCTTTGGTTCAGCATCACATGATATAAGTGCTACCGACACTTCACGGATAGGTCTTTGTAGGATACTCTCAGCTGTAATACCATTCATTGGAGCTTTAAACCATTCTCCGAGGTTGTTGCTGCTCCTTTCTGATGGACGTACACACTCACTGATATCCTGATGAGGATGACATGTCATCTACATGACAGGACATGATGGTGCGTAAGCAAACTTACAGAAAACCCCGACAAAGTCCGCTCAAGATAAATATTCCTCCTAAAATTGACATTATAATAATCAGGTTTTTATTTTAATGCTGTGTTTATTATATTACAGTGATCTGTTTAAATTAATGTTATTTATCATGGACTGTTTTTCAGAAAGACAAAACTTGTGGTAGGGTGGATGATGAACTTTTCTACAATCAAGTGGTCATTTTCTCCAGCTGCCTCACATAATAATAATAATAATAAGAAGAAGAAGAAGAAGAAGAAGAAGAAGAAGAAGAAGAAGAAGATGAAGAAGAAGAAGAACAACAACAACAACAAAAACAATAAGGCGGCACGGTCCGCCTCACAGCCAGAAGGCCCTGGGTTCGATTCCCAGCTCAGGCCGTTCTGTGTGGAGTTTGCATATTCTCCCTGTGCTTGTGTGGGTTTCCTCAGGGTTCTCCAGTTTCCTCCCACAGTCCAAAAACATGCGCAGTAGGTTAGTTGGCTGTCCCAAACCTCCCCTAGGTGTGATTTTGAAGAATGAATGTGAGTAATTGGGTTAGCGTCAGCCCTGCGATGGTCTGGCGAGGCGTCTAGGGTGTACCCCGTCCTCACCCAGAGTCGGCTGAGATGGGCGCCAGCCTCCCCGTGACCCTAATTAGGATTAAGCGATTCAGAAACTGGATGAATGAATGAATAATAATAATAATAATAATAATAATAATAATAATATTGTTTCTCAGAATACCTTTGTATACTTATGTTAGCAATGATAACAGTAAATAATGCAAAAAAAGGAGTTTTCTGTATTCTACACAAACACACACATAAAGTTGATTTATTAATCCTGAAGATTGTTTAATTTATAAATTTTCACTTACTTTATGAAAGTCAGGAGGTGTTCCGTATTCCAGGAGAGTTTCAGTTATGGCTTTGGAAAGCAAAAATAACCTCCGATAATAATATGCAGGTGTAAATGTGTTTATTTGTTTGTTTGTTTTCAGTCAGGTTTTCTCCTTTGAAGTGGAAACTGACTTTGTTTTCAATCTGTCCAGGAAACACTGAGGTAATTCAGACCTCACAATGAAGTTTCAGAAGAAAAGCCAAAGCAAAGCAGAAGTGCTGGAGTAAAGAGTTGAGTCTTTGGTATTAATGATCCTTAACGCCTTTTATATTTAAAGGGGATGAAAAGGATGAGTTTTTGCTCCAGCGGCTGCGCGTAAAGTGCGCAGGGTGGGGAGGGAGGGGGACACAAACAAAATCAACAAAAAGTTTTCATTTAAATTTGGGGTTCGGATATAAATGATGGGACGTCCTGTGCTTTAAACTCCGACAGATGAAGAAACACTGGTAATTTCATTACTGCACAGTGTCACTGTATAGAGGAGGGAAAATGCGTAAATAGTACGCAATAGTGCGCAAATCCGCACTAGCCCAAGTGCGCGAGATAAATCTGAGGTGAGAAGAAAAATGTTCCTCGGATGAAGAGTTGTGGTCCTATCGCCTCGAAATCCGTCCAGATGAGAAAACTGCAGCTGATACCTGTGTGTCGGGTTTAAAACCGGTTTATCCGCGTCATCCCGAATCAGTGAACCCGGACCAGCTGAGCTTGAACATCCTGCGGCTCCTCAGCTCCGTCACCGTCCCGTGTGCGCTGTTTTAATCTCGCGCTTTTATTCTCTCTGTGCTTCTCGTCTCTCCTTCTTCTCGGCGTCGGTGGTGTGAAGCCAGTGGCTCCAATGGCTGTGTGTCAGTGTGTGTATGTGTGTGTATCTGTGCAGCTTCAGTCAGAGTTTAAAACACCATCTGGAGAGGAGGATGGGCTCCTCTCTCTCTCTCTCTCTCTCTCTCTCTCACTCTCTCTCTCTCGCGCGCGCGCGCGCGTTTACAACTGACACAAAAATAAATTCTCATCCAAAAATATAAGAATACATCCCATTAACTTTAATATATATATATATATATATATATATATATATATATATATATATATATATATATATATATATATATACACACACACACACACACACACACACACACACACACACATACATATATATATACACACACACACACACACACATATATATATATATATATATATATATATATATATATATATATATATATATATATATGTGTGTGTGTGTGTGTGTGTGTGTGTGTGTATGCATATGTATATGTATATATATATAATATAATAATATAATATTATAATATTATAATAAAATAATAATCATAATAATAATTAACCCACACTCATTAACAGGGAACATGCACATGCACAAATAAGTAATTATATATATATATATATATATATATATATATATATATAATTAATAATAACAATAATAATCATTAACCCACACTGTCATTAACAGGAAACATGCATATGCACAAATAAGTAATTCGCCAAATACTGTTATTTTACTACTATTGTTATTACTACTACTATTACTACGACTACTAGTACTACTATTATTATTGCTGCTACTACTACTACTAGTATTATTATTACTACTACAACTACTACCATTACTATTCCTACTATTACTACCACCACAACTACTATTATTATTACTGCCACCACTACTATTATTGATACGACTATTACTACTAATACTTCTATTATTATTGCTGCTGCTGCTTCTACTACTAACAGTGGTACTACTACTACAGTACTAGTATTACTACTACTGATATTACCGCTGCTACAACTATTACTATTATTGTTATTGCCGCTACTATTATTACTACCACCACCACTATTATTACTGCTATTACTACTAATAATAATATTACTACTGTAATTACTACTGTCACCACTACTTCTAACATTAGTGCTGCCACTATTACTACCACTACAGTACTACTATTAATACTACTATTATTACTACTATTTTTATTGCTGCTACTACTAACCACGGTACTACTTCTAGTAATATTAGTATTAATATCACCACTGCTCCCACTATTACTCCTATTACTACTACTATTATTACTACTATTGTTATTGCTGCTACTATTATTACACTACTACTATTACTACTGCTATTACTTGTGCCACCACTACTGCTACTGTTATTGCGCCTACTATTGCTACTAGTACTACTATTATTATTACTATTATTGCCACCACTACTATTATTGCTACTACTATTACTAACACTACTACTGTACAGTATTATTATTGCTGCTACTGCTACAGTGGTACTACTACTACTACTACTACTAGTATTACTACTACTGATATTACCACTGCTACAACTATTACTATAATTGTTATTGCTGCTACTATTATTACTACCGCCACAACCACTATTATTACTGTTATTATTACTAATAATAATATTACTACTGCAATTACTACTGCCACCAATACTTCTATTGTTACTGCTGCCACTATTACTACTATTACTACTGCTACCATTACTACTACTATTATTGCTACTACCATTACTATTATTACTACTATTGTTATTGCTGCTACTACTACTATTATTTCACCCACTCACTCATTTGCCCAACTGCTTAATCCTTCTACCCAGGTCGCAGGAAGGCTTAAGCCTATCTTGGCTAACACTGAATGAAGGCAGGGCACACCCTGAACAGCTCACCAGAGTGCCACAGGGCAACAAACACACACACACACACACACACACACACACACACACACACACACACACACACACACACACAGATACACATGCTCACACTCAGTCTCAGTAAACATCCAATTAGCCTAATATGCATGATTCAGACTGGAATGAAACCAGAATGCCCTGAGGAAACCCGCTCAAGCATGAGAATCAAAACTCCACATTCAGGGCTCGAACCCAGGACCTTCTTGCTGTGAAGGATGTGCTATCCACTATGCCACACTGTAGATCCATTAAAATTATTTTATAAGTTACAATTATATTGATTATTTATTTTGCATCCTTCATTTATTCTACTGGAAACTCTATGACTTTGTATGATCTCTAAGCAGTACTTCAGCTCCATAGTACAGTGTGCACGTGCCACAGTGTTGTGTTATTAAGATAGTACAGTACAGTACAGTACAGTAATTTGGGACGATTGATGCAATGCACAGCTAACACACCTGATCTAGCTCATTAACGAGCGCTCAACACCAATTAATCAACCGGATGTGAAATTAAGGATGGAAATGGATTTTTGCAGAAGGTAACAGTGTCAAGTTTTACCTTGTGTGTGTGTTTGTGAGAGTGTGTGAGAGAGAGAGAGAGAGAGAGAGAGAGAGAGAGAGAGAGAGAGAGAGAGAGCGAGAGAGAGCTGCAGTGCCTGTGTCAGTCGCTAGGCGCCACTGTTTCCCCACAGCTGCCCAAACTCACCCATCGGTCTGGCATTTTATGCCCTGTGCCAAGTCAAACCAATTCTGGCATCCTCACGTGTCCCCAAATGATAGATTATGAGCTCAGTAGACAGGTTTACATCCACGTTTTTTTTAAACAAAAGAATTCATTCTGAATTCTGAACATACTGTTTGCACGAAAGCAGTCAGATTGATGTGTTTTCATGTGTCCCAAATGTGTGTTTCAAATAGAATTTCCAACATGTACACAATCCTACATAGATGGCTTACTCAGCTCTGTAAAGAACAGTTTTTTCTCAATGTGCTGCCATGTTTCTCCCGTCCATAAAACATCATGATGTCTTCACTACATGAAGATGTCCTGAACATGCACAGAAAGTCATACACATGGAAGGCAATCGCCTGAGCATTTTCATGGCTAACATTTTCCTACCAAATGGATTATCAGAGGTTGACACCACTTCTTTCAATCTGGTTAAACTTCTTATTCCATTCGAGCTTAAATCTAATTCTAAACAGATTATCAGTGTCCACATAAACACGGTTAATGACCCCATAGAAAGTGATGGCTGACCAAACCTATAACCGAGCATGGTATGGAAGAAGACACTTCATCACACAGAAGCACAAATTTTATACCTTACAAATCCAAGGTTCACGACATTCATCCTGAGCTTGGATTGCTCTCTGTGTGGAGCATCACATGTCTGCATGGGTTTCTTTCAGTTCCTCCTGTTTCTTTCCAACTCCCAAGTCCCAAATTCCTGTTGGCCAGTGGTCTGGCTTAAATAAATAGGTGTGAATATATGTTTGCATGTTGTACCGTGATGGGTTGTTCTTGTGATGGGTTCCAGTTTTACAGTTACTCTGACCAAGATAATAAAATAGTTACTAGAGATAAATGCATGGATGAATGTTCACAAGAACTAATTCTAGCAACAAAAAAAAAAAAAAATGAAAAGAACATGCAGCATAACAAGATGAACACAGAAGAGTTCCTACAAAAGAAAACATCATGATGCTACTGTGGTCTATTCGGTAGCTAACTGATAGTGTTCGAGCTAATAGGCACAGTAAGAACACAGAGCGTGGCTTTGCTGCTGAAAGTAACAGCCAGCTTTACGTAGTATGTAGTAGCAAGGCAAAACTTTTTAAATAGTTAGTACATTGGGTGAGAATGGCAGCACAGACTGCAAAGTTTGGGAACAAAAAGTAAATTTATTTATTTAGATGTCTTATTATAATGATGGTCAGGATTGTGGTGGATCTGACTGTGGTGATATCCAGGGAACCCAGAGTGAGGCAGGAATGCACACCTTAGGCAATGTAGTATGACTAATTCACCCACTGGCATGTTTTTAGAGGGTAGAAGACTTCCAAAGAGCCTGGATGAAGCTCACGCAGACACGTGGAGAACATGCACAGAAACTCTACACAGACAGTAACCTGGGATTAGGATCAAACTGAGGACCCTGGAGCTATGAGAAGAAAATGTACTGCAAGTTCAAAGCTGCTTTGTTTTGGAGCTGCCGCTGGGATTAGCTGTCATTTTGGTTTAATGTAAAGAATAGTATTTGGTATGAAGTGTCCCTACCATATCAAACTCCATGTATGGAGTATATAAATACAGGGATCCCTCGCTACCTCGTGCCTCAATTTATACGGTTTCAGTGCATCGCATTTTTTTTTTTTTTTAAATATTCATTGAAATAAAAAAATAAGGAAATTCAGGAAGAAAAGGGGAAAAGGTTAAGGAAAATGCAACAAAAACAAGGCCAATTATGCAACCCCCCCCCCCCCAAAAAAAAAAAAAAAAAAAAAAAAAAACCTAAATAAACGCAAAACAAACAACAACCCAAAATCTCCCATCAAAACTACATTTTTGTGAGGTGGGCATCTGCGTGCGTACGTCTGTATGTATGTGTATTTATGTTTTATTTACATCGCATGCATTGTTTTTTTAATGTTTAATTGTTATTATAAGCATTTATAGCATTGAATATGGATTTACTGATATTATATACACATATACTAGTACATGTACGTATACGTCGGGGAGGGTGGTGGTGGTCCTACTTCGCGGATTTCAGTTATCGCAGGGGGATCTCGATCCCAATTAACAGCGGAAAGTGAGGGATCTGTGTATAGTGTAGCTATTGAGCTAGGTTTGAGACAGCCTTAATCTCATTTCACCAAATGCACTCAGCTGAGGCCTGGTGAAGAGCACAGGAATGCTAATCCTCCTCACTCAATATCATTTACTCATTTCACCATCACAGAGCAAACTACATTTCCTGCCATATGTATGTTATTGACGATAGAGCACCTGTGTGCAGTGCGGAACATTTAATACTCATGTATTTTAGATTATGTGTACTATGCTTCAAATACTATCATTTGGAGTGAGATTTTGGTAAAACTTGCACTAATTACAGTTGAATCAAGACGTATTGTATGTATATGTGTGTGTGAGCCTAAATGCTTTCTGACTACAGTCTCACTGAAAGCAGGAAAGGTGAACAATGAGTTTCGTTTTCTCCACCTTTCACTAGCTTATGTCATGTGCATCCCTGCCTTTTTAATTTAATTATCCGTTTAACGTGTTCATGTTCTGTGTTGCATTTGTGTTTGGTGTTATTTTAATCAATGAAAGTTTGTCAAGAGTAGGCTATATAGTTGTCAGCATGTTTCCGCCCTGTGATGCTTGCCTGGCGAGCTGTTCAGGAGGTACTCTGCCCTCACCCGGAATCGACTGGGATGGGCGCCAGCCTCCCCGTGACCCTAATTAGGATTAAGTGTTTACAGAAAATGGATGGATGGATGAAAGTTTGTCTGCTTAGCTGAGATGGATTGTGTATTTTTTATTATGTAAGTTTATGTGTAAGTTTGAGTGGTGGTGGGGCAGTACCCTCTTGTATTTAGGTTTTAGTTTCATTATCGAACGAGCTAAACATAACCGTCCATTAGCATGAAGTCATGAACACGGCGCATGTATTCTAGTAGCGCAGTGTAAATTCAGTTGCTAACACCGACGTCTTAATTAACCAGATGATGACTGAGAATCATGGTTTGAATTACCTTTGCTATTCTTGACCATTCTGAAAGATTTTTAAGGCAGTCTCTTGAAAAATATAAATGCTTGCATTAGAAAAATGAGCATTTGCAGTGCACGCATTGCAGCTGTCACGCCTACTGACAGTATCTGTGACGTTTGCATGGCAGACGCTGGTCCATGTAGCCTTTTACCACCATGGAAATCTATGGTAACATCCAGTTGGCAATATATATACCTCACGGATGCCTTCATGGTTGCAATGGTTGAATTAATTCAACATATGACCCACAGTAATTTTGAACTAAACTTTCTGTGAATGCAAGCCGCACCCTCCTGATTCTCAGGGCAGCTCCCTGGCCTTCACAGATTCCCAGAATGCCTTTACATGTGAAACCTAAAAATATTGTGCAATAAAAATAAAGCAAGGAATATGTATGCTACTTGTAAGTCAAACCGTCATCACTGAAAACACTCGCCTCTGAATGGCCAGCAGGTCGGTCATATTCTTATTTCTGATATCAGGATATTTTCATAGCTACAAATGTTTTTCGTGAATCTTGTTGTATGAAAAATGAATACAAATGTAAGCAGAGTAATACATTTTGATTTTCTCCATGACTGGTTTGAATGAATTTCTATGCTAGTGATATGAGATACAGCTATAGGTTCCTCTGGACCGCTTTGCTCTGACAAGCTTTTATTAAATAGTAAAGTATTTACTTGTATAACAAAAGACTTCCATGCTGCTTTTTCATGCAGTATAAATATGGATAAAGCTAACATCACACACACACACACACACACACACACACACACACACACACACACACACACACACACACACACACACACACACAGAGGTATCAAGCTGTATTTGAATATGAATGCAATGAGGTGTTTTCCCCCCATGGTTCGAGTTGAATATTCCTCCAGCTGTTCTTTAGCTGAAGAAAAGCATGAGTGACTTCTCCTTCCCGTCTGTCTTCTGCCTTCCTCCATTTTTTTCTTCAGTTAATTCTCCTCATTTTGACTGTTTAACCATCAGCACACCTGCAACCTGTGTGTATGTGTTTGCACGGTTCCTCAGTGTTAGAGGAAGATCTGATGTTGTGAGTGCAGGTGAACTGCTGGGATAAGAACATCTGCCTCCCATATCACTCAACCCCCTCACACACACACACACACACACACACACACACACACACACACACACACACACACACACACACACACACACCCACACCCTCTCTCTCTCTCTCTCTCTCTCTCTCTCTCTCTCTCACAGACACATACACAGAAGATGATAAATAAATGATGTCACTGCCATATCCCACAGTCAGAGTGTGAAGTACACAGCCAGGTGCTCAGTGCCTCAGTAAGCTCACGCAGTCTGCCTTGGAGAAACGTCAACACAACACACAGTTTGTTATGAGCACATAGAGAACAGATAATAGGAATTACGAGTTTGAAATGGATAAATAACGAATATTCACCAAAGGCGAGGTGGATCTGTCTAAATATACTATTCAGCTACATCCACTGAATCATCCATCCATCCATCCATTCATTCATTCATTCATTTTCAGAACCGCTTAATCCTAATTAGGGTCGCAGGGAGGCTGGCACTCATCTCAGCCAACTCTGGGTGAGGGCAGAGTACACCCTGGACAGCTTGCCAGGTCATCGCAGGCCAGAAACACGTTGATGACTATGCAGCTACTCTTGACGAAAGACAGCAATGGTTCTTTTACAGGAACTTCTCACCATAGAAAGTGAGAGACATGGTCGGCCTTGGACAACCCAGTTAGCTGCACTCGGGGGACAGCAGTGACAACCGTTGACAGTGGGGCTTGAACCCTCAACCTTAGGAGCGGTAATCCGTCACCTTACCACCACTGCCGAGGTGAATAATTGCTTAGTATAGACTACACAGGAAAATAAGAAGGAAAACTAATAAGAGAACTTCATGGTTTCTGTTTATATTTTTATTTGATTTGATTTAAGCATTATCCTGAGTTTGTGGGGTGGATAATCAACAATCATTCATCGAAGGCAAGGTGGGCTTTATTGAAGAGTGGTCCTGGAAAAAGCACGTTCATTTCATTCAGTTCACCAACATTCACTTGTCCTGAGATGAAGAATTGTGACGCACTCCATTGAATGTAGGCGCTTGTCGCAAGTGACGTATGGTGCTTGTGAGACAAAGCGCGGCTTATTCAGACTTCCGATCTTTCAAGTGAGCAAGTGCGCGTTGAATACTTGTTTAGTACTCGACCTTCACTTGCTCACTTGAAAGATCGGAAGTCCGGATAAGCCGCGCTTTGTCTCACAAGCACCATACGTCACTTGCGACAAGCGCCTACATTCGGTGGAGCGCCTCAAAATTGTTATAGTATATTATAAACATAAACATAACAGTACATTAAAATAATATTTTTTGGATTTTTTTTTATTTTTCATTAAGAGGTGCGTGATTTCACAACACACGTATCAGTATACATGGAAACATAAAGAAAATCAAAAAAAAACAAATTACAAATATTATTATATATATTTCTGTGGCATAATTTTCAATTATTTACAATGTTATCTGCGCTTGAACATTCTGTCACTTCAGGCAGATGTGCTATAAGTGAATCATCTTTGTAAATAAATCCAAATCCTTTTCAGAAAAGAAAAGAATAGCCAGCAGCAGACTGTCAAATAAAAAAAGAGCAAACTTATTTCTTGAACACGAACACAGTTCGATTGTTAATACCAGACTTTAACTGTTAGCGAATAAATGAGTCATGCGTGCAGGAATAATCCGCATACAGGTGTTGTGTGAAGCAGAGGAAAGGACAAAGGAATGTAATAACAAATGTAAAAAGAATCAGGGACAAATAAATACTGTATAATATGATGTTCCTGAGTCGCTGTGAGTTACCTTGACAATCCCGTATTAGTATTCACGGGAAGCACCGTGTCTGCCCTAAATCGGAAAGAACTTTTTATGCATACATCATACAGATACGCATTTGAGCTCGGGGACAACATTTTGTAAATTTTAGTTTATACCCAGGATATTCTCTCTCTCTCTCTCTCTCACTTTCTCTCTCTCTCTCTCTCTCACTTTCTCTCTCTCTCTCTCTCTCTCTTACCCCCATTTCACTGGACTACGGCATGCAAGAATCGTAGCGGAAAGGAGCGGAACGAAGTCTACGGAAGAGCTTCGGCATTTTTACATGGAAAACTGGTGAAAATCCTACGGAAAAGCGGAAATTCACTCTTACACTCTCGGAACGTTCACAGCATGTGCGGAACAGGTATGGCAAAGTACGCCAAAGTGACCCCACGGAACACTCACGGTATTTTTTTCCTGTGAACGTGCTTTTGAACATGTTCAAACACACGTTCACGGAATATTTTGGCCTGCCAGAAACATACAGAAGTGGAGGAAGACTTGAGGAATAACTATGGAATCACGCGGAATGGTACGGAAGATGAGGGAATAATTGCGGAACGTTTTGCGGATGACAACATTTTTGCTTCCGTAAGTCTGCCGTGCTCCAGTGAAATGGGGGTATCTCTCTCTCCCTCTCCCCTCGGGGTCGTGTGGTGCGGGTGTGTGAGCCCTGCTCATATTTGTTTAAACTGTTTGGAAACTTGTATGAGTGCTCTATGAAAGACCTTTATATGAATGCACACACACACACGCACGCACGCACGCACGCACGCACGCACGCACGCACGCACGCACGCACACACACACACACACACACACACACACACACACACACACACACACACACACAGAGCTATCAAAAGATGCATGTAGCCAGTCGGGCTAGTGTGAGTTCGGGTGATGGATGGCTATGTGTCCTGCAGGTTGATGAAGAGTTTATGACCCACTTTCTGCTCTTGGGGAGTTGTAGACCTTCCTGTCCAGTTCAGACAGATCACACACCCACAAACAATACAATAACACACAAGTGAATCGAATAGTGTACCAGTCCTGTAGTACATTTATTCATTCATTCAGCCATTTCCTCAGGCACTTCATTCTAAATAGGGTTACAAGGAGGCTGGTGCCCATGTCAGCCGAGTATGACTGAGGGAGGGTACTTCTTGGACAGCTCACCAGGCCATTGCAGGGCCAACACACACAACTATTCACACTCACATTCACACCTGGGAGCAATGTGGAACAGCCAATTGGCCTACTATGTATGTTTTTGGGCTGTGGGAGGAAACTGGAGTACCTGGAAGAAACCCATGCAAAATCTACACAGAAAGGGCCAGGCCTGGAATCAAATGCAGGCCTTCTTGCTGTGAGGTGGATGTGCTAACCGCTGCACCACTGTGCCGGCTCTTGAAATTCATTATAAAATATTAGATCAAGTAAAATTAAAACAATAATAAAAGCTTATATGGCTCGTCAGTTTTGTGTGTGTGTGTGTGTGTGTGTGTGTGTGTGTGTGTGCGCGTGTGTGTATGTGTGTGTGTGTTAAAATGTGACTGGGTTACAGTGATTGACAGATGTGTGTTTGTGTTAGAGGACAGTGTGTCAGTGTGTGACAGCTCTGCCACTCCCTGTGTAATTTGGGCTTTTGTTGCGGTGACAGCTGCAGTATATTCATCCTGCACAATGACATCTTTCACATCTTTCTCGATTTCTACATCTCCCGCCCCATTATCTTTTTTTTTTATTTATTTATTATTATTATGGTTTAGCAATCCCCAAATTGTGAGACATTTAATAAATAATACATCAGTAAAGGAATTTTTAAATTCATTCATATATTTACTGAACCACTTTATCAAATAGGGTTGGCTCTCAGCCCAATCAGTGCTAAGGCAGGGCACATAATTAAAAGTATAGAAAGAAAATGTATAGTTCACACAGAAATACCCTTGCCACGCCCACGACTTGAACTTTAGACCTTCTTGCAGGGGGGGAGACATACTAATCATGATGCCCCCATGCCCCTTCTATAAATTACACAAGCTATATCATAACGATCTATATACGGTATATAGCCTGTGAATACTTGTAAGAATAAGTATTAAACCTGGTAGAAAAAGTAAATTGTTTGAAAAGTAAATTGGTTTGAAGCAATAAAAAAAATTAAACATGACAATTAGTATACTGTACTTCACAGTAGTAATGTGACCAAGTAAGGTGAACAAGAAAGGGGTGTGGCAGGTCAGTTCTAGTGAAAGAGTTGTGACTTCTCTGCATCAGTTTCAGTAAAGAAAGCAGTGCCTTTGTTTATCAGTCTTATTAAAGCAGGCGTGGCCTCTATGATTCAATTTCAGTAAAGGAGGCGTGGCCTCTGTGATTCAATTTCAGCAAAGGAGGCGTGGCCTCTGTGATTCAATTTTAGTGAAGGAGGCATGGCATCTCTGATTTAATTTCAGCGAAGGAGGTGTGGCATCTGTCTCAGTCCATTTGTGCTAATAAAGGAGGTATAGACTCTGTGCATTCCAGTTAATAGTCCCAGTAAAGAAAGTAATGCCCTCTGTGTATCACTGAGTAATGGAGGTGTGGCCTCTTAATTGTGAAAGTCAATCAAAGTAGTTGATTCTCCTTTCACATTGTGACATATAACATCAGTTGTTGAACTGTTGGATAGTAATAAGGTGCAAACCATTAATTATATATCAGAAAGGAAACACATAGCTGCTACATGTGTTCACTTGATTCTGGATAAATAAATGATCACTATCTCTATTCCTCTCCTGCCACAGCGCCCCCTTTCCATCTAATTCCATTAGATTCACTCATTTTCTATTCTATCCAGCAACTCTTAACCTTGTAACCCTCTTCCAGTCTTATAATGTTTTTTCCCAAGATTTAAATGTCTACGTCTTTAATAGCTTCGCCACTCTTCCACCTTGACCTCGAACCCATGGAATTCAGAACACCTGTGCATCCTTCCTCTCTATTGTCCTTCTTCTCTCTTTCTCTATTCGCTGGCTTTTGTCTCCATCTGATAGCTGGAGTGGTAGCATGCTGAGATGGGCTCCTGATTGCGTCGCATTGTGTCAGGATGGAAATGTGGAAATGATGGTCTGTCTCTGCAGAGACACAGGGATGGAGAGATAGATAGCGAGGGAGACAGAGAGAGAGAGAGAGCGAGACCTACAGGCTTGCTGCCCTTTTGTCAGCATCCACATTGTAAATCCTTTCGTACAGCAGCCTGTGTGTTGGACAGAGATAAGACTCAGAGAGAAACAGCACTATTGTCCTCATTCACGCTCTCTTGCATTCACTGTCCTATTGAGTCGGCGCTACAGGCGGCCATGTAAATGATAGTTATTTTAAGGACAGGCTCTGTGAAGGAGTTTATCTAATGAGCAGATGGCCAAAGGCAACTGCAGACTCCTTTACACTGAGACTGAGAATGCGAGTGTGGTGACTTTACACAGACAGATGTGATTCCACTTAGTTTCTTCATCTGTTTGTTTCTTTTGGGTGTTACTTTCTATCCCTCTTCCCTGAAACAGAATTTGGAAGTGAACCCCAAACAAACGGTGCGTAACTCTGTGCCAGGTTAAATGAGGACATAAGGGAAAAGAGAGTAACAGGTCAGAGTGGAGACGATAAAAATGAAAAGCATATCAGACCCGATCTATATCAGAATCACATCCAGAATTGGATGACTCCAAATTAGGACCATCCTCAGAAACTGAATCAGAATCATTATGTGGGACTGAATCAATCTCGAAAAGTGAATCTGAATTACTATTTGATTCTGAATCACACCCAGAATCTGATCACCCTACATCAGAACAATTCTTAAAAACTGAATCAGAATCAATCGCCGAATCAGAATCAATCTCTAAAATTGATTCAAAATAATTATTTGAATCCAAATCCCACCCAGAATCAGAGTCACTATTTAAATCAGGAATACACTCAGAATCCTATCCATACACAAAGAGTAAAGAGTAGTAGCAGCAAACACTGTTTCCAATACAGTAAAGTGATGTTGCAACACACAGAATCGTTCTATACGTGCCAGTCTAAGGCGGTGGTGGCCTAGTGTTATAGGGCACTGGATCGCTGATCCTAAGGTTGGGGGTTCTAGTC
>CM045748.1:21772859-21775359 GCA_024760905.1 Plotosus lineatus | reverse complement strand
CAAACTCCACACTGAAGTGACCAGTGTTCCTTTGTTTGCCAAACCTACATTCTCAGTCATCAGTGGGCACACGCTGGGTACACACTATAGAGTTCACAGGGCCCACACACACACACACACACACACACACACACACACACACACACACACACACACACATGCACATTTCGAGTCAAACTGAAACAGCCAACTAGTCTAATGTGCATGTCTTTGGACTTTGGGAAGTAACTGGAGTAGCAGGAGGAAACACATACAAGTACAGTATTTAGAGAACATATAAACTTCAAAGCAGAAATTCCCTCATCAAACCAGGGACTCAAACACAGAACCTTCTTGCTGTGAGACAGACATGCTAATCATGACACCACAATGCCACCCTTTTATATTATTAATGGTCATTAATAAATCATGAAAAAAAAACAAATCACATGTAAAACATAAAATCACAAGCCGTTCATTTGGAAAGTTCATCATGTGTGAAAAATGTGTGAAATACAACGTGTGAAATGCCTAGAAAGCACATATGTCGATCATGTGACTTCCCAAACGTCACTATCTAATGTACATATCACAGTTAGGTTTTGAGCACCAGCTATGACATGTACAACACATACATCGCTTTATAGAAAGAGAGGACTGTACAGTATCATGTTGTAAAGCCAGAAGAAGATCCCTTTACTTGAACATTAATAAGCTTTCGTGTTTGTATTGTATGTTCAGCTGCACTTACCACTAAGCTGTCTCCGCTGTGTGTGTGTGGACAGTGCTGGATGATGCACATGGTGTTTTTCCGATGTTGTTCTTGGGCTTGTCAGCATTACCGTGGCCACTCTTGGAGACATCAGAAGTCGAGAAAACGAAGAGGCAGAAGAAGAAGAGTGCTTCCTACCCCCCGACCTTTTGTACCTGTCTCTGTGAAGTGCAGAAGTCATCTCATACATTCCTTCACTCTGACTCTTCAAGAGACGATTCCACACGATATTAACGCTTATATATCCAAGACAAATTCGGACACTTCCGCTGTCTTCGTAAACACTATTACAGCTCCCTATCAATGATCACTTAATGAAAATGGCAGCATGGCTCGTCACATGTGAGCAACTCTGACAGCAGAGTGGACCTCAAGAGCAACTCCTCCTTCACAACAGTTCCTTCCCACCCTCTCTTTCTATTTTTTTCTTACCCACTTTCACGTTCTCTTTATCTTTCCCTTTCTGATAGGGCCTGAGAACTTTGATAGCAGGGCACACGGGTCTGTTTTCCATGTTAAGCATGTCAGTAGTGTAGAGAGAGTTTGGATGAATGGGTGTTGTTCTACCCCACTGTCTAAGGTCTCTGTTCCTAGGGGAAGGGTAAAAACTCTGCAGGACGTGATAGCCACTGTCTCGGTTTCCTCTGGCAGGAACCAGCTGTATGAGCAGTTCACTCTTGTCTTTCCCGGTCGGATTTCTCTTTGACCACACACTTCCTGTCTGACACTCGTACAGTCACACACCCTTCAGAATGAGTGACTCAGACAGCAGGTCTTTATGGTCTTTATATACTTTTCCTATGAGACAGACTCTTGAGGGGGATACATGTGGCACCCTGGAGAGTTCTATGTTTTTCTCACCTGAAGTACTTTTTGTATTTTGGTAAAACTACATTTCTAGCAGAAAATGTTGACAGTGCATTCTCGTATGAAGAGTGTCCACTGTCCAGAAACAAAACTGAAACCTTCTCGAACCGAAACCTTCATTCATCTGAACCGATTAATCGTAAGGCTGGCGTCCATCTCAGCTGACTCTGAGTGAGGGCAGAGTATACACTGGACAGCTCGCCAGGCCTTCGCAGGGCCTACGCTTGACAAGAGTCATCAATGGTTCTTTCACATGTTCTGATAACCTAGTTGGCTGTATTGGGGACAGCAGTGACAACCCTTTGATAGTGGGGCCTGAACTCCTGACCTTGGGATCACGAATCCGGCACCCTAACACCAGCCCACCACTACACCAAAAACTGTGATATTCTCTTTATTCTCAGAATTCTCATTATTTGTGTAAGGTGGAGGGCAGCACAGTGGTTTAGTGGTTCGCAAGTCCACTCCACAACAGGAAAATAATGAGTCTGAGTGCCGGGCCTGGGGCGTTTCTGTGTGAAGTTTGCATGTTGTCAATGTGTTTGCATGGGTTTGCACCCACAGTCCAGATACATACACATTTGGCTAATCAGCTGCTCCAAATTGCCAGTAGGTGTGAATGTGAAGGGTGGAGTGTGTGTTAGCCTTGCATTAGTCTGACAGACTGTTAAGGGTGTACCCCACACTCACCCAATGTTGGCACAACTAGGCTCCAGCCTCCCCATGACTCTAATAAGAGCAAGCTATTTAACATATATATAAGTGAGAGTAAGTAGAGTGGCAAATAAAACTGGTATTTTACCTGTTCTCAGGTACATGTGTTTTTCACAATAGAATTATGGACAGTGGAAGAATCAAACTGATGACGGGAAAATAGAAAAA
>CM045748.1:21695359-21765359 GCA_024760905.1 Plotosus lineatus | reverse complement strand
ATGCGATGTTACTTCATTTTAGGTTCAACACAAGTTATTTTCTATTTGGTCAAATTGTTGCTTTGTGGATTTGATTTCCAGTCTCTGTTGTGAGTGTAGAATTATCTCAGGGCAAATATTAATGGATGCAATTGATTCAAATAATCCTGAAAGTCCTTCAGTGACTGAGCATCTCTTATAGCTCATGGTGATATTGATTAGTGGTGCCTCAGAAAAGACAGCAAAATAACTTAAAAAAACAAAACAAAACAAAACAAAAAAAAACCCTCAGTGTGTGTATGTGCGTGTGCATGTGTGTGTGTGTGTGTGTGTGTGTGTGTGTGTGTGTGTGGTGGGGGGGTGGAATTTCATGTCTGAATGCAGCACTAGAGAGTATGTGAGAGGCAAACAGCCATATGGCGCCACGTCTTGCACCTGCTGAACCTCCTCCTCTTCCTTCCCCTTCCTTCTCCGAAAGTCCCACTAATAACTCGCACGCTAAACAAACACTGCAGCAAAACATTACACCATTCTGGCTTCTGTACAACTCAGACACCATTACTCCATCACTGTTAAATCAATGTATCATAAAAACAATGTGCAATTTCTGATCTTCTGATCCGTGATCTGAGTCATCACAGATGCTTTAAACAAATGAATTCTAGTTAACAATCATGTGGAACTGTTAATGATACTGTCATGTAATAAAGTTCAAGTCCTTTGGGCTTTTTACACCCGAGCCATAGTGGCTCATCGGACCGGTGCTTATCCCCAGTTTCCATAGCGTGAAGCGACCAGGATTTCAACTCCCCCTGGATGGGATGCCAGTCCATTGCAGGTTACCTTCCCAGTATATTTTTTTACTGGTACCCATTTATACTGCTGGGTGAACAGAGAGGCACACTAGTAATTAAGACCTTGCCCAGGGGTCTTAGCACAGTGGGGGGGGGGGTCTAACTGGGATTTGAACACACAACCTCCTAATCATGAGTGCAGCACCCTAACCACTACACCACCAGCCAAACATATTGTTGTGTAATAGACATTCCTAAGCAGTTCTAATCAGTAAAATAATCAATAAATTAACAGTTGCTTGGCTTTGAAATGTATAACTGGCATGTACAGTAATTCGTGGTTGTCAATTGGCTGGAGAGGAGCTGGTAGTTTACTGCTTCAAAACTGATGATGACCTCATAAAATAATTTTCTACGGTTCCAGTTCAACGAAAAATAAACAGGGGGGGAGAGAGCACGGTGATGTCATAGTTAACACGCCCACTTCACAGCAAGAATGTCCTGGGTTTGAGTCCAGAGCTCAGCAAGCAAGTTTTCTGTTCAGGGCCTGCATATTCTCTGCATGCATGTGAGGTTTCCTCAGGGTACTATGGTTTCCTCCCATAGTGTATGTATGACTGGTGGCATGTGATTGCCCTGTGATAGACTGGAAAAGTATTCATTCATTTTCTGAACCACTTAATCCTAATCAGGGTCGCAGGGAGGCTGGTGCTCATCTCAGCATACGCTGGGTGATGGCGGGATACACCCTGGATAGCTCACCAGGCCATCGCAGGGCGCTTCAGGAACTTTTATGAAATATTTTTTTTGTGTGTGTGTGTGTGTGTGTGTGTGCGCGTGTGTAAAATTATATGCCATGACTCTTACAGAATAAGAGAGGGAATTTTTCCCTCTTTCTCTGTGGTATTTTTTTGTGCACCTGTTTGGCACAGACAGTCCTTGCAAAGCTCCAGATCTTAAGAAAACTCTATAAGTTAAACCGTTCCCATCTGTCACCACACACAGATGCACAGTGACTCCTGCTATCTATCCCCCTCCCCCTCTCCCCCTCTCCCCCTCTCTCCCTTCCTCTCTCTATCTCCCTCCCTCTCCACCCCCCACACACCCACACACACTCTGGTTTTGGCACCCGCTCAAGAACCGTCAAACCACACCTGCTATATTAAGTACGTTGTCTAAAACATGCACACATAAATAAATTCCCACACTCCTGATCATGCCCACACCCCATCACCCACGCCTACTCAATCAAAACGTTAATGAAAATTGTCTTGGAAAATGGACACAGCTTCTCTTCTAAGTGCGAAGAGAACGTTTGTTCGATAATTAATAATGGCTGTATATCTATACATTTTGATCACTCTGACGCAATGGGATGTCTTTTCCTTCCAATAACAAACACAGAAATTCCAATGATCTGTCGACTTTAATTACCTACATAATTTGCTAACCATTACGCCACTGTGTCTCCTTAACATTACATTATTCAACAAAAAAAAAGTATGATGTAGTCGTTAGGTTATTTAATAGAGGCAGTGGTGGTCTATTGGTATAGGGCGCTGGATCGCTGATCCAAAGGTTGGGGGTTCGAGTCCCACTCTCCACAAGGTTGTCATTGTCCCCCCCCAGTGCGGCTAACTGGGTTATCAAAGGCGGGCCATGTCTCTCACTGTCTATGGTGAGAGGCATGTAAAAGAACCATTGCTGACTTTCGTAAAAAGTAGGCTGCAAAGTCGTCAGCGTGTTTCTGTCCCTTGCTAAAAGGGTTGTGACAGGAAGGGCATCCAACGTAAAAACCTCTGCCAAATCAAACATGCGAATCAGATGATTCGCTGTGGCGACTCCCGAGTAAAATGGAAAAAGCCGAAAGGAAGACAGACATATTGTGTTGTTGCTATCTATACAGTGGGGCTGGTGGTGTAGTGGTTAGGGTGCTGGGCTCATGATCAGGAGGTTGTGGGTTCGAATCCCAGTTAGATCCCCACTGTGCTAAGACCCCTGGGCAAGGTCTTAACCACATGTGTGCCTCTGTTCACCCAGCAGTATAAATGGGTACCAGTAAAATATACTGGGAAGGTAACCTGTGATGGACTAGCGAACTCCTGGTCGCTTCACGCTACGGAAACCAGGGATAAGCACTGGCCTGATGAGCCACTAGGCTCGGGTGTAAAAAGCCCAACAGACTTTACCTTTTTTTAATACTATCTATACAGTAATGACTTAAGGAGTACCGGTATTGGTCATTATACAGAAAATTTGTGTTCGTATTACGTTTAAGGGTAAAAAGCGGATTACGAGTAGGGGCTGAACTGTGGTGATTAGCAGTTTTTCCCTGGAAGTGACATGAACAAAGTGGGCGGGGTTAGCATTTCTTGTTATACGGGTCAGTGATGAGTGATGTAAATCAGCCAATCCAATGAGTCCTTGTCACGGCCAGGCCCTGTAAGTTTAAAAAAAAAAAAAAAAAAACAAGAAAAAAAAAAAAAAACAACAACCCCAGAGTATTGGTTTCATGTCAGTGTTGGGGGGGTGGGGGGGGTAGCAGTTAGAAAATAGGAACTTCAAACCCAGCAGCTGGTTTTTCAATTATTCTCTCACTTCTATATTCTTAATGCAGAAGGATACACAGGAGTGTTAAAAATTTGGGTTAGATTTTAAATCATGTGAGAATTACCAGATGTTTACCACAAAATAAATACCCAACCAGTATGTAAATCTGTAAAATAAGTATAATAAATAATAATATAAATAATTACTGTATTATGGAACATCCCTTTTAGCCAGACCGCAGCTACTCGTCCACTCCTTTTCAAGGTAAAACTCCAGTAGGGTGTAACTTTGTGTGTAACCAACCACAGGATTAAGGAATTGAAGAATGCATTTACACATTTTTTTTTGTTTGGAATGCCCATCTGTACTGATGGACCATCTTCCTTGGGTTAACTGATATTTTCTCTCCTCTGGTGGTTTCAGGAAATTATGTACCAGCATTAAACTTTCAGAATGTCTCAGAATAGTCAAAAAACCAGATTGAGTCTTGTTCCTGGCTTCATCTGAAATCCGTGGAGTACTATTTTTGGTCATTGTATCCAGCTATGTATTTGTATAGTGCAGTGAAGTAAAGGTAGAGAACCAGCATATGGCTTTTGCAGCGCATGTACAGTAATGCTATGTTCCTCCGTTTGAGTATGTAAGCTTTACGGTGTAGTGGTGAAATCATCAAAATTATGAAGCCTACACAGTCAGAATTTTGTTGAAATTGCGAAAAGACGCAAGTAAACTTGTTTAACTTCCAGAGCAATAAGATTTTACTGAATAAAATATTGAGTAGAAATTGTCGCTAGCAGCTAGCCCAGGGGTGGGCAATCTTATCCGCATATTCTATACCCCATATTCTTCCTTAATTTCCTTATTTTTTAATTCGATGAATATTTCAAAAACCCCGCAATGCACTGAAGCCGCATGAATTGAAGCGCGAAGTAACGAGGGATCCCTGTATTCCAATGCACATCTCAAGTCTTTAGTCATATCTTACTTACATTTAATTTGTTGATGATTTTTATGGTACATAAGTGAAACATTATTAATGTTTTGCACTGTATGCTGTCCAAATCTTACATATGTTTACTCACTCAGTCATTTGCAAACCATTTAGTTCTCTTAGAATCATGAGTAGGCTGGAGCCTATTCAGCTGACACCGGGCAAACATGGGATACACCCTGAACAGCTTGCCAGACCATCATATGAAATTAATGGTAATGTGGCAGACACTATTATGCTGCTTGACTAGCATTTATCATTTTTTTCTACAGCTGAGCAATTGAGGCAAACAGTGGCAACATGGCGGTAGCCTGAACCAATGACTTTCGTATCAGTAACCTAGAGCCTTATCCACTGAGCCACCACAGACCATTGTAGGTTCAACACACACACACACACACACACACACACACACACACACAAAAAAAAAAACATTAAAATTCACAGTCACACCTTGGGGCAATTTGGAATAGCCAATTAGCCTTTGGACTGTGGGAGGGAGCTGGAGTGCCTGGACGAACCCCACGAAAGTTCAGGGAGAGCATGTCAACTCCACACAGAAATGCTTGAGTCTGGTTGGTTTTCTTGAATAATTTGAAAGTATAAACATTCTAGATATTTATGTAATGATTCTTTATTAAACAAACAGATATCTGCATTTAGAGTAAAATCCCATATTGATACCTTGTTATGTCAGAAAGGGACATATGAACCAACATTTGCAATAAATACCATTCATTATTGTACAGCCGTCGTTCTCTCCCGAGCACCTGGTAGGTTTGTACAGCACCACAACACCGCAGTTGGAAAATGAAGTAACTAGTGTTTCATTAGTGATAGAATTGTCCACATGACGTCGTGAGGAGTAGACACTCATCATTGAGGCATATCATTCAACCAGAAGGCCTCAGTCCAACAGCTCTAGGGTCTGAGATGCACTCTTGTTGGGGTCTGATATTGAAACTTCAAAACTATGAGAATGTTCCGGTCAGTAGTAATATTTTCATCAAGACCCACTGATCTAATGTAGTTGCGACTCAGTTTGTGGTGTTTTTGAGTCAGAGATGGTGAATAAGGATTTTGCAGGTTTTTAATGTAAACTTTATGGGATGTTAGGAAGGTGCCACATGGTTGGGCCAATTGGTTTTGCTTGTTTTGTGACTTGGAAATCTTCACTCCTCTATTCCAGGTTTTTTTTTTTTTTGGCAGAAGTTCAAATTATAGACATAAAGCACTGTGCAACATGGATGACTAGATGGATAAACATTATTCATATCTATTAACAAATGCTAACTCCTTTATGTAGATGATGTTAAGGAACATTGTTTTGGAATTGCATTAGTTAAGAAAGGCAGAATACCGTATTTTTTGGACTCTAAGGCGCACTTAAAATCCTTTCATTTTCTCAAAAATTGACAGTGCACCTTATAAACCGGTGTGCCTTATGTATTGATGAAGCCTCACCGCTCGATGGATTATCGGAGCATTACGCCTACCATAGTCAGGTGCTTGCTGAGTAATACATATTGTGCTTCAACAGGCAATATCATGGTGTGTGTAGGACCCCAAAATATCACTTGTGAAGAGACATGCTTACGCGGCAGATTTCAAACTGAAGGCTGTCAGTCACACAGTACAACATGCTGAATAGAGCAGCTGCCAGAGAATTCAACATTAACGAATCAATAGTATGAAAGTAGAAGAAGCAAGAAGATGACCTGTGCCAAGTAAAGAAGGCCAAACAGAGTTTCCAAGAGAATAAAGTGAGATAGCCACAGTTAGAGGATAAAAATTGAACAGTGTGTTATTGAACAGAGAACAGCCGGTAGAAGCGCCTCTACAGTCTCTATTCAACTCAAGGCAACACTGGGAGCACGTGAGATGAAGATCAATGACTTCCAAGGATGTCCTTCTTGGTGCGTCCGTTTTATGAAAAGGTACAATCTCTTCATCCGCACAAAATCCAGCACCTGCCAAAGGACTACGAAGAAAAGAAAACCATTTTCCGCACCTACTGCAAGATTACCACTTTTAACATTACAACTGAACAATGTTGAGAGTTATGGTGAATGAGTTGGGTAAAGTTTGACCTATCTGACTGTTGTTTCACTTAATGCGCCTTATAATCTGGTGCGCCTTGTGTTTAAAAATTGGCTGGTCAATCATTGGTCATTGCTATTGCACCTTATAATCCGGTCCACGTTATAGTCCACAAAATATGGTATATATATATTTTTCATTTCTCAGGACGGTATTAGTAAAAAATAGTATTATAGTGCACTGGCTAAATTTAATATAACAGATTCTTCTTAAACCAGATGCAAGTTGTGATATAAAATGACCTCAAATACTGTGTGAGTTTGAGGACCAAAAGCAGGTGTAGAACAAGCTGTCTCTGTTTTCCCCCTGATGCTCATCCTACTGGTATAAACTGCCACCTTTGCTGCTCTTGATACTGTATGGGACAGATGCAAATGAATGTTCTCTACTGTGAAGGTCCTACAGGTGTATATCATGTGAGAGAATGAACACACCTGAATCTACACACCTTTATGGGTTTTTTTCTGATTTTTAAAAGCTTGATTCAGAATGAAGTGAGAACTCTTTAGTGTTTTGATGGGTACAAAATGTTACATTTCTTTTAGACCAGTGCTTCTCAATTATTTGCTGTGGCGCCCCCCCTCACCCTTAAGAAGAAAAAAAATATTTCATGCCCCTCCCCTTCCCCGCGAGCGACTATAAATAGTATTATTTGTCTATAAAATTGTTATTAGTACACCTCTGCATAACATTGTATCTTTATTATCATTTATAAACAAAAATAAATGAAAATAGTTCAACTTACAACAAAGAAAAACTTCATTAACATTGGTTTTTAATCTGTAATAGAAAAGATTTAAAGTGCACAAATGTGTCTGAAATTAAAAAAAATACGTCCTTATTGAAACTTATTCAACTTACTTATGTCTTAATATCTCCATCTCTCTCCACCTTTCTCTTAGTTCTTGTTAGAAAATTTTTCCGTGGTGTTTCTTGTGGGGTTGTTAACTGCACTTCATATCATTTACTCGTGCGAAAGGCCACTATACCATAGCGCGACGATGAGAGCGCTACTGCCAACTAGTGGAGTGGAGGTACAATTACACTTAATTCTCGTACACAATTCCAGAAAAGCATGTTCCCCAGGGTCAGAGGCGCTCCCCCCAGCATCACACCGCGCTCCCCCCAGCATCACACCGCGCTCCCCCCAGCATCACACCGCACTCCCCCTGGCACCATACCGCCCAGTACTTGAGAAGCACTGTTTTAGACAAGCTTGAGACTTAAGGATCATACACACAGGAGGCAATAGGAATTTTCTCAAGAGATGTAAAGTGGACACTTTTAATAAAGGGAGCTATGATGACCCAGACACATAGTCAATGACAACTATCTGCTGTCCCATATCTGCTGCAGCCAATTAATCAAGAAGCACATTGTGCTCTGTAGGCATGAATTTCTGGATTGTAATTTTATATGAAAAATTAATTGTGGAAATTAAAACGCAGGATGTCCTTGTTAAAATAACCTTGCACAGGGCAATATTTTCCTTGAAAATAAATTTAAAATGCAAATATTATGTATTAGCCAGTCACCAATCATATATTCTAAGGAAGTGATATTTCAATACACTTGGTTATGCTTCTTTCCTTTCTCGTTTTGAAGAAAAGGTAAACAGTATGTACAGTGCATCATTTTATCCCCACAGGCGAGGTTTAGAAACAGTAGTTACCATTTCCATGCCTCATTAAAATGTTTTTCAGACTTCACAGAGGAGGTTAGGTTGACTTCTGAGTTGATCCGCTTTGCATAAAACACTTCTATCCAGCCCATGGTTGAAAAAAGAAGAAAAAAAATCAATTAACTCTGTGTAATTGGCTTGACTTTGCTCTCAGTCTTATAAAAGCAATCGATAATGAAATAAAAAATAAAGCTGAAGGCCGCATTATACTATTGATTTGTGAGTGGGCTCTCGATATTGCACTGCAGATACATAAGTGGGGGTCTTGCATAGTTCATTCATCTGACTACACTGATATCATTTATCTTTTTGACCTCATATAGGTTATTAGCATTGCAATTATCCCTAAATTCAAATGAAGGTGGCATTTGTTGGAAGAAATCCTCTGAAGTTTGGAGATTGATTTTTTTGATTTTTGATTTTCATATTCTGTGAGGGGAATTAGTTCCTCTCCTTTTAACCCAGCCAAAGTGAACACACACACACACACACACACACACACACACACACACACACACACACACACACACACACATACAATTAGTGAGCAAACACACACATGAACCAATGGGCTGCCACACATACATTGAGGGTACCTGGAGAGCAGTTGGGGGTTAGGAGCCACTTCAGCCATTTAATGTAACCGACGTGATAAGCGCTTATGGCGCTTAAAAATGTTGGAGTGGGTGGGCGCTTATTAAAATGTTACCAGCGGAGTGGAACGGTAAGTGCTTATTACCATAATAACAGAACAATAAAAGAGTTTTACTGGTATTTGTGTTATTCATTTCATGGTATCAACCAAACTACTTACATGAAAGCTGAAAGTAAACCGAAAACAGCATAAAAAAAAAAAAAGACCCATCCGGTGTTGTTCCTTTAAATATTTTCCCCCAGATGTAAAATCGAACCAATTATCATGAATGTCAACTTGAGCACATGGCAATTTTGAACCAATCAAGGAATGTCAACTTTTGAACCAATCAACACAAACAAGCACATGGCCAGGAACCGTCTTTAAATTTATGAATTTATTGAGCAGGAGAATCGGGTGAAAAATCCTCGTCATCACTTTCTGAGAGGTCCGTATCTGGCTCATCGCTCCATTCATTCAGAGCATGTTGCTGTAGCAGTTTCTAATGGTTCATCGGTTGTTTGACATTTACCAAGAGAACACAGCAAAATATTTTCCTGTTTTTTAAAGCACGGCGGAAAAATAAAATGTGTTGTTACTGATGAACATTATGGACATTCCCCAGTGGCAGGGGGTCTTGAAATACCGTGTAAACTCACTTTTACAGGCAGTGAACGCCTCATTTTACTGTTACAGAGACTGATTGAATAAAATTGGTAAGTTTGATCTATGATTTTGCTCCCAGTACACATGGGCGGTTATTAGACATAAGAGCAAAAAAACATGGGGGAAGGGGGGGGGGTGGTTGGGGTATTGGAGCAGGGCGCTTATTACGTCTACGGTATGTGGAGTATTGTGTACATATTCTTAGATTTTGGTGCATTTGATCATCTAATTACTAACTTGCCTTGGCTTAATTGGACTTAGAAACAAGCTTTGTGTCTCTAGAGTGAGCTAAGGGAAGGATGAAGCATTCATTCTGTCTTCCTTTACATGTCCATTTGGAGACACATGTGGGAATGTGCAAAGTGTGCTGAGAGATGACTCATCCAAACAAACTTTCCCACTGTGGGTTTTAATCAGGTGTTGAGCTGAGGATGAACCGCCTAATTGGACTAGATGCCTTCAGTACTGAGGTGCAGTAAGAAACTACTTACCCAAATGGCAGTTTTTGAGGTTAATGAAAAAGTGGAACACATACATATTTTGAAAATCTGATTAACCTGGTGGCTTTTCTAAGAATGACAGCACATAATGAAAAAAACAGCGAACCGGTACACTGAAAGTTACGCTCCAAAAATCCCACAAAAAAGTTCACAAACACGCCATACTTGATAATGTCAGACAAAATGCCCCAGACAAGGTGAGTTTTAAGGGTTGCAACACTAATCAATATGGTTTGTGCTTTGTTGTTTCCATTAGGTGCTTATTTATATTCACAGCATTTCCCAGACCCTCTTAAATGTGAAGCAACCTTTTTTGTCTTGAAAAATAAATCAAAATGATAACTAAATATTCTTGTTGATGCAGATCGCCCAGGTCTAAAAACACCAGCAAAATAGACACATACGAAGTAGAACATACTTTTTTGTAATGAATAGTGTTCATGTATTGTCAGTGATTTCTCCGCAGGTGGCTGGGGGTTCCACCAGCTTCAGTACTGTTAATCTCTACAGCAGGTCTGCTAAGCTTACCTTACCCCTGTCATCCGTGACTGAGGAATTTCTGACTGCAAAAGTGTGAGCCATTTCTACGCTACGCTTATCCAAAGACATTGTAGTGCATCATGCAGGAGAAGCTGTAAAGACCGGCAAGAAATGGAACCCACATAAAGCAGACCTAGTGGCAGAGGAAGACCTACGTTATCAAGAAGTAGTAGGAACAGTTTGTAAAGGAAGATTGGGCCTTGGCAACTATGGGGAGAGCCATTGGAGTACAGCAAACAACAAGACCAGAAGATACATGATTGTGCAGCAGACTAGAAAGGAAGCAGAACACAACAGGCTTGTTAGGGCAGTCAGTTTAGGGAGCCAAAAGGTAGCTGGACCAGGTGGGAGTCAGCTCTCCAATGCCCACTAACCTGGAAGGACCTATGGACTACTGATGACGGACAGCTCAGCTTCTTACTCAGTGCAGTGTCAGACCTGCTTCCAGCACCTTCTAACTTGTGTATTTGGGGGAAAGAAGAAGATACTTCATGCTCGCTATGTACAGGGAGCAACTGCTCTCTGAATCATATCCTGACAGCATGTCCGAGAGCTCTAGGAGGTACACATGGAGGCATGAAAATGTTCTGAGAGAAATTGCAGCGGTAGTGGATCAGCAAAGAATGAAAGCAAACCGCCAGAGCAAACAGGATACAGTAGAGTTTGTACAGTTCCTAAAAGAAGGGGAGAAGATCAAACCCGGCAAGTCTACAAAATCAAGTTCACTTATACCGACAGCCTCTGACTGGCAGCTTCTTGCGGATGTGCAGAAGAAGCTAGAATTTCCAACTGATATAGTAGTCAGTTCAAAGTGCCTAGATATGCTGCTAGTTTTGCGGGAGAAGAAAACCATCCACATAGTAGAGCTCACTGTCCCCTGGGAGGACTTGACATTTCTCACGAGCTGAAAGTAGCGAAGTACCAGGACTTTTGTAGACGAAGCACACATCAAAGGGTGGCTAGCAAGCCTGATGCCAATTGAGGTTGGATGTAGGGGCTTCGTCGCATCAACAACAAGGAACTTCCTTCGCAGGTTAGGTCTTTCCCCTACCATTACACAGAAGGCAATCAAGGCCATAAGTGCCCCAGCAGAGTCAAGCTTGAGATGACTATGGATGAAAAGTAGGGAATCTCAGCCAATCCAAAAAGTCCAAAGGAATGGATCTCGGCCAATCAGAAGTCAGGGGAGTAGCATGTGGATGCACCTACAATGTACCTCAGCAACACCAAGCCAAGAAAATCAAGGAAGTAGTGAGCGTTTTACGCCTACATCAGATCTTCAAAACATGCAGCCAGAAGCCAGTCTGCAGGTGAAGACAGTTTCTGTCTTTGCTGCCCCACTCAGGTGAAGTGTTCAGGTTTAGGGGCGAAACGCTGACGACCCTGAGATACCTGCTGAAGATGCAGACTAGGCATCGACGCAGACAAAGTAACTACCTGCCCAAAGTTGCAGATGTCACAAAGCCCACCAAGCTTTGCGTAGCGATGCATCATGGATGTTTTCAGAAATCATGTATTGTCAGTGCTTGGTCAAAGGTGTGCTAATTCTACACCTGAAAACAGTCAGAAATTTCAGCTTTATTACAGGCATATGAAACGGGAAAGCTGATGTAAACTTGAGGAAAATTTTACATAATAATGCAAATTAATGATCAGTGATCAGATGTTTCTGCTTGTAACAGGTTGCTGAACCAGACTGAACTCGCATAATATATACAAAACAATAATCTCTCTCACTCTCTCTCTCTCTTATTTATATATATATATATATATATATATATATATATATATATATATATGTATATATACACACACACACACACACACACACACACACACACACCTTTGGTCCTTCACAATTTTTATCAGCTGTTGGGCCTCAAAATCCCATATGCTCTTTAAATCAATGTAATGCATTTCTCATTTCATTTTCCAGACTGCTTTATCCTTAATTAAGGTTCATTTTTGAGCCCATTTTAGAATGCTCTGGCCAAGGTTAGAGTACATCCTAGACAGCTCTCCATTCCATCGCATACACACACATACACACAGCAATTCACCCTCACACTGAGGGGTAATTTGAAACAGTCCATATGCCTAATGTGCATCGCTTTAGACTGTGGAGGGAAACCCGAGGAAACCCAAACACACATGCTGAGAACATGCAAACGCTACAAAGAAATGCCACATACACAGAGACCAGGAACCAAACGACTACTTGCTACCTCAGCATCACCATTTCACTTGGGATCCTCGTACACATTCTGCATATACACTGATCATTTTTAATTTTAGTTCCAGTAGAACTGCTTCATGCATCATCATCATCATCATCATCCCCCCACCTCTCTCTCTCTCTCTCTCTCTCTCTCTCTCTCTCTCTCTTCAAAGTTGTGGTGCATTATGATCTTTGGCTGTAAACAGAAGGTTTAAAGCACTTGTGTGATCCAATCCTGAGGCATTGTGCTCTCTGCTCTCCCTTGCTTACTCCCCGGAGGACCCCCCCCCCACACACACACACACAAACACACACACACACACACACACACACAAAACACTTTTGCCCTCTCTGTGTCCTCTGTAGGAACAACAACAGCAACAATAAAATCTACATTTCCATATCCTTAGCCTTGAATAGATGAATACATTAACATTTCCACTCAGAGCCTCCTCTTAGTACTTGTTGAAGAAGAATACCTTGATGGCACGCTTGATTATTGATTGTATCCAATTGAAATAAGGTGTTTTGACTGCGGTGCACAGCAAAGAACTAGAAAAGAAAGCAACATCGGAAATGCTATGTGTTTCTCCTTCTAGAGAAAGCCATACAAGCCAGGCAAAAGTGTGTGAAGAGGTTAGAGAAAGAGAGAGAAAGAGATAGAATGCACATAATGGTTAATGGTGTGTTGGATTGTTGGAAGGCGAAGAAGATAGAGAGCAACAATAAAGGCTGAAGTAGGCAGTGACATGTTTCTCTTTCGGGATGAAAAGGAAGGAGAGAGAGAGAGAGAGAGAGAGAGAGAGAGAGAGAGAGAGAGTGAGAGAGAGAGAGAGAGAGAGAAAGAGAGAGAGAGAGAGATGGAGAATAAACCAGCTGCAGAAACTCTTAAAAAAAGAGTAGCCAATCCAGTAGATTTGTCATGCCATTTTATGAACCACTTTCTCCCTTATTAGGGGCACAGTGAAGCTGGCGTCCATCCCAGCCGACTCCATGCAAAGGCAGGGTACACTGTGAACAGCTCACCAGATCATCGCAACACAAACTCAACCAATTACACTTTGGAAAAACCAAGTAAAAAAAGAAGGAAACCATAGAACCCAGAGGAAATCCACTCAAACAGGAAGAAGACATGCAAACTACACAAAGAAATGCCATCACCAGGCACAGGACTCGAACTCAGTACCTTCTTGTTGTGAGACACAAGTGTCATCTAATACGCTACCATACTTCTTCTTTTACTTTCGGCTGCTCCCTTCAGGGGTCGCCACAGCAAATCATCCGCCTCCACCTCACCCTGTCCTCCATTCTTCTGACTCCAACGACCTTCATGCCTCCCTTCCCCCCATCCATAAATCTCTTCTTCGGTCTTCCTCGAGGCCTTCTGCCTGGTAGTTCCAACCTCAGCATCCTACTGCCAATATACTCACTATCCCTCCTCTGTACATGTCCAAACCATCTCAATCTAGCCTCTCTGACTTTGTCTCCAAAACATCTTCGTGGGCTGTCCTCTGATATACTCATTTCTGATCCTATCCATCCTCGTTACTCCCAGGAGAACCTCAACATTTTCATCTCCGCTACCTCCAGCTCTGCCTCCTGTCTTTTCCTCAAGCGCCACTGTTTCTAAGCCATACAACATCGCTGGCCTCACCACCATCTTGTACACTTTTCCCTTCATTCTTGCTGACACTCTCCTATCGCACATCACACGGATACTTTTCTCCAACCATTCCAGCCTGCCTGCTGCGCTTCTTCACCTCTTTTCCACACTCTCCATTGCTCTGGATTGTTGAGCCTAAGTACTTAAATCCTCCACCTTCGTTATCTCTGCTCCCTGTAACATCACTGTTCCTCCTGGGTCCTTCTCATTCACACACATGTATTCTGATTTTCTGAGGCTAACCTTCATTCCTCTCCTTTCCAGGGCATACCTCCACCTCTCTAGATTTTCCTGCACTTGTTCTCTGCTCTCACTACAGATCACAATGTCATCTGCAAACATCATAGTCCATGGAATTCTTGTCTCACCTCGTCTGTCAGCCTGTCCATCACCATAGCAAACAAGAAGGGGCTCAGAGCTGACCCTTGATGCAGTCCCACCTCCACCTTGAGATTAAATCGGTCACACCGACAGCACACCTCACCACTGTCTTACATCTCTCATACATGTCCTGCACCACTCTAACATACTTCTCTGCCACTCCAGACTTCCTCATGCAATACCACAGTTCTTCTCTTGGCACCCTGTCATATGCTTTTCCAGATCCACAAAGGCACAATGTAGCTCCCTCTGACCTTCTCTGTACTTCTCTATTAACATCCTCAAGGCAAACATTGCATCTGTGGTGCTCTTTCTTGGCATGAATCCAAACTGTTGTTCACAAATGCTGACCTCTGCCCTTAGTCTAGTTTCCACTATTCTTTCCCATAACTTCATCGTATGGCTCATCAACTTTATCCCTCTGTAGTTGCTGCAACTCTGCACGTCTCCCTTGTTCTTAAAAATGGGCACCAGCACACTTCTCCTCCACTCCTCCGGCATCTTCTCACTCTCTAGTACCTTGTTGAATGTTCTTGTCAGAAAATCTACTGCTACCTCTCCTAGACACTCCCATACCTCCACCGGTATATCATCGGGACCAACTGCCTTTCCATTCTTCATCCTCTTCAATGCCCTTCTCACTTCACCCTTACTGATCTTTGCTACATCCTGCTCCTCAATGGATTACCTCTTCTACTCTTTTTCTCTCTCATTTTCCTCATTCATCAGCTCTTCAAAAATACTCTTTCCATCTTCCCAGCACACTTCTGTCATTAGTCAATACAGTTCCCTCTCTGTCCTTTATCAATCTAACTTGCTGCGTCCTTCCCCATCTCTATTTCTCTGCTGTGCTAACCTGTATAGATCATTTTTCTCCCTCTTTACTATCCAACCTATCCTTACAAGTCATCATCGCCCTCTGTTTGGCCTTAGCCACTGCTACTTCGCCTTCGCTGTGTCTCCCTGTACTCCTGTTTACTCTCTTGGTCCTCTCAATGTCCTCACTTCTTCTTGGCTAACCTTTTCCTTTGTACACACTCCTGCACTTCCTCATTCCACCACCAAGTCTCCTTATCTACTTTTTCCTTCCAGAGGACACACCAAGTACTCTCCTACCTGTGTCCCTGATCACATTTGCTGTGGTTGTCCAGTCATTTGGAAGCACTTCCTGGCCACCCAAAGCCTGTTTCAACTCCTCCTTGAAGACAACACGACACTCTTCCTTTTCAGCTTCCACCACTTTGTCTTCTGCTCTGCCTTTGCCTTTTCACCTTTCTCACCATCAGAGTCATCCTGCACACCACCATCCTATGCTGTTTGGCAACGCTCTCACCCACGATGACTTTGCAGTCACTGACTTCCTTCAAATTACATCGCCTACACAAGATGTAGTCTACCTGTGTGCGCCTACCTCCGCTTTCATAAGTCACCCTATGCTCCTGTTTCTTCTCAAAGAAAGTATTCACCACAGCCATTTCCATCCTTTTTGCAAAATCTATCAACATCTGTCCTTCTGCGTTCCTGTCCTGGATACCAAACCTGCCCCATCACTTCCTCGTCCCTCTGTTGCCTGCCCCAACATGTCCATTGAAGTCTGCACCAATGACCACTCTTTCACCTCTGGCGGTACTCTGCATCACTTCATCTAAGTCACTCCAGAATCTCTCCTTCTCTTCTAGCTCACATCCTGCCTGTGGGGCATAAGCACTAACAACATTGAGCATTACACCTTCAATTTCTAACTTGAGATTCATCACTCTGTCTGACACTCTTTTCACTTTTAGAACATTCCTGACAAACTCCTCCTTCAAGATGACTCCGACTCCATTTCTCTTCCCATCCACACCATGAAAAAACAGCTTAAACCCTGCTCCTAAGCTTCTAGCCTTGCTACCTTTCCACCTGGTCTCCTGAACACACAGTATGTCCACCTTCCTCCTCTGCATCATGTCAACCAGCTCTCTACCTTTTCTGTGCATAGTTCCAACATTCAAAGTCTACTCTCAGTCCTAGACTCATGCCTTTCCTCTTCTCTCTCTGCCCTACGGACACGCCTCCCACCTCTCCTTCTTGGCGTCTTCGACCAACAGTAGTCAATTTCATCAGCACCCTGTTGATTGACAGCACTGATGGCGGTCGTTGTTAACCCGGGCCTCGACCGATCCGGTATGGAGGTAATACTTTTGATTTGCATCATCAATAATTGGCATTGGTTTTACGTCGGATGCCCTTCCTGACACAACCCTCTGCATTTCTCCGGGCTTGGGACCGGCATGAGGGGGAGAGACACTGGTTAGTGCCCCCCCACCTCATGGCTGCATTAATACGCTACCATACCAACCCACTAAATAAGCACAATATTTAACTACAGGGATCCCTTGCTACTTCACGTGTCAATTCATGTAGCTTCAGTGCCTCGTGTTTTTTAAAAAAATATTGATTGAATTAAAAAAATAATGAAATTATAGAGGAATAGGGGAAAAAGTTACGGAAAATGCCACAAAAGCAAGGCCAATTATGCAAAAAAAAAAAAAATAATAAAATAAATAAAAAATAAAAAACCCTAAACAAACACAAAACAAAAAACAACCCAAAACCTCCCATCAAAACATTTTTGTGAGGTGCGCATCTGCATGTGTGTGCATTTATATTTTATTTACATCTTATGCATTATTTTTTAATGTATAATTGTTATTATAAGCGTTTCTAGCATTGAATATGTATTTAGTGGATCGCTGATCCTAAGGTTGGGGGTTCAAGTCCCCACAGGGTTGTCACTGTCCCCCTCAGTGCAGCTAACTGGCCTGGATTATCAAAGGCGGGCCATGTCTGTCACTGTCTATGGTGTGAGGCATGTAAAAGAACCATTGCTGACTTTCGTAAAGAGTAGCTGCAAAGTCGTCAGCGTGTTTCTGTCCCTTGCTAAAGGGTTGTGACAGGAAGGGCATCCGACGTAAAAACCTCTGCCAAATCAAATGTGCGAATCAGATGATTCGCTGTGGCGACTCCCGGGAAAAAGGGAAAAAGCCGAAAGGAAAAGAAGAAGAAGAAGATATATACATATACATGTATGTATATGACAGTTGGGGTGGGATGGGGTGGGGTGGGTGGGGGATATCTCGGTTACAATTAACCGCGGAAAGTGAGGGCTCCCTGTATATACAAAAACATAGGCAGTTAGTCAAGCCCAGAATCATGGGATCACCCAGAAGTCGTAATTTCAAATCCCAGGAATGGAAATGCTGCTGAAAAAGTGGTTCGTTCATGTATATAAGATGAAATATTTACTTTTCTTTCTTTTTCCAACTTACAGAAACTGACAAGGGGAAAGTAAACAATAATAATAAAAAAAGGTTTTAGAGACAAAGCCAAGGAAGCAAAGCAGCAGTGTCTAGGAAGGTCAAAGAAAGAGACAGAGGAAGAGAGAATGAATAGACAAAGAGCAGAAATTGTGATGCTGTGAATTGTGAAGCTAAGCAAGCCAGCCACTGGAATGTGAAGAGGTCAAAGTAACAGAGAGAGTGAGAGAGATGATGAAGAGCGTGCCAGGGACAGAAAAGGCAGCAAGTAAATAGAGTAAACAGAAACAGGTCTAATAGGAATATCAAGGCGGTGAGAGGTAAACAGGCTCCTTCAGGCCAACACAAAGGCAGTGGGGTGGTTTGGAGAGTGGTGGAGAGCGCCAGCATTTCTGTGCCAGGCCGATAACGGCCACACGTCCGCCTGCAGCGCTAAGATAAGCCCGAGTGCTGGCATGACTCTCTCCTGATCCCAATTTCACACTCAATATTCATCTTGCCTGACAAACAAGCGGTGGTTAAGATAAAAAATAAATACAGAGTCCTTCTGCTATTACAGCTCTGTTTATTCATCTGCACACATCCTCTGCCTTTTAAACTGTGGTAAACACCTCGACCGTACACACACAGACACACACACACACATAAGCAGGTAAATACACATGCATGCATTTGCATACACGCCCAGGTATACACACTAAATATACATATAGGACTTTTACATAAATATGTGTGTGCATGGATTTTCAGCAGAGGTGAGTCACAGCTGGCAGATGAAATTCCCTCTCTCTCTCTCTCTCTCTCTCTCTCTCTCTCTCTCTCTCTCACACACACACATACACACATACACTATATAATGTAGTATAGTCCCACACATAGCAGTGCCAAACAGTACATTACACAATCTAGTGGAAAGTAGGCTGAGCACAATCAATAAAATTGCTGCCACAATTAAATCAGACACTTTCTATTGTGGTTATCATGTAACAGATATGAGATTTGAGATATGAAATCTTAATGAGCTGATATTCCAACTGTGACTCTCTCGCGCTCTCTCTCTCTCTCTCTCTCTCTCTCCATTTTGTTCCCTGTGGGTATCGCTGTCATACTCCTGTCTCTCACCATCATAATACCACCTGAGTTAATATATTTTGGAAGAACTGAGTTCAGTGCTCCACAGTACGATTCTCCATACATGTAGAAACCTATGAAAATTCTAGTAACCCAAGAGCTTGCTAATACCCCCATTTCACTGGAGCACCGCAGACTTACGGAAGCAAAAATGTCATACGCAAACGTTCCGCAATTACAGGTATACCTCACCCAACATCGTTAATTGGTTCCAGGAGCGACAACTTAAGTCGAAAAATGACTTAAGGCGAATTAGCTTGTCTCTATGCTAGCCTTGGCTAGGTTACGCCAAATTTACTTTTCTAGACTACACAGAAAATAACCATTCCTAGTTCTGTACTTTATTCATGAATGCAATTTTCAATATGGTTAATAATGTTGCACCTGGACTGGAGCATATGCATCGAGACCATTTTCCTTTCTTTCTTTCGGCTTTTCCCCTTAACTCGGGAGTCACTCCAGCGAATCATCTGATTTGGCATAGGTTTTTACGTTGGATGCCATTCCTGTCACAACCTTTTTAACAAGGGGTTAAACACGCGGAAACACGCTGACGGCTTTGCAGCTACTCTTTTACGAAAGTCAGCAATGGTTCTTTTACATGCATCTCACCATAGACACTGAGAGACATGTCTGTTTGTCTGTCTTCCTTTCGGCTTTTTCCCTTTTACTGGTGAGTCGCCATAGCAAATCATCTGATTCGCACATTTGATTTGGCAGAGGTTTTTACGTCGGATGCCCTTCCTGTCACAACCCTTTTTAGCAAGGGACAGAAACACGCTGACGACTTTGCAGCTACTCTTTACCAAAGTCAGCAATGGTTCTTTTACATGAACCTCTCACCATAGACAGTGACGGACATGGCCCGCCTTTGATAACCCAGTTAGCTGCACTGGGGGGACGGGACAACCCTGTGGAGAGCGGGACTCGAACCCCCAACCTTTGGATCAGCGATCCAGCACCCTATACCAGTAGACCACCACTGCCCCTCGACAGTGAGAGACATGGCCTGCCTTTATAAGAAGATTTTATTTTGCACTTTGAAAATCTAAATCACTGGAAATAATTGATATTATTTATCGCTCGCTGATTACTGAATGGAAACAGGTGCGCTCTCTGGACCTCGCCTGCAGGTAGCAGCCACACCCCTTGCCAGCACTTGCAATGACTGAAGAGAGTTAACGCCTCCAGCCAGCACAGACCATAACGAATAAGATCTATTTTATTAAACTTTATTTATTAAACTTTATTTTTATTTACCATTTATTTTTCTATACTTTTTTGAAAATCGACGTATAATCGATAACGACTTAACTCGAAACGACTTAAGCCGAGGTATACCCGTTTTGAAAAGTTATAACATACATCACAACAGCTGGATGGTACAGCTGCAGGTTTTTACACTTTGACAGTCAGTTAGCCTAACGTGCATGTCTATGTACTGTGGGAAACTGACGCACTCAGAGGGAGCTCAACCAAGCACAGAGAGAACATGATACTCCACGCAGAAATGCCCAAACCCAGGACTTGAACCTCGGGCCTTCTTGTTGTGAGGCGGACATAATTAATAAAATCTTATGGGATTTATAACAAATCTGAGAATTTTTTTAGCTTGTTACTTTAAAGTATCATTTAAATTGTATGCTATAGTCTTTTTAAAAGACTTGTTAAAAACCCATGGTCTTTACTGTTAATTAAAACAAATCTACAAATCTATGGAAAGATTCCTGGGACTCTTATACATGCCATTTGAAATTGGGGAGCATATGAGAGGAGGTGTAACTCAGTTGAATTTATTTCTGTAGCAATTTTTACTTTTTTTTAAATCAATTTTTACAATGTATAAAATACTACATAGGAGTACTAATTACTAAATTAGTACAATGGTACCTCACTTTACGAAAGTCTCATCAAACGAAAAATGCAGGTTACGAAACGCATTTTACTAAAATTTTTGTCTCTGTATATGAAACAAGTTCACGTTACGAAAGCGCCATCTTAAAAATTCAAACGTGCCATTCAAACATTCAAATAATGCACGAGTTGCTCTCCCGTCAATGACGTTCAAACATCCCGCCCCGCTGGCCTCCCATTGGCTAACAACTGAGCTGTTGTTCATGTCGCCTTCACTCGAGCACCATCTTGGAAAGGTCCACCTGACACCATCTTGGACAGGCATCCCACTGGCTAGGAGGGATGACGCAGCTACCTTCCATTGCCTGTTATAGAGCTGAATCCACCATGATGCTTTTCGTGTAAAGGACAGAGTTACTGATGTTTCATGCTTTATTTCTTGACTCAGGCTTTTAATCTTCCATAAACATTTGTAAGATTATAACTCTGCTAAGAAGACATGGTCAACACATGCGTGCACACACACACACACACACACGTGATTTACGGTGCGAGTGAGAAGAAGAAACGGGCTCGAGTGATATCACAAAGGAATATGGCCATACCCGTCTACCATCGGTACGATATTGAAGCAGAAGGAAGTCTTAAAAGGTATATTTTTTATAATTTTAAAAGGGTTTAGGGGGTAGTATTGCGAGCCTTAGAACCAATCACATGTTTTACATGTAAAATGTGGTTCAATTTATGAAAAATGCAGGTTACGAAAAAGGCTATGGAATGGCTTAATTTCGTAAAGTGAGGTACCACTGTACTACGCTTACTAATCCGAACGTAATCCAAAGGTAATCTGAAGGTTCAAGCCCCAGTATCACTAAATTGTCACTGTTAAACCCCCCCTCCCCCCAATACAGCTAACTGGGTTATCAAAGGTCAGTCATGTCTCTCACTGTCTGTGGTGAGAGGCTTGTAAAAGATTCATTGCTGGCGTTCGTAAAGAGTAGGTCATTGGGTTGCTGTCAGCGTATTTTTGCCCTGTGATGGCCTAGTGAGGACTTTGGAGTGTACGCTACCCTTGCCTGGAGTCAGGTGGAATGGATGCTAGCCTCCCAACAACATTAATTAGGAAGGAGTGGTTTGGAAAATTAATAACGGAATAAAATAATACTAAAAGGTATCTGGCCCTGCGATGGCCTGGCGAGCTGTCCAGGGTGTACTGTGTCTTGCTTTTCGCCAGCCTTCCTGTGACCCTAATTAGCATTAAGTGGTTCCGAAAATGCATGAACAAAATATATCTGGCTAACTAACTTACATGAGCTTGTGTTAAGGCTTTCATGATTTACTAATAAAGCTTCCCGGCCATCTCGTGTGTATGTATGTATGTAATAACTCGGGTAGTAATTAATTAAATGATTAGTTAATCAACAAGTTAATTAAAAATCTTACAGGAGATTGAATTTCGGCTACCAGCTCGCCAGGCCATCATAGGGGTGACACTCATACAAGCATTCCTGCACACATTCACACCTAGGGGCAATTTGGAACCGCCAGTTAACCTACTGTGCATGTTTTTGGATTGTCGGAGGAAACCGGAGCAGCCGGAGGAAACCCACACAAGCACGCGGAGAACATGCAAACTCCACACAGAAACGCCCGAACTGGGAATTGAACCCAGGACTTTCTTGCTGTGAGGCAGCCGCGCTAACCACTACACCACTGTGCCGCCTTAAATGATAAATATTTACACCATAATTTACATCTTTCATGGTTTAACTTATCCTTCAAATGGGAAAACATACAGCGCTTTATGAAAAATATCCTGTATTATAAATCTGTTGATTGACTGCTGTCACTTCTGCACCTGCAAGTGCGTATACTGAAATGTTTTCAGGAGGTGTGTAGCCCAATGTAGAGGAAACCTCTGCAGACACGGGAATGATGTACACACAAACTGCACAAAAGGTAACCCAATCTGAGAGTAGCACTGGCTACATGTCACCCCATTGTGCTAACCTGTAATTTTTTTAAAAGGAAAAAAAAAAAAAAAAAAAAAAAAGGATGTTTTTATTAGCCGCACTGTTAAGCAGTGCCAGAACCAGACCTGTTCTAGCAGCTGGCAGGTGTGTGTAAATCTGGCCTGGGTTGAGCAGCACTGGCTCAGACTAATACACACACTCTGAGATTAGCACACACGCTGCATGTAGCACCTCTGCAGATGGGATGAAAAGCTGCCAGCTGGCACAGAGATACCCAATGTCATCCACTGGCTCCTGGCCAAGAGGAGGGACTGCTGTCCTGGAGACTTTTCTCTTTTCTCATAGCACTTGCTCCGTCTCAGTCACTCTTTCCATCTTTCTCTCCTTCTTCAGAATATTATCTATTCAAATAATACACTTATCCCCTCACTCTCTCTGTCTCTCTCTTTCTCCTTCACATCTCTATAATTAATACTAATTCGCATTTTGTTAATTAAGAGAAATAATGGACATATGATGAATACAGAGCTTTGTGGTTTTCCTAGGCTGCTTTTCTGTGTACAGTGATAAAAATGCAGAACACACACACACACACACACACACACACAGAATCATGAATTCATGTACACACACACACACACACACACACACACACACACACACATATACACACACACACATACGCATACACACACACATGCACGCATACGCATACACATGCGCGCACACACACACACACACACACACACACTTGCGCACACACACACACACACACACACACACTTGCGCACACACACACACACACACACACACACTTGCGCACACACACACTTGCGCACACACACTCACCCACACTTGCACACACACACACTTGCGCACTCACACACACACACACGCGCACACACACACACACACACACACACACTTGCGCACACACACACATTTGCACACACACACACTTGCGCACACACACACACACACTTGCGCACACACACACACACTTGCGCACACACACACACACACACACGCGCACACACACACACACACGCACACACTCACACTTGCGCACACACACACACTTGCGCACACACACACACACACTTGCGCACACACACACACACACACACACACTTGCGCGCACACACACTTGCGCGCACACACACACACACACACACACGCACACACACACTTGCGCACACACACACACTTGCGCACACACACACACACACTCCCACTGGAATGATATGAACTGGATTTCTAAAGCTTGCTGTGCCACATTATTGCAGCGGCTGCTCCTCTCCGTATGAGTCCTGGATCCATGGGAAATAAAATAGTTTCGGAAATATGTAGGGAGGCAATATGGTAGTCCTTCTGCCGACACCAACTTCTCATTTCATCACTTTTTAATCCCCCAATCTCTGCCTGCATGGGTGCAATAAAACGGCACAGAGTTTTAGTTAGAACGTTCTGTCAAAGAAAATAGGATCACGATTTATTAGATCAGGCAACCAATCAAAAGCAATACTCGCTGCATCAGCTTATAAACGTAGTGTCCACGTTAATGTGAGTAGGCATTGTTTGTTATGTTAGTGATAGTAATTTCAAAACATTGACACCAGTAAACAGAAATCTAATATTAGCTAAGGATTTAATTCAACATGAAGTTAGTGTTGAATCGATATTTTAAAATGCCATCTATTATACCATGTTCAGCCTTAATTTCCAATTTCAGTCACCAGTTGAGCCTCAAAGTATGATTCCTAATCCAAAAAACCGAACAGTTACGCAGGAAGCTGCGTCCTCATGAAATGGGAAAGGAACGACTGGAGTATGAGGAGGAAAAATTCTTAAGGACTGGAGAACAAACAAACAAACTTCATACAGAAAGTCGACCCTTGACTGAGATTCAAACAATGAAAAAATGTTGCTGAGGCAACAGATCTAAAAACTGACATCATATATAAAGATTATTCAATAGTTAAGTATTTTAACCAAAAGTACACATGTATTTAACAACAGTGTGTTTAACATGTGAAGAGAAGCTTTTTATTATTTAGTAATGCTACAAATATTATTTAAATGTCTCCAGATACAGTGATACCTCACCTTACGAAAGTCTCACCGAATGAAAAATGCAGGTTACGAAAAGCATTTTCCTAAATTTTTTGTCTCAGGATACGAAACAAGTCCACGTGACGAAGGCACCATCTTAAAAATTCAAACATTAAAACGTGTCATTCAAACAATGCACGCCATGACATTCAAACATCCCGCCCCACTGGCCTCCCATTGGCTAACAACAGAGCTGTCGTTTATGTTGCCTTCGCGCCATCTTGGACAGGTCCACCTGACGCCATCTTGGACAGGGATCCCATTGCCTATGAGGAATGATGCATCTACTTCCCATTGCCGATTATAGAGCTGAATCCACCATGATGCTTTTCGTGTAAAGGACAGAGTTACTGTTGTTTTATGCTTTATTTCTTGACTCAGGCTTTTAATCTTCCATAAACATTTGTAAAATTATAACTCTGCTAAGAAAACATGGTCAACACGCGTGTACACACACACACATGCGTGAGAAGAAGAAACGGGCTCAAGTGATATCATAAAGGAATATGGCCAACCCCGTCTACCATCGGTACGATATTGAAGCGGAAGGAGGTCTTAAAAGGTATGCTTTTATAATTTTAAAAGGGTTTAGAGGTAGTATTTGGAGCCTTGGAACGAATCACGTGTTTTATATGTAGAATGCGGTTCAACTTACCAAAAAAGCTCTGGAACGGATTAATTTCCTAAAGTGAGGTACCACTGTACCTGCGTTAACATTTGATTCAGTGAACTGTCGAGGTGTTTTGGCTATCTGCGCTGTAAACCTTACACCGGTACAATAATGTGAAAAAATGTGAAAGATAATACAATAATATGATATAAGTAGACATTATCTGAGGTATGGTATTTGGTTCATTGTTGCAGTTGGTGTTGATCCCACATCATGATTGAATGTGTTCCCTGCTATTAAAAAAAACAAACCCTACATCAATCACAGCAATGTGACTCATACAGATTTATACCGGTGACTTACTGTACATAGGCCTGTATAACCTGGTGTTGTAGATAGAGCTCATTAGATTGATATGTTATTGATGTTGAAATAAAAGAGCCTTGTTAGAGCATCCACACAAAGCATAGCAGACAAAGAGTATGCACACGTATACAGAAAATCAATATGCTGGCAATCAAACAGGAATAAGTGGTGAATACGTAACAAGTAAAGCGTACAATAAAGCTGGTTAAAAATAAAAGATATATTACACATTGAACGACCATCTGTTTAGTAGTAGTAAGTCTTGGCGACTCTACTTGAGTCCATCTGTTTCTCATTAGCTAAAAAAGCAGGAGATTCAAGCTACCAACACACTGATAGTAAAATTACCCACGTCCACACTCAGTCTGATAGCACAGGGCTGAAACGACTCCCCATAGCGCTCCTCGTTACACTATTGTGAAATCAGCCTGCTGTTGAAGATGTCCGTTAATTTGACAATATGTCATTAGAGATGCTCTCAATTCATTTGGACAACCCTTTGCACCGCCTAAAGAACTCCAACAGCAAACCCACCTACTTGATTTAAGCTAAGATATTGGTCACACCTATCTTTCTCTTGGTTGCGGCAGCAAGAAAATCATGATGGATGGTACTGTACATTTGGAGGAATCATAGTGATTAAGTTTAGTTAGTGTATGTGTGTGTATATATATATATATATATATATATATATATTTAGTGTATGTATATATATATATATATACTGTATATATGTGTGTGTATGTATGTATATGGGGCAGTGGTGGTCTAGTGGTATAAGGCGCTGGATCGCTGATCCAAAGGTTGGGGGTTCGAGTCCCACTCTCCGCAAGGTTGTCACTGCCCCCTCCAGTGCAGCTAACTGGGTTATCAAAGGCAGGCCATGTCTCTCACTGTCTATGGTGAGAGGCATGTAAAAGAACCATTGCTGACCTTCGTAAAGAGGAGCTGCAAAGTCGTATTTCTGTCCCTTGCTAAAAGGGTTGTGACAGGAAGGGCATTCGACGTAAAAACCTCTGCCAAATCAAATGTGCGAATCATATGATTCGCTGTGGCGACTCCCGAGTGAAAGGGAATAAGCCAAAAGGAAGACAGATATATATATATATATATATACTGTGTATATATACATACATACAAAGGGATCCCTCACTTTCCATCGTTAATTGGGTCCGAAATCCCCCCACGACCGCCGAGTTCCGTGAAGTAGGATCAACCCCCCGTGACTGACGGTTTATGTACATGTGTATATAATATCAATAAATACATAGTCAATGCTAGAAATGCTTATAATTACAATTAAACATTCAAAAATAGTTTTATAAAATGTAAATAAAATATCAATACACACTCATACAGACACATATATATATATATATAGAGTTATAGTTTTAGTTGAAAATGAAAAACACCCTGGGATGACTGTTAGTTAATTACAACAACACAAAGAAGTCTGATGCCAGGAGTTTGGAATCAGTGATGGGAGCAGACAACAAATTAAATAAGCTGTGAAGATTGTTAGCCTTAAAAAGAGTTTCACTCAATTACCACAAAGAGAATTATGCAATATTGAACAGCTGCATACTCTTTGGCTATGGTATTTAGGTACAAAAAATAGCTAAAGAGACAGTGCATAACACATTTATTTGGCTACCTTTTACAATTTAAGAGAAATCCAAAATTAGCTTGGGTATGGATTCACATGACGTATATTCGCCCACCCTAGCCGACTATGGGTACACCCTGGATAGCTCGCCAGGCCATCACAGGGAAAACACACACTGACGGCTATGTAGCCTGCACTTATTGAAAGTGAGCAGTGGTTCTTTTATAGACATGGCCAGCCTTTGATAACCCAGTTAGCTGCACTGGGGGGACAGTGACAACCTGTTGAGAGTGGGGCTCGAACCCCTAACCTTGGGATCTGTGAGCCAGCACCTTACCACCAGGCCACCACTGCCCTGACATATGAGATATATATATTATTTACATCATGTGTATTATTTTTTAATGTTTAATTGTTATTATAAGCATTTATAATATTGAATATGTATTTATTGATATTGGTAATCTCTCAATGCATTAAAACAGAGAACAGGACAGAATAGTGCACATTATTATAATTAAACCTTTATCATCTGTTTTAATAATCAGTAACTTACTGGAGTATATCCAGTTTTGATAGTACAGTAGATCCTTCAGAATAACAGTGAACAGCTTCACGTCTTCCTGATTCTCTTGTTTTCATTCATTCATTCATTCATTTTCTCAACTATCTAAAATCCTAATTAGGATTGCGGGGAGGCTGTCGCCCATCTCAACCAACTCTGGCAAGAGCAGGGAGCACCGTGTACAGCTTACCAGGCCATCATAGGGCAGAAACACATTGACGGCAGCCCGATGACCTACTCTTTTTGAATGGCAGCAATGGTTCTTTTACATGTCTCTTTCCACAGACATGGCATGACATAGCTGGCCTTTGGTAACCCATTCAGCTGCACTGGGGGTCTCTTGCTTTGTTAAAGTGTAAATTGAGTTCTCTCCAGTAATGAGGGCTTCAATCTGAAAATCCAAAGCAACGCTTTGGTAAATTAATAATTAACATCAGGTTGTTTACTACAAAAATCATGGACTATATGAAACCATTACAGTCAGTGCAATGACAATTATAAAATCTCTCTCTCTCTTTATCTATCTTTTTCTTGCTCCCAACCCCCCCTGTGCATATATGTGTGTATCTCCGGCTTATGCGATGAGTTTTTGGAACCAGTATATAAAGAGAATTCATATCTGAATCCTGTAGTTTATTATGAATGAGGTCCAGTCCTCTCACACTGGAGGAAATTGAAATAGGATATAGGAATACAATATACACTGCTTTATCTGTATGTATATCTATATTTCTATCTGTATGGATACAGTGGTATGAAAAAGTATCTGAACCTTTTGGAATTCCTCTCATTTCTGCATAAAATCACCATCAAATGTGATCTGATCTTTGTCAAAATCACACAGATAAAAAAAACAGTGTCTGCTTTAACTAAAACCACCCAAACATTTATAGGTTTTCATATTTTAATGAGGATAGCATGCAAACAATGACAGAAGGGGGAGGAATAAGTAACTGAACCCTCTGCCTAAGGAGACTTAAAGAGCAATTGAAACCAATTTTTACCAAACAATTTAAGTCAGGTGTGTGCCCAATCACTGAGGAGTGGCTTAAAGCTGCCCTGCCCACTATTAAACACACACCTGGTAAGAATTGTCTTGATGAGAAGCATTGTCTGATGCACCATGGCTCGCTCAAAAGAGCTGTCTGAAGACCTGCGATCAAGAATTGTTGATTTGTCTAAAGCTGGGAAAGGATACAAAACCATCTCTAAAAGTCTGAATGTTCATCAATCGACAGTCAGAAAAGTTGTCTACAAATGGAGAGCGTTTGGCACTGTTGCTTCTCTCCCAAGGAGTGGCCGTCCACCAAAGATGACGCCAAGAGTTCAGCGCAGAATACTCAGACAGGTAAAAAAAAAACCCCTAGAGTGTCTGCTAAAGACTTACAGAAATCACTGGAACAGTCCAATATCTCTGTGCACACATCAACTATATGTAAAACAATGGCCAAGAATGGTGTTCATGGGAGGACACCAAGGAGGAAGCCACTGCTGTCTAAAAAAAACATTATTGCTCGTTTAATGTTCGCAAAAAGGCACTTGGATTGGACACTCCACAGAAGTTTTGGCAAAATATTTTGTGGACTGATGAAACCAAAGTTGAATTGTTTGGGAGGAACATATAACGTCATGTGTGGAGGAAAAATGGAACAGCTCACCAACATCAACACCTCATCCCCACCGTGAAGCATGGTGGAGGGTGCATCATGGTTTGGGGCTGTTTTTCTGCCTCGGGGCCTGGACAACTTGCAATCATTAATGGAAAAATTAATTCAAAAGAATATCAGGATGTTTTGCAGGAAAACCTGAGGTCGTCTGTCAAACAGTTGAAGCTAAAAAGATGCTGCAACAAGACAATGATCCAAAACACAGAAGTAAATCAACTTCAGAATGGTTTCAGAAGAACAAAATACATGTTCTGGAGTGGCCAAGTCAAAGTCCAGACTTGAACCCCGTTGAGATGCTGTGGAATGACCTCAAGACAACGATTCATGCCAGACATCCCAGGAATCTGACTGAACTACAGCAGTTTTGTAAAGAAGAATGGGCCAAGATAAGTCCTGATCGATGTGCCAGACTGATCTGCAGCTACAGGAAGCGTCTGGTTGAAGTTATTGCTGCCAAAGGAGGGACCACAAAATATTAAATGTGATGGTTCAGTTACTTATTCCTCCTTCTTCTGTCATTGTTTGCATGCTATCCTCATTAAAATATGAAAACCTATAAATGTTTGGGTGGTTTTAGTTAAAGCAGACACTGTTTTGTCATCTGTGTGACTTTGACAAAGATCAGATCACATTTGATGGTGATTTTATGCAGAAATGTGAGAAATTCCAAAAGGTTCAGATACTTTTTCATACCACTGTATCTATATTTCTATCTGTATGGATATCTATATTTCTATCTGTATTGATATCTATATCAGTTTACGGTCATGCACATAAATTGGAGGAAAAATAATGGTGACCATATCAGTTTTTTGACCATATCAGTTTTTTTTTTTTTTTTAAATCAGTCTATTACCAGGCTAAGACAGAGGCAAGTATCCATTCATACTTACATTTACACCTATGGACAGTTTATAGTAGACAGTTGTCATCTGTGTGTCTTTGGACTGTGGGAGAAAAGTAAAATACCCAGAAGAACACTGATGCAAAAACTGGGAGAACATACAAAATCCACATAGAAAGAGACAACTAAAGCAACACCGTTAAGCACTGATCAAATGTGCCACTCAGTTGTCAGTCACTAAACCTACTATAGACTCCTGTTCTACTGAAAAATGTGTGTATCATTCCTTTTTAAAACTATAATATCATTTAAAGGATCTTTTACTTGCTGTAACATTGTTTGGGAATTAATCTCTTCTTAATTCAATGAGGGTTGGAACAGTGGCATAGTGGTTAGCATGCTGGCTTCACGTTCTGGGCTTAGTCAGGGCATTTTTGTCTGGAGTTATTCTCCCTGTGCTTGTGTGGGTTTCCACCGGGACCTTCAGTTTCCTCACACAGTCCGAAGACATGTATATTAGATTATCTGGCTGCTTCTAATTGCTACTAGGTGTGACTGTGATGGGCATTTGATTGGTGTCTCCTGTGCCGCTCGTCTCCTGTGTCGCTCCAGGACCCTGTCTCAATGAGTCTCACTTCACATTTACTTACTGATGTCTCCACTCCAACCCTCTGTGATGAATAGCTCTCTGCAGAAGTGCTGAGCTTCCATGTTGTGAGATTCCTTCAGTAATCCTTTTTCACTGCTGAAGTTGGATTGCTGCTGAAACACAGAGAGCAGCTGGAATCATCAAAAGAATAAAGAATATTTTGGCATAATACAAACTTTTAATTTCATATTCTTAGAATAAAAGGCAAACAAAGAAATGGACAAAACTAAATTTTTTAATGAAATTACTAATATTACCAATCTGGTGGTCTAGTGGTATAGGGTGCTGGATCGCTGATCCAAAGGTTGGGGGTTCAAGTCCCACTCTCCACAAGGTTGGCACTGTCCCCCCCAGTGCAGCTAACTGGGTTATCAAAGGCGGGCCATGTCTCTCACTGTCTATGGTGTGAGGCATGTAAAAGAACCATTGCTGACTTTCGTAAAGAGTAGCTGCAAAGTCGTCAGCGTGTTTCTGTCCCTTGCTAAAAAGGGTTGTGACAGGAAGGGCATCCGATGTAAAAACCTCTGCCAACTCAAAACGTGCGAATCAGATGATTCGCTGTGGCGACTCCCGAGTAAAAGGGAAAAAGCTGAAAGGAAGACAGACTAATATTACCAATCATAATTAAATAATGTACTAAATTATTCATTTAAAAACAACTGCACTGAAAACAAAAAATGATATGGTCATGTCTACGGCATACTAAATTGTTTGAAAATATTCACTATTATCATGGAAGATATCTTATTAGTACAGTATATACACAAATCAAACTTGCGAATCACATGATTTGCTGTGGCGACCCCTGAGAAAGAGAAAAAGCCGAAAGAAAAAGAAGAGGAAGATACTCACAGGAAGAGGGAACTCTGATTGTTTTGTCAGAATTTAATATCATTATTTTGAGTGGATAACGTATGAATCATAATGGTGGACATTCACAGCTTGCCACTGTAAATTGCACCAATTGAGGCTACGAGTTCACACTTTAAAATGGAAAAAAAAAAGCACGACAGAAATCCCATTTTAGTTTGCTTTTCTTGTGTTTCCCATAATTTTTACTAAAACACCTTCAGATAGCTGTTGTTTTTTTTTAAATAAAATTTCCAAGACAACCTTGTGGACATGCATATTCCAGTCATTTCCATCAAGGAAATGAAGTCTGCTGTAATTTCACCTTAGGAATCCTTGGTTTACTCATTTTTTGAAAGTAATAGTTGATGCAACAACAGAGAAATGTTTTCTGGAAGGACACGTTTCCGATAGTTGCAAATGCCAAGCATATACTTCAGAGTCAGATTGACCTGTAACTGTAAAACAGCAAGAAGTCTTGGGTTCAAATCCTGATGTCAAGCATTTCTGTATGGAGTTTGCTTGTTCTCCTTGTGCTTCAGGAACTCCAGTTTCCTCCCATAGTCCAAAAACCAGATATATTGGGCTGATTGTCAGCTCCATCTTGCCCGTAGGTGTAGATGTGAATGTGAATGGTAGAACTGTACTGTAGTACTGACCTCAATCCTACTGAACATGTTTGGGATGAACTAGAATACCAACTGGCCTAGGTGTCCCCATCTGACACCAGGGCCTGACCTTAAAAAAGCTTTTGTGGATGAATGAAAGGCAAAGAGGAATAGAACCTGGAATCCAACCATCAAGTAACACATGAGTGTTGTGGCCATAAACTTTTACAAATACTGTACAGGATATGAGCAGTTGCAGTCGAATTGGCTTCTCTACTACTACAATATCAGTGCAGGCCTTGTGAGCAAAGTAAAACAAAATGGCAAAGTGATTTGTTGAACTTGCTCATCTTGATAACAAAACTCCAAGAATACTAATCCACATTTACAATGAAAGTATAGGAGGTATAGGAGGAGCATGTACACTATATAATTTTATTTCCACAAATTTTTTATTATTAAACTGGTGCTGTCAGTTTGCTGGTTTGTTCGCGTTTATTTAGCTTACGAAGCATTAAGCCTGCAAGGTTGACATGATCTTTTATAATCTTTTAATAAAATAATCAAAACACTGTATCGCAATTCAGTGGAAGTAAATACAGGGATCCCCCACTTTCCGCGATTAATGAAGACCGAGGACCCCCCCGCGACCGCTGATTTCCGCGAAGTAGGATCGACCCCCTGAGTGATATATACATACATGTATGTGTATATAATATCGATAAATAAATATTCAACGCTATAAATGCTTATAATAACAATTAAACATTCAAAAATAATGCATAAGATGTAAATAAAATATAAATACATACACATACAGACGCACGCACGCGCACACAGATGCGCACCTCACATAAAAATGCAAGTCGCTTTGTTGGGGCGGTTTGGGTTTTTTTTTTGTTTTTGTTTGTTTTGGTTTTTTCATAATCGGACTTGTTTTGTGGCATTTTCCTGACCTTTTTCCTTATTTTTCCTTATGTTTTATTTTTCGCTGAATATTTTTGAAAAACCCAAGATTCACTAAAGCCACAGAAACTGAAGCACGAACTCGCGAGGGATCACTGTATTATTAAAAGTTATTCCATTCAGTCTCTTCGAACAATCTCTTTGAAATATAGGGATCCCCTTGCACTTCAATTCATGTGGCTTCAATGCAGCGTGGCCTTTTTTTTTTTTTAAACATTCATCAAATTAAAAAATAAGGAAATTAAGGAAGAATAGGGAAAAAAGTTAAGAAAAATGCCACAAAACACGGGCAATTATGCAAAAAACCCGAGTGTGCGCGCACGCGTCTATATGTGTGTGTATTTAGATTTTATTTACATCTTATGCATTATTTTTGAATTTAAAATTGTTATCATAAGCATTTCTAGCCTTGAATATGTATTTATTGATATTATATACACATATACATCTATGCATACATCAGTCGGGGGGGGGGGGGGGGGGATCCTACTTTGCGGATCCAAAGTTGATCCTACTTTGCGGAATTCGGGGTCACGGGGGGATCTCGGGCCCAATTAACTGCGGAAAGTGAGGGATCCCTGGACTACTATCATCTTAACATCATGTTTTAATCTTTCAACCTTCCATGAATAAATTACCTTTTACTTAAAAGTAATATTATCTCAACACATAATACATCATGGAGTCGCACAATGCCGTACTGCTTAGCAAGAAGGTCATGGGTTTGAGTCCTGTGCTCAGGCATGTCTGTGTGGAATTTCCATGTGCTCCCTATGATTGAATGGGTTTCCTTGGAGTCATTGACTTTCTTGCAAAGACATGCACGTTAGGCTAACTTACTGTTTCAAATTGTGAGTGTGAATGGTTGTGTCGAACTACAGTGGTCTCGTAAGACGTTCAATGTGTACCCCTCCATTGCCCAATGACGGCTGAGACAGCCACCAGCCTCACTGCAACCATTTTATTAGGATTAAGTCTTTCGGAAAATGACAGCTTGAGAAGGAATATGTCACATTATCAAACCATAAACCTGGTGGTGTGAGTTAAAACCTCATCAAAAAAACATGTTTACATCTTTGTTCCTCATCAATTGTAAATGAAAAGTGTTTTCAAATTATAGCTTTAAATTTAAATCCAGTCCCTCTGCATGTTTTCTTCCAAAAAAACTATTTTTTCATTGACTACAATTCAGTTGAGTTAACCTGGATTATGTGGTAGAACATAAATAAAAAAGTACACACACACACACACACACACACACACACACACACACACGCACACACAAACACACACTAACAGAATGAGAGAGAAAGAGAGAGAGATGGAATATCTCATAAACAGACACACACACGTACTGCGTTATTCTTTCCACTTCACTCATCCATATGCAGGAGTGGATGTGTTTTATCATTCAGGTGCCCTTTTCTGCATCCTACCCCACATACTGTTACCTTCAATCACACACAAGCTCAAGGGTGAAAACACACTCATATAAAAACACAACAGTTGTGAATAAACAGCCTGAAGGCCAGCCTGTCTTCGCCTTCTGTTACCCTGCTCTTGGCTGGCACCCACAAAAGCCTGTGTATGCCCATCTTCATGCCAGCACAGTATGGTGCACTTAGCACTTGTTAGTGTGTGTGTGTGTGTGTGTGTGTGTATGTGTGGGTGTGTGTGTGAGAGAGCGAGAGAGAGAAATACCCTTTGAAACAAGAGAGCTATAACAATTGTATATTTGGACACCGTACAATCAAAATATTTGGCATGTAAACCGGTTAGGGTGCTGGCCTCATGATCGGGAGATTGTGGGTTCCAATCCCAGCAGACCCCGACTGTGTTAAGACCCCTGGGCAAGGTCTTAACCACAAGTGTGCCTCTGTTCACCCAGCAATATAAATGGGTACCAGTAAAAAAAATATACTGGGAGGGTAACCTGCGATGGACTAGCGTCCCATCCAGGAAGAGTTGAACTCCTGGTCACTTCACGCTACGGAAACCGGGGATAAGCACCGGCCTAATGAGCCACTAGGCTCGGGTGTAAAAAGCCCAACAGACTTTAACTTACCTACCTACACCATTATACATCCTTAAAGATATTTTAATGTCCCTAGGCTAATATGCTAGCCACCTACCATCGGTTAAAAATGTCACACTACCCTCACTGAAAAAGGCAACTAAGTGAAAGATGCCTTTGGGTTTGTCATATCAAGAGAGCGAGGCGTAACTTAATCCTGTCTATCTTAAGGAAGGCGTGGTCACAGGTCATCTTTGTGAAAGTGGGTAGTCTTCCTTCCACAGTAAAGAAACCGAGGTCTGCAATCCCACTGTCAAGCCAAAACTGGGTGAACTGATGTGAACCAAGTCCATTACTATTTCTATTGGAAATTCCAGGCTTTGTTTACACCTTGTCTGGGCCATCTTGAGGTTAGAAACATGGGGAATTTGGCCTGAGGGTTACCCATGGATGAGACAAGGCCAACTGGTGTGTAAGATGGTGTCAAGATAGAAAATGGCTGATTTCAGTTTGTGAGTTTTTTCTGAACCCATTAAATTATGTTTCATGATTTCCTGAACATTTACATCGCAAAACATTTAGCTGAGCGTTTCTCAAACGCTGAGACCGTTTAACTAGTCCTTGCTTTAACCGCCATGTTATAGTGTTTTCACATAATGAAAGAAAAAAATATACTGTATAAATGATTTGCAAGAAATCGCACCTCTGTTTACACCGAACAGGAATTATATTATACAGTTCGCAGACACTACCTGCTGTGTTATATGTGGACTCTCCATGTAAATAGCTCATTGACTGCTTGTTTTTGATTGCTGTGATTGGCATTTCATATAAATATTGGTACACCTTTTATTTTGCGAAAGCTATTTATTATTTTTTTATTTAGGCAAACTGTTTGGCTAGTGGTGTGATAATAAAAACCCAAATTACAAATAAGTCCTTGCGTGACGTTAAGTTCACCCCAGATCTTGTCATCCTGGCATGATAATGAAGGAGCCTGATTATCACAAGGAAGGTGTGGCCTCAGTTTCAATGTAGAAACCTCTATGTCTGTACTTGGAGGAGGTGTAACCTCTGTCCCTATCAGTGCCTATCAGTCTCCATAAAGAAGCACTGCCTCAATCATTGTGAAGGAAATGTCACTTCTGTACCTGTCAGTCTCATTGAAGGAGGTGTGACCCCAGCCAGTTTTGGTAAAGTAGGTGTGGCTTCTGTGCTTTTCACTCCCACTGACTGATGTGTCTTTACATTAAACCTAGAACTACAGTACTACTTGGCACTGAATAATCATAAATGTGTATTATGTTGAATTGTGTATTATTTTAAATGGATAGCATTGTTGATTACATATTATCATGTGAATCAGGTTGCCTCAGAACAAAAGATACTAATGATGGCAATTAAGAGATTCCCAAATTCTGTATTACGTTGTAATTAAAATGCTGCTTGGAGTAAGTGTTTAAATTAAAAATGATTGTCATAGAGTAAATTATGAAAAATTTGACATGTATCTTTAGTCACAGACTCTTCTTGAGTTGAAAAGAAGTGGCAATGTTTGATTGAAAGTGAAAAAAAAAATGCTGACAAGAACAAAATGTGAATTGGGGAAGATCATCCAATAAAAACAGAGCGCCAGGAAAAACCAGCACATACTGGCCTTTGCTTTAAACACAGTCACATAGTCAACATTAAAACCTGCTGGGACCAGTGATGTCATGTCTGGTGATTGTGGTCACCACACACACACACACACACACACACACACACACACACACACACACACACACACACACACTGCCATATGATAGCACTATCTGTGGTGTGTTTCTATTGGCTAGGACTGTGACAGTACTGAAGTGGTGGGCAAAAGATGAACTTTATATATTTTTAGATTTACTTTAACTGAATTCTCTCTTTCTCACACACACACACACACACACACACACACACACACACACACGTTTTTCTTGATTTTAATATAGTAGCTCTGACATTAACAACACATTTGTATTACTGTACTGTGGGATCAATTGTAACAAAACCATTTATATGATTTAAATGTTTTGAGAAAATATTTTCTCTTTGTTTTCATTCCACTTCATTTCCATTTTTTTTCCTGCAGAAAGTTAATAATTATCACGAGGGACGAGGAAGAATCAAATTGTTTTTTAAATGTCCAGGTGAAGAGTCACCCAAATGAAGCTTGTGCATGCATTGTGTTGCACAGCACATCAGTTATCTTGATAATTGTCTCTACAATCTCATTAGATTAAATTAAATTAAGTTTTAGATTAAATTAAATTAAGTTTTAGATTCAATTAAATTAAGTTACTAACTTCAGGAAGTGGTGGCCTGGAGGAAAAGGAGCTGGATCACTGATCCCAAAGTTGGGGGTTCAGACCCCACTCTCATCGGGTTGTTGCTGTCCCCCCCAGTGCAGATAACTGGGTTATCAAAGGCCAGCCATGTCTCTCACTGTCTATGGTCTGAGGCTGTAAAAGAACTATTTCTGACTTTAGACAAGAGTAGCTGCATAGCCGCCAGCATGTTTGTGCCTTGTGATGGCCTGGTGAGCTGTCCAGGGTGTACTCTGCCCTTGCCTGGAGTCGGCTGGGATGAGTGCCAGCATCCACGTGACCCTAATTAGGATTAAGCAGTTACAGAAAATTAATGACTGAAAGTTACTAACTTTATATATTATCAATATCAATATCAATATAATAGTACAATACCGGTATTAATATCAACAAAATAGAAAGTCGGTGGCACAGTGGTGTAGTAGTAAGCACGTCTACTTCACTGCAAAAAGGCCTGGGTTCAATTCCCATGCTTGGGCGTTTCTATGTGGAGTTTGCATGTTGTTGCTGTGCTTGCATGGGTTCTCTCCAGATACTTCAGTTTCCTCCCCACAGTCTAAAAACACAGGAGGCAGATTGGCTGTTCTAGACTGGCCATAGTTATGTGAATGGTTGTGTCAGCCCTGCAATGGTCTGGCGAGCTGTTCAGGGTGTACCCTAAATTCGCCCTGCTTATTCCAGTTTCCTTGTGACCCTAATTAAGATTAAGTGGCTAAGAAAGTGAATGAAAGATAATAGATAGTAAATAATCATCTATTTAATAATACGATGATCCAGACATTAAAAAAAAACTTTTTTCAAGAATGCACTTAAATGGCAAGAAAATAATTTGCAGATGAACATACAGTGCTTTTAAATTTAATCTGCATGCTTATATATTTGGGTAGCATGGTGGCGTAGTGGTGCACACGTCTGCCTCACAGCAAGAAAATCCTATTGAATATTTATATATGTGTCTATGGGTGGCATGGTGGCGTAGTGGTTAGCCCATCTGCCACTCAACAAGGATGCATGGGTTCAATTCCCAGCTTGGGCGGTTCTATGTGGTGTTTACATGTTCTCCTCGTGCTTGTGCGGGTTTCCTACACAATCCAAAACATGCATAGTAGGCTATTGGCTGTTCCAAATCACCCCTGGATCACCTGGATCTCTCCAGGATGAACCTATCCCAGAGTTGGCTGAGATGGGTGCCAGTCTACCTGTAACCCTAATCAGGATTAAGCAGTTTATCATCATCATCTTCCTCCACTTAATCCGGGGTCGGGTCACAGGGCAGCAGCCTGGGCAATAAGGTCTATATGTCCCTCTCCACAACCACTTCCTCCAGCTCTTCTGTGCAGACACTGAGGCATTCCCAAACCAGCCAAGAGACATAATCCCTCCAGCATGTTCTAGGTCGACCCTGGGGTCTCTTTCCGGTTGAACATGCCTGAAACACCACACCAGGGACTCATTCTAACCAGATGCCCGAGCCACCTCAACTGGCTCCTCTCAATGTAGCGAGCTCCTCTCGGATGGCTGAGCTTCTCACCCTATGTATAAGGTAGAGCTCTATCATCTTGCGAAGGAAGCTCATTTCAGCTGCTTGTATCCATGGTCTTGTTCTTTCGGTCATTACCCAAATCTCGTGACCATAGGTGAGGGTTGGAATGTAGATCGACTGGTAAATTGAGAGCTTTGCTTTGCGACTCGGCTCCCTCTTCACCACGACGGACCGGTACAGGCTCTGCTTTACAGCAGCGGCTGCAACAATCTAAGTCAGAATAATACCACCGAAATGTAATGATACCACAGCGCCGCGGATCTTTGGTTGGTCTGGGGTAGCCGAATAGGCAGAATCATCCGTGAACGAGCCGGGATGCGGCCGGACGAACGCCACACCCTCTCCAATTGCGCACCGCACGTTTGTGTCGAGCCTGGTGATAAATGACTCAAACGACCCGAATATTTAGCTACAGTATTTTTATCTAATAATTTTATTATGTTATATGAATGAAATCTTATACTGTATAATGGTATCTTTCACTCAGTTATACACACCAAAGCTTCATCCCAACCAGGGTCATGGTGGAGCTGGAGTCTGTTCCAGGAATACCGGGCATAATGTAGGAACACACGCTGGTGGTGATGGGCCAATCGATTATCTCCTAGAGCCTGTTCATTTACCTGTGTGGTTCTCAGAGATGTGAGGAAACATTATTGGAGGAACCACATCTATAAATGTATAAATTCCAGCTCAATCAAGAGAAATATAGCAATATTAAATATAAGAATATATTAATAACAAAACAAAAGAAAGTGTTTTTTGTAATTACAGGGTGCTTGATGCCTTCCATCCACATAGGAATGTGACAGTTTTTCAATGTAACAGCCCTCAGATCACTTATGACCAAACAGTGCAAAGTACAGGAATTTGAGTTTGGAAAAAAAAAAAAAAACATGAATTTATTGTTTATTAAACAAAGAAAAGTCAAGTAAAGTATGGATGAATGATTGCATTTTATAGCCTCTCTTCTCGTCAGCTTTATTGACATTAGTGCGTGTTTTACAATACTGCAGTGAAAATATAACACAGGAATATTAATGATAGTTGGAGGGAGGGGTTTCCACACCCACTGTCTGTCTCTCAGGTGTTGACATGTTGCTACATATTTTGCAGTGGGCAGTGCTATGGCCTTTAGCCAAGATTTGTAATTTCTAAGATGGTGTTATCTCTCTCTCTCTCTCTCTCTCTCTCTCTCTCTCTCTCTCTCTCTCCCCCCTCTCTGTCGCCCCCCACACACACACACACACACACACACACTGTCTCCATCTCTCTCTCTGATGCTGAATGATGGTAGTTGGTGGCATGGATACAGATGGCAGCCACAAAACTGTAAGGGAAGGAACACACACACACACACACACACACACACACACACACACACACACACACACACACACACACACACACACACACACACAGTCAGCTTAATGAACACTCATCCATTATTCATCACACACACACACACACACACACACACACACAGAGAGAGAGCGAGAGAGAGAGAGAGAGAGAGAGCAGGGGACTGTTAAAGCTGCAAGTCCTTGATATCATATTGCTATTGTGTGCAGGAGCGTGTGTGTGTGTGTGTGTGTGTGTGTGTGTGTGTGTGTGTGTGTGTGTGTGTGTGTGTGTGTGTGTGTGTGTCATGACTTATCAATGCTGGCGATATTAACTCTTCCCCAGAATTATTTAGGACTTATAGTTGTATAACCAACCGGACTATATTTTGGGCTGTAATGAATTTCTCATTTATGTTGTTTGTATTTTTATGGTTTCACCCAAATGAGGATGGGTTTCCCTGTTGGTCCTGGTTCCTCTCAAGGTTTCTTCGTCGCAACTACTGAGGGAGATTTCCTTGCCATCGTCTCCACGGGGGATGCTCATTAGGGATATGTAGGGGTAATAGGAAATTTTTAAATTCTTTATACTTTGTCAGCCCGTACTTTCACTGTTTTACTGAGTAAAGCTGCTTTGTGAAAATGTCAATTGTAAAAAGTGCTATACAATTAAAACTGAATTGAATTGAGCTATTTTAGAGGACATTTCCCCCACAGTTTGGTTGTAAAGTACTGTAATTCCATTTCTCTCTTCCTTCTCTTTTGCACTGAGCACATTGAGTATTGTCATTTATTTTAAAATGCTGGAATGCACTTCAAAAATGCTGCTATAGCTCACATAACTAAATGATGTTAGCCAGCGGATATTACCACGCTAACAAACCTTCTCAAAACATGCAATTTCTAAACAGACGCAGGCATAGGGCTCAATCACATGACCTTTTCTTGATTTGTAATTAGAAATACTGCTTTAATTTCACAAGGAAAATTTGGCTCTGCCTTTATAAACCATCCAAAGTGAGCGCACACACACATAAACAGTGAGCACACACTTGGAACAGTGGGAAGCCACGCTGCAGCGCCTGGAGAGCATTTGGGATGCCTCAGGTAGTCGGTAGTCAGGTGCCCTGCTTAAGGGCACTTGTGCCATATGAATATGGTTGATGGGATGGGATGGGACGGGGACCCCCCCCCCCCCACACACACACACACAATGACCACCATACAATCAAACCAGTGACCTTTCGGTCTCAAATCCATTCTTTAACCATTAGGACATGGCTGCCTCAGGCTTAAACTATAATCATTTCTAAAATCAATAAAATATTAATATTAAATTAATTTACTGCAATATCAAGTGAAGGCTTTTTTCTTATATTTGTATTGGTTGGTCTAAGTTATCTAACACATGGCTCTACATGTAAATACAGTGCTACCTCACTTTACGATAGTCCCAGCAAACGAGAAATCTAGGTTACGGAAAACATTTTCCAAAATTTTTTGTTTCTGTGTACGAAACAAGTTCTCCTTACAAAATGAGCCAAACGCGCCATTCAAACATTCAAACAATGCACGAGCTGCTTTCTCATTGACTATCTTCCAATATCCCGCCCCGCTGGCCTCCCAGTGGCAAGGAGGGATGACGCAGCACCCTCCCATTGGCTATTATGGAGCCACGTCTCCCATAATGCTTTTCGTGTAAAGGATAGAGTTACTGTTTTTGACTTGGGCTTATAACCCTCCATAAACATTTGTAAGATTATAATTCTGCTAAGAAGACATGGTCAAGACATGCGCGCACACACACACACACACACACACACACACACACACACACACACACACACACACACAGTGCGAGTGAAAAGAAGTATCAAAAATACTTATATATAATTTTTAAAGGGTTTAGGGGTAGTATTGGGGGCCTTGGAACGAATCACGTGTTTTACATGTAAAATGTGGTTCAATCTACAAAAAAATCCAGGTTAAGAAAAAGGCTCTGGAACGGATTAATTTCGTAAGGTGAGCTACCACTGTTTCTGGAAATGAAACATTAATTCTGGTGTGTTGCTTCACTTTTTCTTCTTTTATTCTCTAATGATCTGGTTATCTCGTTTCAATACGTCTGACGATTAATCTATGGTATAACTGCACTTTCAACGCACTCACTAATTTTCCAGACAGCTTAATCCTATTAGGGTCTATCTCAGCCATCATGGGGCTAAGGCAAAGTACACCCTGAATACTTCACCAAAGCATTGCATGGTAGCATGCACACAACTATTCACACCGAGGGACATTTTGGAACAGTCAGTGAGCCTAATGTGCATATTTTTGGAAATTGGAATACTCCGAGGAACCCCACACAATCACGATGAGAAGATGCAAAATCCACACAGAAACGCCCTCACCGAGCCTTGAAACCTGTACCCTGGACCTTCTTGCTGTGAGGCGGACGTGCTACATCCCACTTTAAGCACAGCCTTTGGTGAACTCTATAAATAAATATAATGAAATAATAGAATCTCCATTAGCTGTGACTAATCCTAATGTAGTTGATGCTTTATTGAAAATTCATTCATTCATTTATTTTCTGAACCACTTAATCCTAATTAGGGTCACGGGGAGGCTGGTGTCCATCTGCCAATTTGAATACTGTGTATGTTTTTGGACTGTAGGAGAAAACCGGAGTACCCAGACGAAACCCATGCAAGCACAGGGAGAGCATTCAAACTCCACACCGAAACGCCCAGGCTCCAGGCTGGGAACTAAACCCGGACCTTAATGCTGTAAGGAGGACATGCTAACCACTACGCCACCGTGCCGCCCTTTATTGAAAATTATAAGCAACAATTATCTCTTAAAGTATAATTTAGCTTTCCACAGTGCAGTCATAGCTGTTAGTCTTACAGCTTATATGGTCCAAAAATGGGAATGTATCTGATGAAACCCTGAGCCTGATTTATGTGATTCGAAGTGTGTAGTTTGCTGAGATGAGTATGGGGCATCAATTGGGTTTTTCAATGTTTTCTATTACCATTTTTCATTAAGGGACTCAGGAAATAACTCTGAATAAAAAAAAATGACAAAGCTTTAAGCATCACCTCAATGTGTCAGAACGAATCTTTGGGTGAGAATTAGTAAACGGTGGGTGGCCTTGAAAGCACTGCACTGAAAACAAAAACAACAGGCAACATCCTGACATGTGGTTATACTCATAGAAATGCACTGTGTGTGTGTGTGTGTGTGTCTGTATGTGTGTGTGTGTGTGTGTGTGTGTGTGTGTGTGTGTGTGTGTGTGTGTGTGTGCGTGCGCGCGTGTGTTTTGTGTGTGTGTGTGTGTGTGTGTGTGTGTGTGTGTGTGTGTGTGCTTGGCGTGCGTGTGTTTTTTTGTGTGTGTGTGTGTGTGTGTGTGTGTGTGTGTGTGTTGCGTGTGTGTGTGATGGACAGCTATGGGGATGCTGAGGTGTTTGGGAAAAGGTCACACTGCTTTCTGCTCAAGGTTTGATGCAGCTGCTTCCAGCTACCTGTGGGCTAGTGTGTGTGTGTGTGTGTGTGTGTGTGTGTGTGTGTGTGTGTGTGTGTGACATGTAGGGAGCAGGTCTGGGTTTAATTGTGTGTGTCAGACCACTGACACATTCAGGATTGGGGGCGGAGGAGAACAAAGAAGGGGTGGTTGGGGGAGTGTGTGTGTGTGTGTGTGTGTGTGTGTGTGTGTGTGTGTGTGTGTGTGTATACAAAAAAATAACACAGTAGATTTTACCTAAAATTGCTGCTCTTCTCATCAAAATTATTTTAAATTAAAACTTTTTTATTATGTTTAACAAAAGAAAAGATCTGAGGTTAACCTTTTGATAAAAGAAAAAACTGGAGGAAACCCATACAAGCATGAGGAAAACATACAAAGTCCACACAGAAACTTCCAAGCTCGGGATCCGAACCCAGGACCTTCTTGCTGTGAGACCTACATGCTAACCACTAGCTGTGTTAACACTTTACTGGTAAGAATTCTGGAAAGTTCTTTTATAATGATGCCTACGTTTAAAAGCACTATACAGTACAAATAAAATTCAAGCTCCCTAATCCTGTCCCCAATACTGTATTTTTTGAGACTACAGATAATAGGGGTAGTGCAGACATTAGGAATGTTTTTGCTCCGTCCTTTCTTCATCAGTGCTACTTTGTGAACCCAGCTGGACCGGACTCCTATTTGAGACACTGTGATTTTTTTTCAAATCGCTGGTGTGAAGTCTCCTGATGCGAGGTCAATCATGTTTTCTCTCCTCACCAAACCTCAGTCCTATCATTATCACCAGAGAGAAAGAAGGGGAGGGATGGAGACAGAGAAAGAACAAGCAATTTATAAAGCACCACTCAATAGATCCTTTGTGAGATTGGACACGATTGAGCAATCGGCTTAGTGTCCTTCATCCCACCGCTTTCAGCCCCCTGGATGTAACAAGAGAAATCTTGTAAAAGTTGCTTTTGGGATACAAAGACAGGTTTTACAGTATTTATGGTTACTAAATAAAGTCTCAAATCATCCATTCATTCATACATTTTTGAAGCCACTTAATCCTAATTAGGTTCATGGGGAGACTGCCGTTCATCTCAGCCGACTCATGGTGAGGGCGGGGTTCACTCTGGACAGCTTGCAAGGTGATCGCAGAGTCCCAAATCAATACTACTACTACTGCTACTACTACTAATAATAATAATAATAAAAACAGAGCAGCACTGAGGTGTAGTGGTCACGTCCATCTGAAAAGCAAGAAGATCCTGTGTTTAAGTCCTGGGCTTGAGTGTCTCTGGAGTTTGCATTGTTCTCCCTGTACTTGCATGGCTTTCCTTCAGGTACTCTGGTTTCCAAAGACATCCACATTAGGCCAATCGATTGTTCCAAAATGATCCCTGGGTGTAAGAGTGAGTGTGAATGATTGTGTGTGTGTGTGTTGGCCCTGCAATGACCTTGTAAGCTGGTTGGGGTGCTCCCTGTATTCTTGGAGTGTCACCACACCACGACTATAATGAGATTACATGGTTCGAGAAATGAGTGAGCTAGAATAATAACATATCATATCACCCTAAAATATTATGCTTTGCAACAACAGAGTCGGCTGAGGCGGGCGTCAGCCTCCCCACGACCCTAATTAGAATTAAGCGGTTCAGAAAATGAATGAATGAATAACAGGAAAGCTACTGATTAGAAAGAATTATATCTCAAGCAAAGCACAGACTGAGGGAAGGTGTGTGTTGTTTGCTACTTCGGCTGGGGAGAAGCAACTGAGCGAAGCCCCGACTCTTAGCGTGTGCTTCTTTTTTATGTACTAAAATTTTCCGTGAACATTTCAGATTGCCCGGTGTTCAATTTGCGCTCGGTTGTGATCCATGTTTGTAAGGGTTAAGCTCATCTTACAAAGCTAATTTCTGAAGGTATTTCTGTGGTGCTATTTGGGGAAGACTATGAAAGTAATTAGATGGCGCTATTGCGTCAGCCTGCATCCTTTGGCGTGGTAAACTGCGTGGCGTTCAGTATGGGAACGTGCTGTTGTGAACAGGGGCAGCACCTGATCATGTGGCTGTATTGAAGTCCATTTATAGTAAGTACTGTGCAAAAGCTTTAGGCAATATATTTTGCGAGTAACTATTACGTATAACTAATAATAATAATAATAATACAGTGATTCCTCACTACTTCAAAAATATTCATCAAGAAATAAAAAAATAAGGAAATTAAGGGAAAATGCCGCAAAACAAGACGCCAATTATGCAAAACAAAAACCCCAAACAAACAAAAAACCAACCCAACAAAACTACTTACATTTTTATTTGAGTTGCGTATCTGTGTATTCCCGCGCGCATCTGTACGTGTGTATATTTATATTTTATTTACATCTTATGCATTATTTTTGAATGTTTAATTGTTATTACAAGCATTTATAGCATTGAATATGTTCAGTTCAGTTCATTTTCTGCAACCGCTTATTCCTAATTAGGGTCACAGGGAGGCTGGCGCCCATCCCAGCCAACTCCGGGCAAGGGCAGAGTACACCGTGGACAGCTCGCCAGGTCATCACGGGGCATAAACACGCTCATGGCTACGCAGCTACTATTGTCAAAAGCCAGCAATGGTTCTTATACATGAACCTCACATCATAGATAGTGAGAGACATGGCCGGCCTTTGATAACCCCGTTAGCTGCACTGGGGGGTAGGGGGGGCAGTGACAACTTTATGCAGAGTGGGGCTTGAACCCACAACCTTGGGATCAGTGATCCAGCACCTATGCCACTAGGCCACCACTGCCCTCGCATTGAATATGTATTTATTGATATCATATACATGTACGTATATTTTATCCGGGGGGGGGGGGGTGATGTGTGTGTGTGTGTGTGTGTGTGTGTGTGTGTGTGTGTCAATCCTACTTCACGGAAATCAGCGGTCGTGGGGAGGTCTCGGTCCCCATTAACCACAAAAAGTGAGGGATCCCTGTATATGCTTATATTACAGATTATTGCTAGTAAAAAAAATAATAAATTTGTCTCGAAAAATTGTCTCACTTGCTCCCTCTGATTAAGGCTTATGGCAGAGCTCTGCAATGGACATCAGTCCCCACATGGACCAGTTATCAGCGATATTACTAATTTCACACATTTTTTCAAAGCAATAATTATCAAAACCTATAATTCTTGCCAGATTGTAAATAGATGGAGCTGCTTAAACTGACCCCAGCCCAGAACTCTATGCAGAACCTAGAAACCAATTTTTTTTTTTTTTTTTTGCACTTTCTTTGTCTGGAGAAATAATTCTTTTGTGATGGAAAAGTGCACACTGATTGGTAAGTACTTTGGTGGTTGAAAAATCTTAACTCACACTTGCAAACTTTCCCTAGTCCATCTCATGCCGTCTGCCAGGCTTTTCAGAATCACATCAATCCAGTACCCAGCAGCACGAGGTGAGACAAGGCCTCTGGTGGAGGTGCGAGTTTCTCGGAGGTGAAGTGGGAGGTGTGGATTGTTCTGCTATTCTTTTTGTGCACTCGATTCTTTCGTCAGTCTTCTGAGACATTAATTAAAGTGTGTGTAGGAGGGGTGGGGCTGCCTCATGCTCTCTGGAGCCCCCCGCTGTCAAGTGAAACTTACTTACCGATACCTCACTGATGGCAGAACCCCACCACCTACACACAGGCACACGCGCACACACACACACACACACACACACACACACACACACACACACACACACACACACACACACCTACATATGGTGAATTGGAGATGGCAGTGCAGTATATATTCCACATTTCCACCTCACCTTGACTTCCAATTACTGTTAGCCTAAATGTGTGTTGCACGAACACAACAGACACACACTGGACAAAAAAATACAATACAACCATATGACAAAGGAAAGCACATCCATTTAAATAGACAATACCACTACTGCAATTTCTACAACATTTGTGTATTATATCCATATTTAAAACAGGACCAAGAAAAGGAATTTGTATATTAACATCCAAAACAATGCAGAAATGTGTTTAGGAAGCAGTGTGCAGGGAAGAATACTTTCTGCTTCCTATCTAATATTATGCTAATATGTCATCAGTAATCAAGCCTTAGGTGTGGTTCTCATTATAGCTGCAGAAGAAGAATCAAGATAATGAATTTCTTAACTTTTTCCCAAAGTTTTGTTTTTCTACTATGTTGTAAATTAAGACACAGAAATTATCGCAGCGGGTGACACCGTGGTGCCATGGTAGGCACATCCTCCTCACAAAGAAAAGGGCCTGGGTTGGATTCCCATGATCAGGCGTTTTGGTGTGGAATTTGCAGGTTCTACCCATACCTGTGTGGGTTTCCTCCAGGTAGTCCAGTTTCCTCCGACACTCCAAAAACATGCACAGTATGCTCACTAGTAGATGGCGCTACAACATAGTAGGTACTTCATTAATACTCGTACTGTGCATGCACTGCCTTTTTTGGGGGCAGGCACAGCCTAAAGGTTAGAGAAGAGGCTTTGGGACTGAAAGGTTGCTGGTTCGATTCCCGAACCTGCAGGAAAAAAGTGTGGCAGTGTGGGAGTTAACAACACCTTCCCTTCCTCCACACTTCTAGCTGAAGTGCAACCCACTGCTCTGTGTGTGTGTGTGTGTGTGTGTGTGTGTGTGTGTGTGTGTGTGTGTGTGTGTGTGTGTGCTCACTTTGGATGGATTAAATGCAGAGGAAATAATTTACCTTAAGGGATTAATACAGTATAAAATAAATAAATAAATAAACAAATGGCTGTTTCAAATCACCCCCAGGTATGAGTTGTGTTAACTATAATGTGTTGGCCCTGCAATGGCCTGGCGTGCTGTCCAGGGTGTACTCCATACTTGCCCAAAGATGGCTGAGATGGATAACAGCCTTCCCATGATTTGAATTAGAATTGAATGGCTCAGTGAATGAACTTAATAAATGTAATTATCACAGAATTTGAAGTATTGCTTTGTGTGCTGGTGTAATGGGTCGCATGTCTACCTCACAGCAAGAAGGTCCCAGCTTTGAGTCCCAGGTTTGAGTGTTTCTGTGTTTAGGTTGCAAGCTTGCATGGGGTTTTTCCTCCCACAGTCCAAGGACAAGCACATTTGATTAATTGGCTGCTCCACATCGCCCCTAGGTGTAGGTATGAGTCTGAGTGGTTGTGTGTGTTTGCATTGCGCTGTTCAGGGTGTAGACATGTGTGATGTGGTGTGTGTGTGTGTGTGTGTGTGTGTGTATATATATATATATATATATATATATATACACCTATTAAGTGGTGATGTCATTGGTCAGCTGATCCAACAAAGCGGATTCTTTGGGCTGGCAAAAGATAACAAAGTCTCTATTGTGGTCCGTTCACACATGAATTACAGAATGATATATTATTTTGTGTAATGTTGAAATTTTTAGATCATAATAAATATTAGTATTTGGCAATTTTAATAATTTAGTATATCCATCAAATAGATGTTTTATTGTTTTGTGTGTGTGTGTGTGTGTGTGTGTGTGTGTGAGTGTGTGAGTGTATATCTGTGAATGTATGTGTTTACCCATCAATGCTGCTTTTTGTGTGTGTGTGTGTGTGTGTGTGTGTGTGTGTGTGTGTGTGTGCGCGTGTGAGTGATGAATGATCTTAACCCAGCAGGGTGTGTGAGCTGTGTGTGAAGTCAAGGCAATTGGACTGGTGGCTGTTAGCTTCGAGGGGCAGGTGCCCTATTTAAACAGTCGTTAGGAGATGACATGGATATAAAGACAAATGAAGTGTGGCTATTCACCCCAACCACACACACACACACACACACACACACACACAAATCTTGAATAATAATATACATGTACGTTTTATATGACTAAAATAATGATTTTTAGTTCTTTTATGTCCTTTTTTTAAAAAAAAGGTAATTAATTAAATGTCATTAATCAATTAATTCATACATTTTTTTCTTCATTTAATCCTTTGCCAAACTGTTTCATTTGATTAGGATCTAGGGAAGTCTGAAGCCTCTGTCAGCTGACACTCTGAACAACTGTTTAGCCCACCGCAGGGCCAACACACACACACACACACACACACACACACAGGGGCAGTTCGAAATAGCCAATTAGCCTAATGCACCTGCCTTTGGACTGTGGGAAGAAACTGGAGTACATAGAAGAAACCTACATGAGCACAGGGAGGACACTAAAACTTCTAATGCTTCATCCCAGGTCTTGAACCCAGGTTCTTCTTGATATGAGGCAGACGTACTAACCACAACGCCACCGTGCCGCACTTATATCCTTCAAATGTGTAAAGTTATTGAATTACTTTATACTGTATTAAGGTGCATTGTTGGCCCGATGGTCAGGTGCTGAATTCCTGATCCCAAGGTCCGGGGTTTAAGCCCCACTATCAACGGGTTCTCATTGCTGCCGCCCCAGTGCAGCGAACTAGGTTATCAAAGGCATATCTATGGTGCCACTGTCTATGGTGAGAGGCTGTAAAAAGAACCATTGCTGACGTTCGTCAAGAGTAGGCTGCAAAGCCGCCAGTGTGTTTCTGCCCTGCGATGTCCTGGGAAGCTGTCAAGAGTTATTGTTATTACATTAGCAGTCACAGTTACAGGATATTTCAACACCTTCAGCCTCCTTAACTCGTACCCTGACTTGCATGGGTTTCCTCTGGGTACCTGTTTTCTTCGGCAGTTAAAAAAAAATGCACAGGATGTTAAATGGCAGTTTTAAATTGCCCCTGGGTGCGAGTGTGCATTGTTATTTAATAATACGTATTTATAATAGTTCTTGATTTAGCTTTTTTTTTTGGTATTGTGCATTAATCCCCTAAGGTAAATTATTACCTCTGCATTTAACCCATCCAAAGTAACCCAGGATGTAACCCACCCTCGCCCAGAGTTGGCTGAGATGAGTGTCAGCCCCTCCCGCAACTGCAATCAGGATTAAGGGGTTTTTATATATATATAATGTATATAAATATTTATATATATATATATATATATATATATATGTGTGTATATATGTATGTATGTGTATGGCGGCACGGTGGCGTAGTGGTTAGCACATCCGCCTCACAGCAAGAAGGCCCGGGTTCGATTCCCGGCCTGGGCGTTTCTGTGTGGAGTTTGCATGTTCTCCCCGTGCTTGTGCGGGTTTCCTCCGGTGCTCGGTTTCCCCATAATCCAAAGACGTGCACTGTAGGTTAATTGGCCGTTCTAAATTGACCGTAGTTTCTCACCTGCAGCGGCACTGGAACCCAGTCGTATCGGCACTTGCCTTTCCATTGGATCCTTCCGGTGGCGCCGAGACAGGGGGGGACTTGCTGCTTGGGTAACAGCCTGTCCCTCATTACTCCCTACCCAGGCTCTGTGCACTGGGGAGTATCACCAGTCGGGATACTGGCCAGAGCGCAGCCATAGTCCTTCGGGACTGACGGAGGCCTACGCTATGTATGTGTATATGTATTTTCTTTCATTCATTCATTCATCATCTTCCGCTTCTTCCAGAGTCAGGTCGCGGGGGCAGCAAACTAGGCAAAGAGGCCCAGACATCCCTTTACCCAGCCACTTCTTCCAGCTCTTCCGGGGGGACACCGAGGCGTTTCCATGAAAAGTCAAGAGACATAGTCCCTCCAGCGTGTTCTAGGTCGACCCTGGAGTCTCTTCCTGGTTGGAGATGCTGAAACACCACACCAGGGAGGCATCTGGGAGGCATTCTCACCAGATGCCTGAGCTACCTCAACTGGCCCCTCTCAATGCGGAAGAGCAGCAGATCTACTCTGAGCTCCTCCCGGATGGTAGAGCTTCTCACCTTATCTCTAAGGGAAAGCCTTGCCACTCGGCGAAGGAAGCTCATTTCAGCCACTTGTATCCGTGACCTTGTTCTTTCGGTCATTACCCAAAGCTTGTGACCACGGATGAGGGTTGGAATGTAGATCGACTGGTTCAGCTCCTTCTTCACTACGATAGACTGGTACAGGCTCCATTTAACAGCAGAGGCTGCAGCGATCCGTCTGTCGATCTCCTGCTCCATCCTTCCATCACTCGTGAACAACACCCTAAGATACTTAAAATCCTCCTCCACATGGGGCAGGACCTCATTCCCGACCCGGATAGTGCATTCTACCCTTGTCCGAGTGAGAACTATGGCCTCGGACTTGGAGGTGCTGATTTTCATCCTGGCTGCCTTGTACTCGACTGTGAATTGCTCCAGTGAGAGCTGCAGGTCCCGACTTGATGAAGCCAAAAGGACAACATCATCCGTAAAAAGCAGAGACGAGATCCGATGGCCACCAAACCAGAACACCTCAACACCTCGGCTGCGCCTAGAAATTCTGTTCATAAAAATTATGAACAGAATTGGTGACAAAGGACAGCCTTGGTGGACTCCAACCCTCACTAGAAACGAAGTCGACCTGTTGTTATCAATACAGACCAAACTCTGGCTCCGGTGATACAGCAATCGAATGGTTGAAAGCCTTCTCCAAATCCACAAAACACATGTACACAGTTTGGGCAAACTCCCACATATATATAATTTGTTTTAGTCTATAAACTGCACATACATTTTTATCTGTACAGTATATATGTACACTTGGGTAAAATGATTCAAAATAAAGAAAATAATATTTACGTGCTATTAGAGCAAATTATATTGATAAATACACGCCTAAATTATTAGAACAGTTTTAAAATGGATTTTATTGTGCATGCAGGCCAATTTATCCCTCTTGAGACTACTCAGGATATTGGATCTTCACACTCCAGCTTCTCTTCATTATTGTTTCTCCAGACAGAGAAAACAACACCCCCCCCCAGAATAAAAAGGACATTTGTCTTCTATGCATAGATCCCTTCAAAATAATTTGTGTGGTTTTTTGTCTGTTTTTTTTTTTTTTTTATTATTAAAAAGGTAAAATATACAGAAATAAGTCATACATTTAACAAGTTTATACCCCATAACAAATGTCATAATGGGGTGTATTCAGTTATTTCTTAATTTAGTTACTCACTGCACACCGAGGGTCTTCTAATCAGCTGAGTACAGATGTTACACAATTTCCTCCGGGATTAAGAAAGTATTCTGATTGTAATATTGGTTATATTCTGTTTGTGTGAATGTGTGCATCAGTATTTTTTGTTTGTCTGTTGATGTATGGATGTTTTTCTATTTGTATGTACATAATTACCTAAATCTTTCGTGCTTTTCTGTGTGCGGCTGTGAAGGGGTAGGGGGATGTAAGGTTGGCTGTTATGTCTAGCATGTTCATTTCAGGGCATGTGGATGAGACAAAGCTGCAGTGTGAAATTAAGCCAGAGGACACTAATTGATCAAGCCTATTCTTCTCCACTGGTTCTTTGTGTTTCTTTGGAGAAGGAAGAAAAGCTGTTTTTTCCCCCAGAGTTCACTGGGAAGAGAGGGAGAGAGAGAAAGAGAGAGAGAGAGAGAGATCGAGAGAGCGTGCAGTTATTAAAATTCATACATGCAGCTCAGCTACACAGCAGATGTTGGCATAATGAGAGAGGGAGAGAGAAAAGTATGAAATTAATTTCAGGTTTAATGTAAATTTCAGTGATTGGCAGAGCAGTGCTAATCATCAGTCATGTACTAAAAAAACGTTTTGCCCAAAAGCTAGGAGCTCACACACTAACTGCACACATTGAACACACTCATAAATACATGGAAATATCTGGAAACTACACACACACACACACACGCGCACACACACACACACACACACACACACACACACACACACACACTAAAAGGGGAAAACATCATGAACCCCAACCCCCTCCCAACATCCACTCACACACATCTCAAATGATAGCTTTTTGGTGAAAATAGTGTGTGTGTGTGTGTGTGTGTGTGTGTGTGTGTGTGTGTGAGAGAGAGAGGCATTTATAAAGCTGCTAAGCACATAAAAAATTTTCATAATTAGAAAGCTTTAAAAAATGTATGCATACATTTAAATAGCTGGATGATGCATTATAATAATCTTTAAGCTCACAGTAGTATGAACATCATTATATCATATTTCATTTTAATTCAATTTAAAAATCCTCCATTTCATCTACAGCAATGGTGTGTGTGTTAACGATAGCTTTAACGATACACAGTATCACACTTTACGTTACCGTCGCTAAACCAGCTAGCTACAGACGCTACCAGTGGAAATTTCTAGCCACCTGTCCAACTGGAGCGGATAAGTTTGTAGCGCTCCAGATTCTACTTCAGGCAAAAATCATTCAATTCAATTCATCGTTTGTTCATTTTCTGTCAATCCTAATTAGGGTTGCAGGGAGGATGGTTCACATCCCAGCTGACTTCAGGCGAGGGCAGAGTACACCTTGGACGGCTCGCCTGGCCATCACAGGGTGGAGACGGCTTTGCAGCCTACTCTTGTCGAAAGTCAGCAACGGTTCTTTAACATGAACCTCACACCATAGACAGTGAGAGACATGGCCGGCCTTTGATAACCCAGTTAGCTGCACTGGGGGGTGGGGGTGGGGGTGACGATAGTCACACCCTATGGAGAGTGGGGCTTGAACCCCTAACCTTAGGAGCAGTGATTCAGCACCTTTACCATTAGGCCTCCACTGCCTTCAATTTGATTTGATTTGATTCGATTCAATTCAGTTTCATTTGTATTGCACTTTTTACAGTTGACAGAATCACAAAGCAACTTTACACAGTAAAACAGTAAAAGTAGGGGCTTAGGAAGTATAAAAGAATTTAAACATTCCCTATTACCCCAACACATTAAACACACTAACTTTGAAATTTACCACATGAATCATTTGTTTGTTTGCATCCAAAAAAAAAAAAAAAAAAAAAAAAAAAAAATGGGGCAGCCGTAGCCTATTGCGTAGAGAAGCCGCTTTGGCACTGAAAGGTCACTGGTTCGATTCCTAAACCAGCAGCAAAAATGCGTGGTGGTGCTGAGGCTGAGCCGCACCTTCCCTTCCTCCAAATAAACAGCTGAAGTGAAATTGAGCAAGGCACCCAACCCCAAACTGCTCTCCGGGCGCCCCCAATGTGTGTGGCAGCCCACAGCTCCGAGTGTGTGCTCACTGTTTACATGTTTGTGTGTGTTCACTTTGGATTGGGTTAAATGCAGAGGAAATAATTTCCCTTAAGGGATTAATGGAGCATATAAAAACTAAAAAAAAAAAAAAAAAAAAAATCCAGGTGTGCATATGAAATACTTTATTTGCCTGTTCATTCTGTGCTGTCCTCCTTGAAAATATGAATGTTTCCGATCATAATAAAGAAAACGTCTTCTTCTTCTTCTTCAGTGGATGGCTGCATGTGTTTTTATGTTTGCATTGTCTCACTATTGCATCTTCAGAGACACACACAGAAAAAAACATGCAAGCACAGTCTCGTCACAGATGGAGACAGACACAGCCACCACGCGCCAGCTGTCCAGGATGCAATTACTTCAGGCCCACTGCCCGCTGAGAGGCCTCGACCATTCATAATTAACCACAGATACATACATGGAGAGAGAGAGAGAGAGAGACGGAGAGAGAGAGAGAGAGAGAGAGAGATAGACAGACATCTATGATACACTAATATTTTTCTCTTTTCAGCTGAGTGAGTCTGAGAAATAACAGATGTGTTACACTGAAGACACACAGATTTTAAACAACCGATTTGCTCTACATTTCCCCCTGACTTCATGCAAATTTGCTCCACCGTACTTCGATTTTACACTGTATCAGACATCACTGATGTTAGCATATTTGGCAGGTGCTGAAGGCGGCGAGAAAACAAAGCCAAACCAACAAATTCTCCGTATTGTTTAGGATTTAAATTTCCACCATTCCATTCCAAGTTCATTTTGATTTAACCGGGAACATGATGTATTTACAGTTTGGGTATTGTGGAAAATTATTTTTTGAAATCCGGCTTTCATCAAAAGGCATAATCGGAGGGCGCTGGATCGCTGATCCTAAGGTTGAGGGTTCGAGTCCCACTCTCCACAAGGTTGTCACTGCCCCCCCACCCACCCATCCCAAGTGCAGCTAACTGGGTTATCAAAGGCAGGCCATATGTCTCACTGTCTATGCTGAGAGGTTCATGTAAAAGAACCATTGCTGACTTTCGTACAGAGGAGCTGCAAAGCCGTCAGCGTGTTTCTGTGCCTTGTTAAAGGGTTGTGTCAGGAAGGGGGGCATCTGACGTAAAAACCTATGCCAAATCAAATGTGCAAATTATTCGCTGTTATTAATTATTCGAGCCCTGATAAAGGGAAAAAGCCGAGAGGAGATCTCATACTGCACTGATTAAAAAAATAAACACAACAAACACGACATTAATATTTTGTTGGAACATCTTGAGCTTTGAATATTTGCCGAACATTGTTTCAATAAACTTTGAAAAACTTTTTTCTGTCGATAGCTGTACTAAATTATTTACACTTGGAGGTCAATTTCAGGATTCTGTGGTTTCAATTCATGTATGGAAATGACTTTTCATGCTCCCTGAAATACACTCTCACTCTGTTGGGTTTTTACACCCGAGCCTCGTGGCTCATCAGGCCGGTGCTTATCCCCGGTTTCCGTAGCGTGAAGCGACCAGGAGTTCAACTCCCCCTGGATGGGACGCTAGTCCATCGCAGGTTACCTTTCCAGTATATTTTTACTGGGACCCATTTATACTGCTGGGTGAACAGAGGCACACTTGTAGTTGAGACCTTGCCCAGGGGTCTGAGCACACAACCTCCTGATCATGAGCGCAGCAACGCTCTCACTATTTAAGCACTAATTTTATCTCCATTCAACCAGGATAGAAAATGGTCATTGATGGGAGCAACTAAATGTACCGCGCGCGCACACACACACACACACACACACACACACACACACACACACACACACACACACACACAGTGGAACCTCGATGATTGAACGACTTTTTAGTTGAACAAATCAGAGTTTGTTTATAAACAATGAGGAAAATATGCCTTGGTGTTGGAACTAATGATCCGAGTTGGAACGGAGCAGAGCCGAGTGTGTTGAACACTGCTCAGTGTTCAGTACAGTGGAACCTCACCTTACGATAGTCCCAGCAAACAAAAAATCCAGGTTACGAAAAACATTTTCCAAAATTTTTTGGCTCTGTATACAAAACAAGTTCTCCTTATGAAATGCACCAAACGCGCAAGCATTAAAACATGCCGTTCAAACAATACACAAGTTGCTTTCCCATTGACTATCTCCCAACATCCCGCCCTGCTGGCCTCCCATTGGCTAGGAGGGATGACGTAGCTTTCTTGAGCAGCAGCTTATTCATGAGTTTTTCGAGTGTGCTCATTACAACTTTATTTTTTGACTCAGGCTTTTAACCTTGCATAAACATTTGTAAGATTATAACTTGCAAAGAAGACACGGTCAACATGAAGTAAGTACCTTAAAAGGTATGCTTTTATCATTTTTAAAGGGTAGCATTGGGGGCCTTGGAAAGAATCACACGTTTTACATTTAAAAATGCGCTTCTACTTACGAAAATCCAGATTACGAAACCGCCTCTGGAACGGATTAATTTTGTAAGGTGAGGTACCACTGTACTTTGATGTGTGTGTGTGTGTGTGTGTGTATATATATATATATATATATGTATGTGTGTATATATATATGTATATGTATATGTCTGTCTGTCTTCCTTTCGGCTTTTTCCCTTTTGCTCGGGAGTCACCACAGCGAATCATCTGATTCGCACGTTTGATTTGGCAGAGGTTTTTACGTCGGATGCCCTTCCTGACACAACTCTTTTTAGCAAGGGACAGAAACACGCTGACGACTTTGCAGCCTACTCTTTACGAAAGTCAGCAATGGTTCTTTTACATGCCTCTCACCATAGACAGTGAGAGACATGGCCCGCCTTTGATAACCCAGTTAGCTGCACTGGGGGGGACAGTGACAACCTTGTGGAGAGTGGAACTTGAACCCCCAACCTTTGGATCAGCGATCCAGCGCCCTATACCACTAGACCACCACTGCCCCAGTATGTATGTGTATATATATATATATATATATATATATATATATATATATATATATATATATATATATATATATATATATATATATATATATATATATATATATATATATATATATATATATATATATATATATATATATATATATATATAAAGTGATGCTTGTATTTATCTATACAGTGTGTATATATATATATATATATATATATATATATATATATATATATATATATATAGGGGGCAGTGGTGGTCTAGTGGTATAGGGCGTTGGATCGCTGATCCAAAGGTTGGGGGTTCAAGTCCCACTCTGCACAGGGTTGTCACTGTCCCCCCCAGTGCAGCTAACTGGGTTATCAAAGGTGGGCCATGTCTGTCACTGTCTATGGTGAGAGGCATGTAAAAGAACCATTGCTGACTTTCGTAAAGAGTAGCTGCAAAGTCGTCAGCGTGTTTCTGTCCCTTGCTAAAAGGGTTGTGACAGGAAGGGCATCCGACGTAAAAACCTCTGCCAAATCAAACGTGCGAATCAGTTGATTCGCTGTGGTGACTCCCGAGAAAGGGAAAAAGCCGAAAGGAAGACACACATATATATATATATATATATATATATATACACACATACATACATATATACATACACGCACATCACTTTAGGGGCTCTCTGAAAGGATCCAGTTATGGAAGCATAAACGATAATAAAGTGTCCACTGTCCCCGACGCTCCAGCAATCACACACACACATCAACAAAAAGATTAAAACAATAAATATAATTGAAATAGGGTTTAGTTTGTCACCCTATGATATTGAATTATCAGTTAGTAGTTATCAGAAGCCTATATTTTCAGTGTCAGCTAATTAATCTTGTTGTTTTGGAGTCTTCGAGATATAAATAAATTTGTTGTTGTGGGTTTAGGAAGCTAAATTTCAAAGGGCTTGCAGTGTATTCCTTGATTTCTGCCTTAATAGGTGACATGTCTATCTGAGGATGATGATGATGCAGGGGAAACATAATTATTCTGTGTTTGATGAATAATCATCTATGCAACCTGCCAACATACTTCCGTTAGTGTTTAAATCTCTTTGAATCATGGAAATTTTTTAAAAATTAGAGTTTTAGTATAAGGGCAGTGGTGGCTTGGTGGTAAAGGTGCTGGATCACTGATCCTGAGGTTGAGGGTTCAAGCCCCACTCTCAACGGGTTGTCACTGTCCCCCCAGTGCCGCTAACTGGGTTATCACAGGCTGTCCATGTCTCTCAATGTCTATGGTGTGAGGCTGTAAAAGAACCATTGCTGACTTTCGACAAGAGTAGCTGCCACACTCTCTGTGTGTCTGCCCTGCGATGGCCTGATGAGCTGTCCAGGGTGTACTCTGCCCTCGCACAGAGTAAGCAGGGATGTGTGCCAGCCTCCCTGCAACCCCAATTAGGATTAAGCGGCTACAGAAAATGAACGATGAAGAGTTTTAATATCACTCATCCATTCATTTTCACAGAAGGCTGGTGCCCATCTCAGATGTCCATGTGCAAAGGCAGATTACACCCTGGATAGCTCAATGGACCATCGCAGGGCTATTTTCAATATTAAATTGGCAAATGGGTCCAAGTGCAAATAAAGAGCCAGAATAATAGAGGAAAAAAGACTGAAAGTGTGTGTGTGTGTGTGTGTGTGTGTGTGTGTGTGTGTGTGTGCGCGTGTGTGTGTGTGCGTGTGCGTGTGTGTGTGGTGGTCGTGGACTCCTGTCCAAGGTTGATGATGGTGACATTTCATTTACAGTCATGGCCTCATATTTGCGAAATCAAAAGATACCTGGAGAGAGAGAGTGTGTGTGTGTGTGTGTGTGTGTGTGTGTGTGTGTGTGTGTGTGTGTGTGTGTGTGTGTGTGTGTGTGTGTGTGTGTGTGTGTGTGTGTGTGTGTGTGTGTGCATGCTGCATGTGTGTAGGCAGAAATTATAATCACACTGCATTTTGCCAGTTTCTCGTTTCACAAACCCTTGAACTTTAAAACATTTAACATCCCATTACAATTTTTCGACTTAAACAATGATATTAATTACAAAGGCATCAGCACATTTTATGTTATTTATTAAACATAATAACAATTATGAACAATTGTTTAGAGTGAATACTTGTAAAATACTTTCTGTGATGAACACAAATGTCCATTACCTCTTTTAACTGAAAAAAATAAAGGGAAGTTTTTTATTTATTAAGTGTTGAGTTAAGAGTGTACACTTTTCTTTAATGTTTTATAATGCAAATCCACCAGCCTCCCCCCCCCCAGCCCTCCCCCCCCACCCCCACCCCCCAACTTTACCATGGGCTATATTATGCTGGATGACAGTCTGGGTCTATTTATCTCAAAAACATCAGATCTTGCGGGGGTGTTTCTGGTAGGTAGTACGATCTCCCGAAAGTGGTCCAAGGAACTGACAAGCGAACTGACAAGCGTGTTATGGGCGTCTTAGTCTGAATTGCCTGGTCTGATCCCACAGAGGACCTGCTGTAGCACAAACTGCTAAAACCCTTCATGTTGCCTATAATAAAAAAGTGCTCTGAGCACATGGTGGATTGCAACTTGCTGTGTATGGAGTAGCTTTGGCACAGACCAGTCAGATGGTGTTAATCATGGCTGATCAATGTATATTTTATCATAATTGTGATACACTATGAAATGCACTATAAAGTATAAGAGAAAAAAACAACCAGATGTGTGAACAGTACACACCAAATCTGTGTCACAGCTTCTGCCTTTGTCTCACATCTGGGATTGTTTATGAACTTTAAATTCAACAAAGAAGAAGAAGGGGAAAAAAAATATATATATATATATATATATATATATATATATATATATATATATATATATATATATATATATATAATATATATAATATATATAATTTTTATTTATATTTTTATAATATATATGTATATATGTATATATCTTCTTCTTCTTTTCCTTTCGGCTTTTCCCTTCAGGGGTCGCCACAGCGAATCATCTGCCTCCATCTCACCCTATCCTTTGCATCTTCTTCTCTTACACCAACGACCTTCATGTCTTCCTTCACCACATCCATGAATCGTCTCTTTGGTCTTCCTCTAGGCCTTTTGCCTGGTAGTTCCAGCCTCAGCATCCTATTACCAATATACTCACTATCCCTCCTCTGTACATGTCCAAACCATCTCAATCTAGCCTCTCTGACTTTGTCTCCAAAACGTCTTACATGTGCTGTCCCTCTGATGTGCTCATTCCTAATCCTATCCATCCTAGTTACTCCCAAAGAGAACCTCAACATTTTCATCTCTGCTACCTCCAACTCTGCCTCCTGTCTTTTCCCCAGGGCCACTGTTTCTAACCCATACAGCATCGTTGGCCTCAACACCGTTTTGTACACTTTTCCTTTCATTTTTGCCGATACCCTCCTATCACTCATCACACGGACACTTTTCTCCAACCATTCCAACCTGCCTGCACACGCTTCTTGACCTCTTTTCCACACTCTCCATTGCTCTGGATTGTTGAGCCTAAGTACTTAAAATCCTCCACCTTTCTTATCTCTGCTCCCTGTAATCTCACCGTTCCTCTTTGGTCCTTGGCATTCATGCACATGTATTCTGTCTTACTGAGGCTAATCTTCATTCCCCTCCTTTCCAGGGCATACCTCCACCTCTCTAGATTTTCCTGCACTTGTTCTCTGCTCTCACTACAGATTACAATGTCATCTGCAAACATCATAGTCCATGGGGAATCTTGTCTAACCTCGTCTGTCAGCCTGTCCATCACCATAGCGAACAAGAAGGGGCTGAGAGCTGACCCTTGATGCAGTCCCACCTCCACCTTGAACTCTTCTGTCACACCGACAGCACACCTCACCACTGTCTTACATCTCTCATACATGTCCTGCACCACTCTAACATACTTCTCTGCCACTCCAGACTTCCTCATGCAATACCACAGTTCTTCTCTCGGCACCCTGTCATATGCTTTCTCCAGATCCACAAAGGCACAATGCAGCTCCGTCTGACCTTCTCTGTACTTCTCTATTAACATCCTCAAGGCAAACACTGCATCTGTGGTGCTCTTTCTGGGCATGAAACCAAACTGTTGTTCACAAATGCTGACTTCTGCCCTTAGTCTAGCTTCCACTATTCTTTCCCATAACTTCATCGTATGGCTCATCAACTTTATCCCTCTGTAGTTGCCACAACTCTGCACGTCTCCCTTGTTCTTAAAAATGGGCACCAGCACACTTCTCCTCCATTCCTCTGGCATCCTCTCACTCTCTAAGACCTTGTTAAATGTTCTTGTCAGAAAATCTACTGCTACCTCTCCTAGACACTTCCATACCTCCACCGGTATGTCATCAGGACCAACTGCCTTTCCATTCTTCATCCTCTTCAATGCCCTCCTCACTTCACCCTTACTAATCTTTGCTACTTCCTGGTCCTCAACAGTCACCTCTTCTCCTCTTTTTCTCTCTCATTTTCCTCATTCATCAGCTCTTCAAAGTACTCTTTCCATCTTCCCAGCACACTTCTGTCATCAGTCAATACATTTCCCTCTCTGTCCTTTATCAATCTAACTTGCTGCACGTCCTTCCCATCTCTATTTCTCTGCTGTGCCAACCTGTATAAATCATTTTCTCCCTCCTTACTTTCCAACCGAGCATACAAGTCATCAAACGCGCTCTGTTTGGCCTTTGACACTGCTACCTTTGCCTTACGCTGCGTCTCCCTGTACTCCTGTTTACTCTCTTCGGTTTTGTCAATGTCCCACTTCTTCTTAGCTAATCTCTTCCTTTGTACACACTCCTGCACTTCCTCATTCCACCACCAAGTCTCCTTATCTACTTTCCTTCCAGATGACACACCAAGTATTCTCCTACCTGTGTCCCTGATCACATTCGCTGTAGTTGTCCAGTCATCTGGAAGCACTTCCTGACCACCCAAAGCCTGTTTCAACTCCTCCTTGAAGACAACCCGACACTCTTCCTTTTTCAACTTCCACCACTTTGTCTTCTGCTCTGCCTTTGCCTTCTTCACCTTCCTCACCATCAGCATCATCCTGCACACCACCATCCTATGCTGTTTGGCAACACTCTCACCCGCTACTACTTTGCAGTCACTGACTTCCTTTAAATTACATCGCCTGCACAAGATGTAGTCTACCTGTGTGCTCCTACCTCCACTTTTATAAGTCACCCTATGCTCCTCTCTCTTCTGGAAGAAAGTATTCACCACAGCCATTTCCATCCTTTTTGCAAAATCTACCAACATCTGTCCTTCATGCGTTCCTGTCCTGGATACCAAACCTACCCATCACTTCCTCGTCCCCTCTGTTTCCTGCACCAACATGTCCATTGAAGTCTGCCCCAATAACCACTCTTTCACCTCTGGGGTACTCTGCATCACTTCATCTAACTCCCTCCAGAATCTCTCCTTCTCTTCTCGCTCACATCCTGTCTGTGGGGCATAAGCACTAACAACATTGACCATCACACCTTTAATTTCTAACTTGAGACTCATCACTCTGTCTGACACTCTTTTCACTTCTAGAACATTCCTGGCAAACTCCTCCTTCAAGATGACTCCGACTCCATTTCTCTTCCCATCCACACCGTGATAAAACAGCTTAAACCCTGCTCCTATGCTTCTAGCCTTGCGACCTTTCCACCTGGTCTCCTGAACACACAGTATGTCCACCTTCCTCCTCTGCATCATGTCAGCCAGCTCTCTACCTTTTCCTGTCATAGTTCCAACATTCAAAGTCCCTACTTTCAGTCCTAGGCTCATGCCTTTCCTCTTCTCTCTCTGGCAACGGACACGCCTCCCGCCTCTCCTTCTTCGACGTCTTCGACCAACAGTAGTCCAATTTCCATCAGCACCCTGTTGGTTGACGGCACTGATGGCGGTCGTTGTTAACCCGGGCCTCGCCCGATCCGGTATGTCATTCTTTCTTGTGATTCGCATAGTTTATTTGGCATTTGTTTTACGCCGGATGTCCTTCCTGACGCAACCCTCTGCATTTATCCGGGCTTGGGACCGGCGTGAGGGAGAGACACTGGTTTGTGCCCCCCCCTCACGGCTGCATTGTATATATGTATATATATATATATATATATATATATATACACACAGACACACACCCACACATACATATATATATATATATATATATACATACAGGGATGCAAAAAAATCCCCAAACAAACAAAAAGCAACTCAAAACCTCCCATCAATCTGCTTACATTTTTATATGAGGTGCGCTTCTGAGTGCGTGCATTCACGTGTCTGTATGTGTGTGTGTATTTATATTTTATTTACATCTGATGTATTTTTGAATATTCAATTATTATTATAAGCATTTGTAGTGTTGAATATGTATTTATTGATATTATATACAAATATACATGTACGTATAAGTCAGTCAGGAGAATTGGGGTTGATCCTCCCTCTCGGAATTTGGTGGTCGCGGGGGGGATCTCGGTCCCAATTAACCGCGGAAAGTGAGGGATCCCTGTATATGTATGTGATATATATGAGCTGTGATTTCCTTTTGGCTTTTTCCTTTCCTTTATCTGGGGTTGTCACAGCGAATGATTCACAGTTTTTACGTCAGATGCCTTTCCTGACACAACCCTTTAGCAACAGGCAGAGGAATTATTTTCTGTAATGTACTGATAAACATTAGACTTTCATATATTTTAGATTCATTACACACAATTGAAGTAATTCAAGCCTTTTATTGTTTTAATATTGATAATTTTGGCAAAAAAGTAAAGAAAAATCCCTATCTCAAAAAATTAGCATATTTCATCCGACCAATAAAAAAAAGTGCTTCTAATACAAAAAAAGTCAACCTTCAAATAATTCTGTTCAGTTCTGCACTCAATACTTGGTCGGGAATCCTTTTGCAGAAATGACTGCTTCAATGCGGCGTGGCATGGAGGCAATCAGCCTGTGGCACTGCTGAGGTGTTACGGAGGCCCAGGATGCTTCAATAGCGGCCTTAAGCTCATCCACAGTGTTGGGTCTGGTGTCCCTCAACTTTCTCTTCACAATATCCCACGGATTCTCTATGGGCTTCAGGTCAGGAGAGTCGGGCAGGCCAATTGAGCCCAGTAATACCATGGTCAGGAAACCATTTATCAGTGGTTTTGGCACTGTGAGCAGGTGCCAGGTCATGCTGAAAAATGAAATCTTCACCTCCATAAAGCTTTTCAGCAGATGGAAGCATGAAGTGCTCCAAAATCTCCTGATAGCGAGCTGCATTGACCCTGCCCTTCATAAAACACAGTGGTCCAACACCAGCAGCTGACATGGCACCCCAGACCATCACTGACTGTGGGTACTCGACACTGGACTTCAGGCATTTTGGCATTTCCTTCTCCCCAGTCTTCCTCCAGACTCTGGCACCTTGATTTCCGAATGACATGCAAAATTTGCTTTCATCCGAAAAAAGTACTTTGGACCACTGAGCAACAGTCCAGTGCTGCTTCTCTGTAGTCCAGGTCAGGCGCTTCTGCCGCTGTTTCTGGTTCAAAAGTGGCTTGACCCGGGGAATGCGGCACCTGTAGCCCAGTCCACTGCTTCCACAGGTCCCCCAAGGTCTGGAATCGGCCCTTCTCCACAATCTTCCTCAGGGTCCGGTCACCTCTTCTGGTTGTGCAGCGTTTTCTGCCACACTTTTTCCTTCCCACAGACGTCCCACTGAGGTGCCTTGATCGAGCACTCTGGGAACAGCCTATTCACTCAGAGATTTCTTTCTGTGTCTTACCCTCTTGCTTGAGGGTGTCAATGATGGCCTTCTGGACAGCAGTCAGGTCGGCAGTCTAATTCAGTCTGAGTCATGATTGCGGTTTTGAGTAATGAACCAGGCTGGGAGTTTTTAAAAGCCTCAGGAATCTTTTGCAGGTGTTTAGAGTTAATTGGTTGATTGAGATGATTAGGTTAATAGCTCGTTTAGACTACCTGAACATGATATGCTAATTTTTTGAGATAGGAATTTTGGGTTTTCATGAGCTGTATGCCAAAATCATCAGTATTAAAACACTAAAAGACCTGAAATATTTCAGTTGGTGTGCAATGAATCTAAAATATATGAAAGTTTAATTTTTATCAGTACATTACAGAAAATAATGAACTTTATCACAATATGCTAATTTTTTGAGAAGGACCTGTAGTACTTAGCACTCTGGCTGCACATGAAGAATATAATTTATTTGGGGTATATGTCGCTTACATGGGTTTCCCCTTGATGCTCCAGTTTCCTCCCATCGCCCCAAAAATGTACAAATTATGCCAATCAGCTAAATTATTCCATGATTACACAAGGCTCCAATTTGACTTCAGGCCTGAATGTGTAAAGAATAGATTTTGCAAGGTGGCTTATATCCCTCACTCAACTTACTTTTATAACAATTTTATATCCTGCAAAAACAACACTAACATCAACAATGCAATGAGATAATAATGCAATGAGATAATAATGGAATGAGATAATAATGCAATGAGATAATAATGCAATGAGATAATAATGCAATGAGATAATAAGGCATCTCCAGTTAACATTTGAGACACATCAACTATTGAAATGCTTTTAATTGTAAATAATACTGTGTATGTATTATATGTATTGTAATAGAGGAGGGAAGAATCCTTCTGAAAAACTGTGTAGCTTTTTGGTATAAAAATTGTACTTTAGTGCTCCAGCACGATCACAAAAAATAAAAAATGAATAAAGTCACATTTTTGGGAGGAAACCACATGTTTTTAAACGGGAGCCACTGAGCAAACATTTCGACTGTCCGATGTGATGCGTGCGAAATGTTCTTTCATTCATTTTCTGAACCGTGTAATCCTAATTAGGCTCGCGGGGAGGCTGGTGGTTCTCCTCTCAGTGAGGGTGAGGTACACCTTGGACACTTCGCCAGGTCATCACACAGTGTGAGAAATATAATAATTTTATTTTAGTTTTTAATAAATGGCCAAAACCGATATTAGAATGATCCCAGATCTTCTTCTTCTTCTTCTTCTTCTTTTACTTTCGGCTGCTCCCTTCAGGGGTCGCCACAGCAAATCATCCGCCTCCACCTCACCCTGTCCTCCGCATCTTCTTTTCTGACTCCACCGACCTTCATGTCTTTCTTCACCACGTCCATAAATCTCTTCTTCGGTCTTCCTCGAGGCCTTCTGCCTGGTAGTTCCAACCTCAGCATCCTACTGCCAATATACTCACTATCCCTCCTCTGTACATGTCCAAACCATCTCAATCTACCCTCTCTGACTTTGTCTCCAAAACATCTTACGTGGGCTGTCCCTCTGATATACTCATTTCTGATCCTATCCATCCTCGTTACTCCCAGGGAGAACCTCAACATTTTCATCTCCGCTACCTCCAGCTCTGCCTCCTGCCTTTTCCTCAGCGCCACTGTTTCTAAGCCATACAACATCGCTGGCCTCACCACCATCTTGTACACACTTTTCCCTTCATTCTTGCTGAAACTCTCCTATCGCATCACACCGGATACTTTTCTCCAACCATTCCAGCCTGCCTGCACCGCTTCTTCACCTCTTTTCCACACTCTCCATTGCTCTGGATTGTTGAGCCTAAGTACTTAAAATCCTCCACCTTACGTTATCTCTGCTCCTGTAACATCACCGTTCCTCCTGGGTCCTTCTCATTCACACACATGTATTCTGATTTTCTGAGGCTAACCTTCATTCTCTCTCCTTTCCAGGGCATACCTCCACCTCTCTAGATTTTCCTGCACTTGTTCTCTGCTCACTACGAATCACGATGTCATCTGCAAACATCATAGTCCATGGAGATTCTTGTCTCACCTCGTCTGTCAGCCTGTCCATTACCATAGCAAACAAGAAGGGCTCAGAGCTGACCCTTGAGTGCAGTCCCACCTCAACCTTGAATTAAATGGGTCACACCGACAGCACACCTCACCACTGTCTTACATCTCTCATACATGTCCTGCACCACTCTAACATACTTCTCTGCCACTCCAGACTTCCTCATGCAATACCACAGTTCTTCTCTTGGCACCCTGTCATATGCTTTTTCCAGATCTACAAAGGCACAATGTAGCTCCCTCTGACCTTCTCTGTACTTCTCTATTAACATCCTCAAGGCAAACATTGCATCTGTGGTGCTCTTTCTTGGCATGAAACCAAACTGTTGTTCACAAATGCTGACCTCTGCCCTTAGTCTAGCTTCCACTATTCTTTCCCATAACTTCATCCTATGGCTCATCAACTTTATCCCTCTGTAGTTGCTGCAACTCTGCACGTCTCCCTTGTTCTTAAAAATGGGCACCAGCACACTTCTCCTCCACTCCTCCGGCATCTGCTCACTCTCTAGTACCGTGTTGAATGTTCTTGTCAGAAAATCTACTGCTACCTCTCCTAGACACTTCCATACCTCCACAGGTATATCATCAGGACCAACTGCCTTTCCATTCTTCATCCTCTTCAATGCCCTTCTCACTTCACCCTTACTGATCTTTGCTACATCCTGCTCCTCAATGGTTACCTCTTCTACTCTTTTTCTCTCTCATTTTCCTCATTCATCAGCTCTTCAAAGTACTCTTTCCATCTTCCCAGCACACTTCTGTCATTAGTCAATAGAGTTCCCTCTCTGTCCTTTATCAATCTAACTTCCTGCCCCCGTCCTTCCCATCTCTATTTCTCTGCTGTGCCAACCTGTATAGATCATTTCTCCCTCTTTACTATCCAACCTATCATACAAGTCATCATATGCCCTCTGTTTGGCCTTAGCCACTACTACTTTAAGCCTTATGCTGTGTCTCCCTGTACTCCTGTTTACTCTCTTCGGTCCTCTCAATGTCCACTTCTTCTTGGCTAACCTCTTCCTTTGTACACACTCCTGCACTTCCTCATTCCACCACCAAGTCTCCTTATCTACTTTCCTTCCAGAGGACACACCAAGTACTCTCCTACCTGTGTCCCTGATCACATTTGCTGTGGTTGTCCAGTCATTTGGAAGCCCTTCCTGGCCACCCAAAGCCTGTTTCAACTCCTCTTTGAAGAACAACACAACACTCTTCCTTTTTCAGCTTCCACCACCTTGTCTTCTGCTCTGCCTTTGCCTTTTTCACCTTTCTCACCATCAGAGTCATCCTGCACACCACCATCCTATGCTGTTTGGCAACACTCTCTCACCACGATGACTTTGCAGTCACTGACTTCCTTCAAATTACATCGCCTACACAAGATGTAGTCTACCTGTGTCGCCTACCTCCTTTCATAAGTCACCCTATGCTCCTGTTTCTTCTCAAAGAAAGTATTCACCACAGCCATTTCCATCCTTTTTGCAAAATCTATCAACATCTGTCCTTCTGCGTTTCCTGTCCTGGATACCAAACCTGCCCATCACTTCCTCGTCCCCT
>CM045748.1:21642859-21685359 GCA_024760905.1 Plotosus lineatus | reverse complement strand
GTCTCTCCTGAAACCAATTAACGACGTAAGGTGAGGCATACCTGTAGTTATGCAGTAATCTGCCACTGATTACATTTCTGTTATGTACAGACTGATGCATAGTGCTTGCTTGTTTAAAATTACATTTAATATTTGGAAAGATCTGCAAAACAAGTGGGTTTCTGCTTTTTTGGGAGTTCCTCTAAAGCAACTTGTAAAGCAACTATCCTCTTTGGGTAGAGCCCAGCACCTACTGAGCACATGACTTCACCCAGAAATCCAATCATTTATATTTCTAAATATATATCCTATATATCCTTATATAACCTAAATAAATCTTAAGCTAGCTCAGACGAGTGGGAAAGACGAATGAGTGTACAGTCTCTGAGTTCGCATGGTCTGGTGTCTGGTGTTATTGAGCAGATCATAGGTCAGGACCCTGTATGCTTGCTGACCCTGTGGGTCTTGACTTCCAGTTGGGTCATAACCTTTTGCTGTGTGTTTCTTACCTGGGGATGGAGCAGTATGGATCAGGCATGTCCTCGGGGGGACACCACCTCTGAACTTCTTTCATAATATCCTCCTTTAACAAGCACATTCTCCTCCACGACCTGCGCTAGCCTGCACACTTCTTTCTTGCAGATTACTGCCAAAGGCACTTCAATCTGTACTCGGAGATCAAACTTTATTCAAATTCTTTACAGATAATTTTTTTTTTCCTGTATTTAAAAAAATGTGGCGTTCTTTGGGTTATTAATGGATTTCAAATCACAGCCCTGTTTTCTGAATGCTACTCACAGGTTTTTATGAATGTAACCCATTATCATGTTTATAGTACATAATTTATTTATCTAAAATATTATTATTATTATTATTATTATTATTATTATTATTATTATTATTATTATTATTATTATTATTATTATATATTAATAATATATATTAATAGGGGCAGTGGTGGTCTAGTGGATAGGGCGCAGGATCGCTGATCCAAAGGTTGGGGGTTCAAGTCCCCACAGGGTTGTCACTGTCCCCCCCCAGTGCAGCTAACTGGGTTCTCAAAGGCGGGCCATGTCTGTCACTGTCTATGGTGAGAGGCATGTAAAAGAACCATTGCTGACTTTCGTAAAGAGTAGCTGCAAAGCCGTCAGCGTGTTTCTGTCCCGTGCTAAAAGGGTTGTGACAGGAAGGGCATCCGACGTAAAAACCTCTGCCAAATCAAACGTGCGAATCAGATGATTCGCTGTGGCGACTCCCGAGAAAAGGGAAAAAGCCGAAAAGAAAAAAAACAAAAAAGTAGTAACATTGGAAATTGATTTTTGTTCCTTTGAAATGTGTACTGTTTCTACATGGATTGGATGAAAAGGACACTTGTCCGTTCCCTGAACCAACAGGAAAAATGTGCAGTGATGTGGAGAGTGAACTAAACCCTTCCTTCCTGCACCTTCATGGCTGAAGTGCCCTTGAGCAAGTCACCTAACCCCCAACTGCTCTCTGGGCGCCCCAATGCATGTGGCAACCAACTATTCCGCTATTCCGAGTGTGTGTGTGTGTGTGTGTGTGTGTGTGTGTGTGTGTGTGTGTGTGTGTGTGTGTGTGTATGTGTGTGTGTGTGTGTGTGTGTGTGTGTGTGTGTGTGTGTGTGTGTGTGTGTGTGTGTGTGTGTGTGTGTGTGTGTGTGTGTGTGTGTGTGTGTGTGGGTGTGTGTGTGGGTGTGTGTGTTTGCTTACTTTGAATGGGCTAAATGTAACCGCAATAATTTCCCTTTTTGAAATTTACTTTTCTAAAATTAAAGATTTACTTTTCTGAAATTTCCTTTTCTCTTTTCATACTGAACATTACTTTAGGGCAGCACAGGAGCATAGGAGTTGACACGTCTGCTTCACAGCAAGAAGGTCCTGGGTTCAAGTCCCGGCCTGAGGCGTTTCTGTGTGGAGCTTTCATGTTCTCGCTGTGCCTGGATAGCCTTGCTCCGTGCGCTCTTATTTCCTCCCACAGTCCAAACAGATGTACATTAGGTTAGTTGGCTGTTTATCCATATGTGTGGATGTCAGTACTGTTGGTACTGTGATGGTCTGGCGAGCTGTTCAGGGAGTACCTTGCTTTCTCTTAGTGTTAGCTGAAATAGGCTCCAGCCTTCCTGTGGCCGTAGAAGTTTTAAGCAGTTTGTTTTCTGATAAAGTACTTTATTTTAGAATTTGCAAAACTTGTAACCGAACATATTTATTTGGCTGTTACAAAATGTTCTGTGATACTGTCTCGTTCCGTCAGTGGGAAGACGCACAGGCGTGTATCGCTGCTGCTTAAAAATAGAACTTGCCATTTCTTTGTTTGATCCAAGTTGAAAATTTATACTAGGGGGTATTGGGTCTACTAACTCATTTTCTGAACTTTGCTGATCTTAATTAGGGTCGTGGGGAGGCTGGTGCCTATTTCAGCCAACTCTGTGTGAGAGCAGAGTGCAGCTCGCAAGGTCATCACAGGCCAGAAATTTACTTAAACGCAACCCAATAGCTTACTCCTTTCGATCAACAGCAATACAGACAGTGGAAACACATGGCTGGCCTTTGATACCCCAGTTAGCGGTGCAGGGTGGGATAACGGTGACAATTTGATGAAAGTGGAGCTCGAAGCCCCGACATTTGGATCAGTAAGCTGGCACCTTAACCACCAATCCACCACTGCCCAAGGTTATGTAAAATTATACTTTTCTGATTCTATACAGCAGGGGTCCCCAACCACCGGTCCATGGCTCAATTGGTACCGGTCCGCAGAAGAAACAATTAATTATTTCAGTTTTATTTTTTATCTGAGTCTGAACGATCTTTATTTTTGAAAAATCTTTTATTTTGAAAAATGACCGGATTCTCTCGGGTACATGTCGGTCATTTGAGCGCTAAAATGTAACCCACAAGGGGACGGTACATTAACAGAGGTGAGTTGGACATGTTTCAAACAATAGCAGGGATTCTGGGTGAGACTGAGCCTGAGCCTTCATTCTCCCAGCTGGCGCACCATCACCTGTGGTTTTTTTTTTTTTAGAAAAGATCAAGCTCTACTTCCCAACCAACTTTAATTCAGCTGTTGAAAAATAACATTCATGGAGTGCTAATTATTGTTATTATTATTATTGTTGTTGTTGTTGCTGTTATTATTATTATTATTATTATTATTATTATTATTATTATTGTTGTTGTTGTTGCTGTTATTATTATTATTACTATTATTATTATTATTATTATTATTATTATTGTTGTTGTTGTTGTTGTTGTTGTCTGTCTTCCTTTCGGCTTTTTCCCTTTTACTCGAGCATCGCCACAGCGAATCATGTGATTCGCACATTTTGATTTGGCAGAGGTTTTTACGTCGGATGCCCTTCCTGTCACAACCCTTTTTAGCAAGGGACAGAAACACGCTAATAAATTATATGTACAATAAAAACAATCTACAACAACACCCGCCCCCCCCCCCCGGGACCAGTTCGTGGTGATGAAAAGGTTGGGCCCCTGCTATACAGTATCTATAAAAAGCTCTGTGGGTGGTTTAGAAGAGAAACTATTTCTCTTTTTAGTAAAAAAAAAAAAAAAACATGAAAACTACATGTAGATGATCCGCATGACCTCCTGTGTTGGATTCACTGCACCAGCTTGTTTTAGAACAGATTTTAAAATTTTACTATGTGATTTTAAAACCCTCCATGCCAGGCTCTCACTGCATCTGACATGTTTAGACTAATTTCCTTCCATGCACATGATCACATATGTAATGTAATGTCTTCATACCACACTTTTACAACGACCAATCAGAAGGCACCATGCCCATACTATGTTCACACAGCATCTATCTGATCCTTATAAACATATACCTTATAAAAGTGCTGCGCATTCTCACTCATTCTGCAAGTTTTTTTTTGTTTCTGCCACGCTTCTACTGTCGCTGAAGTCCTTATTACGTTTTAATTGCCTCATCGACAGAAATGCCATCATTACTGTGTTCTTATAGCATTCTCACTGTGTCCAAATCTGAGCATGCCCACCAACATGTATTCATTCATTTTCCTCATTATGGTCGCAGGGAGGCTGGCGCCCGTCTCAGTCAACTCTCGGCGAGGGCAGAGTAAACCTGATGTTTGACCATGTCCTCTGTATCCATGGAGACCGTACCACTATTGTCGCATTAGCTGCCACTGCATTCCTATTGTGTTTGCAAGTTCTTACTGTGTCCGTCCCAATTAATTTAAGATGTATTGGAAACGTGCATAGGTCTGGTTTCAGTTATCACCTTTCACATGAGCTACATGAAGATACTGTGACACTCCAATTTTTGTTCCGCAGGAAATTGTGTGTGTTTGTCTGTCGGCAGACCATGAGTGCTCGCCCGGTCCTAGTAAGTTATTATCTTTGAGCTATATAGTGCTCAGGTTCTCATTACTAGACATTTGAGAGCTTACATTGACCCAGACAGGAACTCTTCCATAGGTCTAACACTGGGATAATTATTATATTATTATGTAGTCTACAATTAAACCTGATGTGAACAGACTTGTATAACATGTGTACATTCACACATTCATTTCCTCCGAGTAATGTGTTACTGTGAGAGAAAAACGGGTTGCAAGTCAATGGTTTATTATTCCTACCTTTAAACTTTATATTCTCAACACATTAGTATAGCACATCTGCTTGAACTCATCAGCTAATTATCCAACTTTTCAAAACCTAGTTCAGGTTCAGTTCATTTTCTGTAACCGATTAATCCTAATTAGGGTCGCGGGGAGGCTGGCGCCCATCCCAGCCGACTCCGGGTGAGGGCAGAGTACACCCTGGACAGCTCGCCAGGCCATCGCAGAGTGGAAACACACTGACGGCGTTGCAACTACTCTTATCGAAAGTCAGCAAGGGTTCTTTTACATGAACCTCTCACCATAGACAGTGAGAGACCTGGCCGGCCTTTGATAATCCAGTTAGCTGCACTGGGGATGGGTGGTGGTGGTGGTGACAACCCTGTGGAGAGTGGGACTTGAACCCCCAACTTTTTTGACTAAAGACGCTACGTGAACCGACTGGTGGTAACTACGAGTGAATATTGTGTGCTAATGATTACTGTGAGCAGGTTTATAAACTCCCAGTTTAATTTTGTGACTCTGTGTTTTGGAAACAATTAAACTGTAAGCAAAAAAAAAAACAAACAAACAAACAAACAAAAAAGAAAATTGTTAGCTGTATAATTTTACTGTACTTATAATAGTCATATTATTGCGGTGTGTTAATAAATATTGGCCTCTTGGGCGATCCACAGGTTTATGTTGGGAAATGAGATACACTCTAATGAGCGAGTTGGTGATTTGGTGTTGGCCATAACAGGAAGAACCGGCCCAGATCCCAGATAAATGTGCTGACTGTGTGCATGAGACATGTACTTATCTTATAAAATTACACGTGTGACGGTCCCAAAGAATCCGACGCAGGCTGAATTTGCTAAGTCATTTATCATTAGCCATCAATCACATTTTCCAAGTCTGAATGAACATTAAAAAAAAAAAAAAAAAAAAAAAAAAAAGTTTTAGCTCAAGTGTTTACACACACACTCGCACAGAAATCACACCCCAAATCCGAGGAGCTATTTCAACAGTCATGTCACCTGACTTATGGCACTTACATCACATGACCACAAGTACAATCACACCTTCTCAAGTCTGAATCACACTTGCTCACCGTTTTCCTATCTATGGACTCTAAACTCTAACACACACACACACACACACACACACACACACACACACACACACACACACACACACACACACACACACATTGCAAAGTATTGCTGTGTGCCACTTGTTGCCAGTCATACCAAGCCCCATGCACTCTTTCTCTCCCTGCCTCTTCTTCCTTTGATTTTGGATTATGTCCCCTGGGTTTTTTCCCGAATTCATTGGTCTCTGCCGGTCCCTTGTTTATAAGCCTGGACTGTGTTTTGAAATTGTCTGCCTGGTTTAACCCATTAAACCTTTTAATCTGGATCTTGCATCCCTGTATTTCCCTGCTGCAAACCAGCATGAAAATAATCAAACATAATTCGATAAGCTGGACCCAGTACGATCTGAGCTAACTTGGTTGGTAGTCATCTACCATTAGAATGCTTTGAGATGAGATTTCCTTTCGGCTTTTTCCCTTTATCAGGGGTCGCCACAGCGAATGATTCGCACATTGGATTTGGCATAGGTTTTTACGTCGGATGCCCTTCCTGACGCAACCCCTTAGCAAGGGACAGAAAGGGGGGGGGGGGCAGTGACAACCTTGTCGAGAGTGGGACTCGAACCCCCAACCTTTGGATCAGCGATCCAGCGCCCTATACCACCAGGCCACTACTGCCCATCTACCATTAGAATGCATTAAAATGTTATATTCAATCTTCCACAATAATCCAGGGAAATCTAAAAAAAAACAAACACATACCAAAAACACTCTGAGATCTTCGAAATTTGAAAGTGTTTGATTTGTGTTGTGAGCTGAGTGAGGAAAACAGAGAGTTTCTGACACGCTAATGTATGATTGTACAACATAGGCAAGGATTTGTGTTTGAGAAATCTCCAATATAGTAGAAAAGCTTTATATATGCTGTACTTAAAAGATGGAAAAGAACCACAACAGCAGCATAAAGACTACATAAGCAGTGATTTCAGAAGTGACTTGGATGAACAAATACAGTGGTACCTCACTTTACGAAATTAATCCGTTCCAGAGCCTTTTTCGTAACCTGCATTTTTGAGCCGCAAAAATTGAACCGCATTTTACATGTAAAACGCGTGATTCGTTCCAAGGCTCCCAATACTACCCCCTAAAGCCTTTAAAAATTATAAACGCATACCTTTTAAGACCTCCATCTGCTGCAATATCGTACCGATGGTAGACTGGTTTGGCCATATTCCTTTGCGATATCACTTGAACCCGTTTCTTCTTCTCACTCACACTGGAAATCGCACGCGCGCATGTGTGTGCACGCATGTTGACCATGTCTTCTTAGCAGAGTTATAATCTTACAAATGTTTATGGAAGGTTAAAAGCCTGAGTCTGGAAATAAAGCATAAAACACAGTAACTCTGTCCCTTACATGAAAAGCATCATGGTAGATTCAGCTTCATAATAGCCAATGGGAGGGAGCTGCGTCATCCCTCCTAGCAAATGGGAGGCCAGCGGGGCGGGATATTGGGAGATAAGCAATGGGAGGGAGCTGCGTCATCCCTCCTAGCCAAAGGGAGGCCAGCGGGGCGGGATGTTTGAACATCATTGATGGGTGAGCAACTCGTGCATTGTTTGTATGTTTGAATGGCGCGTTTGAAGTTTTAAGATGGCGCTTTCGTAACGTGAACTTGTTTCATATACAGAGACAAAAATTTTAGGAAAATGCGTTTCGTAACCTTCGTTTTTCGTTTGGTGAGACTTTTGTAAAGTGAGGTACCACTGTAGATGGTTGATTAAGTTTATGCCTCAAATAGTATAACCCCAGGAGTGGTGAAATAAAGCATTTAGTATAGAGGGAAAAGATTCGTGAAATTGTGTGCTGTGGATAGTGTGTAGAATGCTTTCAACATAAAATCTGCAGTGTTAGATTTACAGTAACTGGTTTAGTGTGGATATAAGAGTAGCCCTCTAAAATTGTGGAGTTAGCCAAGTTCAGTCAACAAAGTGATTGCACTAGTCTCAAAACATAAAATAAGTAAATAAATGAATTTTTATGACTTTTGGTTGCTGGGTTATCAATGGCCACCCTTATCTCTCTCTCTCTCTCTCTCTCTCTCTCTCTCTCTCTCTCTCTCTCTCTGTCTCTCTCTCTCTCTCTCTCTCTCTCTCTCTCTCTCTCTCTCTCTCTCTCTCTCTCTCTCTCTGTGTGTGTAATGAGAAGCGTGTAAAAGAATCATTGGTGTCATTCATTTTGAGTTTTATTCATTTAGAGGCCATTGGGTTGCCATCAGAATGTTTTCTACCCTGTGATGGCTTGGTGAACTGTCCAGGGGGTACTGTACCCTCACCCAGAGTTGGCTACAATGAGCACCAGCATCTCACAATGACCCTAATTAGGATTAATCGTTTCAGAAAATGGATGGATGGGAATTAGTTTTGGAGTTGATTTGGGAGACAAGTATTTTAATCATCTGTTAATGCTGGCATATCTTCCATCTGTAAATGTATATTTCTGTTTAATAGTCACACACACACACACACACACACACACACACACACACACACACACACACACACACACACACACACACACACACAGTAATGAGGAGATCCTTTAGGAAACACGTCCCAGAAACAGGTGTGTGTGTGTGTGTGTGTGTGTGTGTGTGTGTGTGTGTGTGTGTGTGTGTGTGTGTGTGTGTGAGAGAGAGAGCGAGAGAGAGAGAGATAGAGAGATGCTGTGGTAGCACTTCTCTCCTGACACACACCCACACACACACACACACACACACACACACACACACACACACACACACACACACATACACACACACCTGGCTGAATACAATCAAAAACAGACATACTAGACATTGTAGCAAGGTTATTACAGGTTTGTGTGTGTGTGTGTGTGTGTGTGTGTGTGTGTGTGTGTGTGTGTGTGTGTGTGTGTGTGTGTGTGTGTGTTTTGAGAAATTGCTGTTGTTTTCAACATCTTCAGTAAGTATAGTCAATACAATTAACACTTTCTTAACATTCTTATGCTCAAAGTTTTTGTCAATAAAGCTTCAAGTCTCAGGGAGGGGTGGCCTGGAGGTAAAGGTGCTGGATCACAAATCCCAAGGTTGTGGGTTCAAGCCCCAATCTCAACGGGTTGTCACCCCCCCCAGTGCAGCTAACTTGGTTATCAAAGGCCGGCCCCGTCTCTCACTGTCTATGGTGTGAGGACTGTAGATGAACCATTGCTGACTTTCAAAAAGAGAAGCTGCATAGCTGTTAGCGTGTTTCTGCCATACGATGGCCTGGTGAGCTGTCCAGAGTATAGTCTGCCTTCGCCCACAGTCGGCTCCGATGGGCACCAGCCTCTCCGCGACCCTAATTAGGAGTAATCGGTTACAGAAAATGAACTGAACCTGAACTAGGTTTTGAAAGGTTGGATAATTAGCTGATGAGTTAAAGCAGGTGTGCTATACTAATGTGTCGAGAATATAAAGTTTCAAGGTTGGAATAATGAACCATTGACTCTAATCAGGATTAAAGCAGTTCAAAAAATGAATGAATGAGCTTCAAGTCTACTTGTTTTTCAGTGGGAGGAGATTGTGGTTACACTTAGGGTATATACTGGAGAGCAGGGGTCCCCAACCCCCGGTCCACGGACCAGTACTGGTCTGCAAACAAAATTTGATACCGGTCTGCAAACAAAATTTTTCACGATACAAATTATATTTTTATTTTTATTTTTATTTCAGCGGAGTTTTCTGTGGTGACACCCATCAAAACAAGACAACAGAGGAGACTCTAGCTGGTCGGCGGAAACATTTTCATACAAAACTGGTCCCTTGTGCAAAAAAGTTTGGAGGCCACTACTGTAGAGAATAACAACCCGATCACGCATAGTCACAACAAGACCAAAGAAGCAGTAACCGGACAGAGTATTTCCTGGAGTAAATTTTTCCCCTCCCAGTGCAGCGAATTGGGTTATCAAAGGCCGGCCATGTCTCGCACTGTCTATGGTGTGAGGTTCACGTCAAAGAGAGAGACAAGAGTAGCTGCAAAGCCGTCAGTATGTTTTCGCCCTGTGATGGCCTGGCGAGCTGTCCAGGGTGTACTCTGCCCTCGCCCAGTGTTGGCTGGGATGGGCACCAGCCTCCCCGTGACCCTAATTAGGATTAAGTGGTTACAGAAAATGATGATGAAATTTGGCTCCCGTCCGATCTCTCTAACTGTGTATCATACAAACTGTCTGTCTGTCTTCCTTTCGGCTTTTTCCCTTTTACTCGGGAGTCGCCACAGCGAATCATCTGATTCGCACGTTTGATTTGGCAGAGGTTTTTACGTCAGATGCCCTTCCTGTCACAACCCTTTTAGCAAGGGACAGAAACACGCTGACGGCTTTGCAGCTACTCTTTACGAAAGTCAGCAATGGTTCTTTTACATGCCTCTCACCATAGACAGTGACAGACATGGCCCGCCTTTGATAACCCAGTTAGCGGGGGTGGGGGGTGGGGGGGGTGGGGGGCAGTGACAACCTTGTGGAGAGTGGGACACGAACCTCCAACCTTTGGATCAGCAATCCAGCGCCCTATACCACTAGACCACCTCTGCCCCTTTGTGTATCATCCAAACTATTCACATCATTTTCATTTTCCTCCAATGTTCCGAACCACTCTATCCTTTACTCGGCTTTGCTTTGCTAAAGGAATTCGACACTTTTAAGCAACCTTGGTATGAACATGTTTTTTTCCTTCTTTTTTTTTTTCTCTTACTATAGAGAAGCATAACAACATCGGTGTCCATTAGAACAGGTTTATTCTTTTTGGCTTGCTTTGTATATATATATATATATATATATATTTTAATTTGTCTTTGCTGTCTCAAATTGCTCAGTAGGTTTGATTTCAGTAGACACAAGGATTTGTCATTTTGCTTCGTGTGTGTGTGTATGCGTGCGTGTGTGTGTGTGTGTGTGTGTGTGTGTGTGTGTGTGTGTGTGTTAAACAATGGAAACATGCTCATGAGGAAAATAGTGGATGCTGCAAATACCCTCACTTTAAGGAAAAAAGGATGAATGAACAAGTGTGATTATATGCATGCACATGTAAGATTAATGCAATAGTTTGTGCGAAATTGCAGTCTATTGTATGTTAATGTAATGTATGGATAAACAATGCCTCGCTTACTCCATAAGTACAGTAATTGGTGGTATGTTTAGTCATTAGTTGTATAGCTAGAAAGTTAAAGTAAGCTTACAGGCTGAACAAATTGCATGGATAATTTCTTAAACTTTCACCTCAACCAGTGTTGAGTTGGTCAGTAGCTCAAAAAATACAAAATTTGGTGTTTTTTAACATGATATAGTACATTGATATCTGTATAAATTGGACAAAAGGACACGGTAGGGGAAAAAAGGAGACAGAAAATTAGGACAAAGGAAGAGCGAAAACGAAAAAATGCAGCCGACTCCCTCCTCACCCCTCCAGTCCTAAATTGCCATGCAAATGTTTTTCCTCTCTCTCTCTCACTCTCTCTCTCTCTCTCTCTCTCTCTCTCTCTCTCTCTCTCTCTCTCTCGCTGTCTCTCTTGCTCTCTCTCCTTTTTCTATCTCTGCACCTTCCCCCTGCTCCCCAATGCTTTTGTCTCGAAATTAGTGAAGCAGAGTGCTCGGGCGGCTAATTACGTATTCAAATGAAAGAGGCTCGTTAATGTTGCACAGGGGAGAGTGGAGATGATTGGGAGAGGCTGATGGAATTGAAATGAGCGCTCCGGTGTCGCCGGTGCTGCATCTGGAACCAGCCGAGCGCGTGCGGCCCGCCAGATGTCTCCTCCCGGGGGGTGCTGAGTGTGTATGAGTGTGTGAGGGTGATGGGAGTGTCGCTCATTTAGACCGGGGGTGGGGGTTGGGGGTTGCAAACGAGAGGGCTTTGTTTCAATAAGAGACAAAGGCATTTGTAAATTCTCATACTTTATCCCGAACATATGCAGTATATACATGGAGTATTTTATATTATTCCTTATAACAGTACGTAACAATTAAACACTTAATAAGCCCTAACTGCACTACTTATCCGTTACCTTCACTTGAGGAGACAGTTGACTCAGAATTACCTCAAGTGGTTTCATTTGTATGCAGTAGATTTGATTTAGTTCCTCGTTATGAATTCAGTACAAATACTGTATATATTTACATTTGATCTATTCATTTGTTAACTGACATAGAGAACAAGCAGCGTAAAGTGATTAAGGTAAAACATGGAGCCATTTCTAATATCTGTTGGCTAGCATTAGCATTTTTGTCAGGAAGTTAGTTGAGATACACTTTTTGTTGCCGCTGTGCCAAAGACCCGCCTCTTTTTTTCCTGTTTAATTGTCATGCATCTATAGTGTATTATAAAATATTGCTGGTTGTCATGCTGGTCCAAAACTGTGCAGTGTGTAGTACACTGTACAAACAAATTTTTAAATTAATTTGTTGAAAATTATTTTAGGTCTATAATTAATGTTACAGTTATATGATAAGGGCGGGGCAGTGGTGGCCGGGTGGTGCAAGGTGTTGGATCACTGATCCTAAGGTTGGGGGTTTGAGTCCCACTCTCCACAAGGTTGTCACCTCCCCACCCCCCACCGTGCAGCTAACTGTGTTATCAAAGGCCGGCCATGTTTCTCACTGTCTATGATGAGAGGTTCATGTAAACAAACCATTGCTGACTTTTGTAAAGAGTAGCTGCATATTAAAAATCTGTAAAAAAAATTTCTAGGTTTCCCCCAACTCACTCGAAATAAGGTATGTTGAGTCGATTTTGAGAGCACGCGAGCACGCGATTGCCGACAAAGGGAATAAGTCTAAATAATTCGAACATTCACAGTTCGCACATTTGGTATGACTGGAAAGGTCAGGACTCAGTATTTTAGTAGAGGAAACGATCGCCAGGTGGCGACAGCATCATACCGGAAAAAAGATTGAACTCTCTTTTCCGTTTCTTGCGAAATTAGGTCAAATCTGCCTTTTTTAGCCCTAAGTAGTTGGTTTAAGGTTTTGAAATTGTGTCACAACTATAGAAGCAAATTGGATCACGATATCAGAATTAAACATTTTTAGTTAAAATGCCCAAAGGGGCAGTGGTGGTCTAGTGGTATAGGGCGCTGGATCGCCGATCCAAAGGTTGGGGGATCGAGTCCCACTATCCACAAATCCACAAGGTTGTCAGTGTGTGTGTCCCCCCCCCCAGTGCAGCTAACTGGGTTATCAAAGGCAGGCCATGTCTGTCACTGTCTATGGTGAGAGGCATGTAAAAGAACCATTGCTGACTTTCGTAAAGAGTAGGCTGCAAAGCCGTCAGCGTGTTTCTGTCCCTTTCTAAAAGGGTTGTGACAGGAAGGGCATCCGACGTAAAAACCTCTGCCAAATCAAACGTGCGAATCAAATGATTCGCTGTGGCGACTCCCGAGTAAAAGGGAAAAAGCCGAAAGGAAGACAGACAATTAAAATGCCCAAATATGGTCATTTCATCGCTCTTGGGGGAGCCTAAGATATCAACTTATCAAGATGAACTTTTAAAATCTTTTAGATTCCACCTCTCCACATCTTTTTATTGCTATTCCAAGTAAAAATAATCAAAAATCAAAATTTTCACCACAATTTTCACTCCACCATTATGTTCATGTCCTTGGACCTTTGGAGGAAACTAGAGTACTGGATTTGAAGAAAACTCACATAAGCATTTGGAAAACATGCCAACTCCACACAGAAATGCCTTACCCAGGAATCAAGCAAAAGACCTTCTTGCTGTGAAGCTGTGAGGCGGATATGGTAACCACAACGCCCAATGTGCTGCTTTACCTAATACTGGAAAACCTTTATTTAGTTAATTGTGTCTGCTGACTGCCTGCAGTCATCATGTTATTGTATATAGAAAGCAAGTTTCACAAACATGGGTGCCAAATTAGTAAAATGGACAGAATAAACCACATGACATGATATTTGCTTGTATTAACTTGTCATCTCTGGAGACTACTTTACAATATTGGGTTAGTTTTCAATGTTGATATTTTAAAATAATACACTCTAGGAATGTACAAGGCTGGTGACCTATTTAAAATACAGGGATCCCTCATTTCCGCGGTTAATCGGGACTGAGACCCCCCCACACGACCACCGAAATCTGCGAAGTAGGATCACCCCCCCCCCCCACATGACGTATACGTACATGTATATGTGTATATAATATCAATAAATACATATTCAATGCTATAAATGCTTATAATAACAATTAGACATTAAAAAAGAATGCATATAAGATGTAAATAAAATATAAATACACACAAACACTGACGCGCACGCAGAAATTCACCTCACAACAATGTAACTAGTTTTGATGGGAGGTTTTGGGTTGTTTTTTTGTTTGGTGTTTGTTTGTTTTTGTGGGTGTTTTTTTTTTTTTTGCATAATTGGACTTGTTTTTGTACCATTTTCCTGAACTTTTATCCCCTTTATTCCATTAATTTCCTTATTAATTTTAATGAATATTTAAAAAAAAAACGCAATGCACTGAAGCCGCATGAATTGAAACGCGAAGTAGCACGGAATCTGTGTATTGAATGAGTGGAATGTTTGAATAAACTATTATCATGCATGCTGTGAATACGAGGAGGTATAAAGCTGTTATGTAGTGCTTATAAACTTGAATTTTCAGTGTGCAGGTCTTTTGGACCTGTGATGGGGGGGTTAGGTGTCCCAGCCACCATGAATCTCCACTGTCATGCATGCATGCCACAAGACAGTCGGTAAGAGTAGGATCTGACTACATATGCATGCGAAGACTGGGTTCGGCTGATTGTGTGGAAGAACCCAAAATATTGGTTCAACGGACAAGAAGGTGGACCCAGCCAAGCGTCGTGGAGCGCAACCAGGGCACAGTCTGCATTCTGACCTATCTCCAGCCATCTCGACTAGGTCACGACTATGTCATGCCACTGGACTCAAATAGACTGGGACGAGAGAGTGAAGCTGATGATCTGCGCAATGCTCCCTCACTTAAATCCAAGTCAAGCACAAGTCATGACATCACCCATACCGCAGATCATCGATCTGATATGAAGTCATGGTCATCCTCCACCTCAAAGGATGAACAACAACATAAACGTCATTTATTAAATGTTAAATAAATTGTTGTTGCTTTCACATGGCCAGTGTGTAAGAATACGAGAGCAGGTCCACCTCACAACAACAAGGTTCTGGGTTTGAATCCAGCCTCAGGTGTTTCTGCGGGGATGTTCTCCACATGCTAATGTGGGTTTCCTCCAGGTACTCTGGTTTCCTCTCACAGTCCAAAGATATGCACATTAGGATAATTGGCTGTTACAGATTGCCTCAAGTTTTGTGTGTGTGTGTTTGTGTGTGTGTGTGTGTGTGTGTGTGTGTGTGTGTGTGTAAGTGTAAGTGTACTCCGCCTTTGCCCAGTATTGATACTCATACTGATACCTATTAATCCCTGATAGGATTAAGCAGTTCAGCAAATGAGGTAGCGTGTGTTAAGAACATTCAGTGATGTCATTGGTATCTTTAAATTCTCACATTATATCATAAATACAGTTTGGCCTTTTGACATACTGTATGATGTAAGATATTTTAAACACTATTAAAATAGTTGTCTCATGTCAAAAAATCAAGAATGCAATACAGTACTTTGGTTTCACAGCTCTAGGACACAAGTGTACACATCTGCACAAACACACACATGCTCGCACACATGTGCACACTCAACTGAGCCACCATCTGCTCACTCGTCCTTCAGCTGACATTTACCTCACCTTCAAGCCGAGGTATATTGAACTTACACACCAACTTTCAAATGCACACACACACACACACACACACACACGCATGCAAACATACACATGCGCATGCGCGCACACACACACACACACACACACATACACACATATATACACACACGCACAAACATACACATGCGCACATGCACACACACAAAACTAGAGGCAATCTGTAACAGCCAATTATCCTAATGTGCATATCTTTGGACTGTGAGAGGAAACCAGAGTACCTGGAGGAAACCCACATTAGCATGAGGAGAACATCCCCACAGAAACACCTGAGGCTGGATTCAAACCCAGAACCTTGTTGCTGTGAGGTGGACCTGCTCTCGTATTCTCACACACTGGCCATATGAAAGCAACAACAATTAATTTAATATTTAATAAACATTTTCACAAAGTAAGTCTCAGTCTCCTTTTCCATGCTCTGAAGTGAAATATGCACCGTTCTAATGCTCAGAATTAAAAAGTACATTCTAATTTAAGTACTTAAAAGATTTAATATTCAAAGGCATTCAAATGATAATGAGACCAGCACTGTATTCTTCCACAGACACTGAACATTCAGAATAGTTACACAATATGTGTTTGCATGACATTAACCCTGGAGGGTGAAAAGTATGTTGTTTCGATAGGCAAAGGGGGAAAAACATGAAATTATAATTCCATGATTCTGATATTATTTACCTCAAGTTTGCATTCCCTGTTCACCCCGAGGTTCATAGAAAAAGTTCCGTTTTAAAGATATCTTTGCACGTTTTTTTATTTTTTATTTATTTTTTTTTTATCGAGTCAGAATAGCAAATTGCTTTCTATTTACTCCATATGCTCACGACACAGGGTATAACATAATGGCACTATAGGAACAACATATTGCACCATATGCTCAATTCAGTGCCTTTATTTGGGCATATAATCAATGACAACTATATGAAACTACAGATGCTGCCCGACTTACGTTCATCCGTTTTACGGGGGGTTTTTTCCAAAAAAAAGTCAAATTTTGAGTTTAGACGTACCTGCGTAGTACGCTGACGTAATGATGCAATGGCGTAATGATGCTGCGTCCATTGTTTACAAACGACAGACTGAACGTGCCCATCCTTCTTCCCAGTTCAGTTGTTTGTGTGTATATAGATATATATATATATATATATATATATATATATATATATATATATATATATATATATATATATCAGTTATATAGTGTGTTACTCTTGTGTTAAGATGTCGTCTCTGTGATCTTTGTGTTTACACTGTTTTGCGGACTTTTGTAAAACGAAGCAGATATGGTTGGTTAGAAGCGTAAGCCTACTTAGCATGGGTGCAAGTCTCATACACAGAGATGAATTAACTATCTGCTCGGATCGGCACAATCTACCATGCATACTCAGTTAAACAAAGAGAGGTGTAAAATGAATGAAAACCTGAATCCAGGAAAGAGAGAACTCTCTGCTCTGCTGGTGATTCACATCAATGCAGGCTGAGTACTAAACAAGTTCAACGAAGCCCTTGCTCACTTGAAAGACCGGAAGTCCGCATAACCCGCGCTTTGTTTCAAGCAAGTAAACTACTTTCAGCAAGTGCACTACTTTCAGTATTGAGCGCCTCACATATTGTAAGCGTTGATTGGCTGTTTTAAGCTTCATGTAAAGTGTGTTGGCTCAGCTTCATGTAATGTGGTTCAGCTCAGCTTCATGTCATGTGACCATCCGTCGACCATCGGAACCATTTACAAGCAGAAAGATCGCATCATGTTTGATACTGTATTTGATATTTGATGAGTGAATTTGATTAAAATTTATCAATTTGAAATTATTTTGCTTGAATTTAATTTATTTGAAATTAATGTTGATATTATTTGATATATTTGATATTATTTACAATGTTATGTTTATAATAATTGCTTTTGGGGTGTTTTATGAGATACGGTAATGGTATTTATGGATGTATAGTACAGTGTGAGCGTCATCCGTCACACGTCATACGTCATACATCACTGTAACAACTTACGTTCACTTTCAATTTACATTCAGCCGTCCGGAACCAATTAAAAACCATTTTCCATCATCCACAAGCAAAAAGGGTTATTTAACCAAGATATGTTGAATACAAACTAAAAGTAGTACATAGAAGCTTTATTCCATCCATCCATCCATTATACTCTCTATCAGGGCCACATTAAATCACAGCTAACTTCCTAAGACAGGTGGGGTACATCCTAAAAAGGTTACCAGTCTATCACAGGAATAACACAGTCACACACACCCGTTCACACTCACGTTCTCACCTCTGGTCAAATTAGAGTAGCCAGTTGACCTAATGCGCATGTCTTTGAATGAAGAAACTGGAGTACCTGGTGGAAACCCACACAAGCACTGAAAGAAAATACAACCTCCACAAAAAAACACCCCAGAGTCACAAACAATGAAAAATGTATACTGCATATACACCATACACACACACACACACACACACACACACACACACACACACACACACACACACACACACACACACACACACACAGTGACTGTTCCACTACACATTTAACATACACCACACGCATGTATGCAGACATACACACATCTTCATCCTGTATTCATGGCTGCAGTGTGTGAGTGTGTGTTGCCCTGGGGTGTGTAATCTTGTGCCCTGGAGGTATCATTAGAAAGGCTCTGTACAGTCACTATTGATCCAGGAGCAGATGATGTTATTCAGGTCACTCCACTCACACACACACACACACACACACACACACACACACACACTCTGACACACACACACACACACACACACACACACACACACACTCTCACACACACACACACACACACACACACACACACACACAGATAGAGAGAGAGATCTACATTCCACTTTTATTTATTCATTAGAATAATAACAAAATACAATACTTTTATATATATATATATATATATATATATATATATATATATATATATATATATATATATATATATATATATATATATATATATAAAATATAAAACATACTGCTTGCACATCATTTTAAAATTTACAAGGCTAGTTAGCTATCTATTGAGCTTTTAAAATAGACAGACAGACAGACAGATAGATAGATAGATAGATAGATAGATAGATAGATAGATAGATAGATAGATAGATAGATAGATAGATAGATAGATAGCACAGTGTTTTCACCACAAGAAGATTCTGGGTTCAATTTCTGGGCTCTGGGTGTTTCCGTAAGGAGTTTGTCTATTCCCCCCCCACACTTGCATGGGTTTTCTCCAGTTTCCTCCCAAAGTCCAAAAACGTGCACAGCAGGCTTTGCACAGCATTGCGAGTGTGAATGGTTGTATATATGTTGGTCCTGTAATGGCCTGGTGAAGTGTCCAGGATGTACCCTGCCTTCACCCAGAGTTGGCTGAGATGGGCACCAGCATACTCACGACCCTAATTAGGATTAGACAGTTTAGAAAACGTGTGGGGCCGGTGGTGTAGTAGTTAGGGTGCTGGGCTCATGATCAGGAGGTCGTGTGTTCAAATCCCAGTGAGACCCCTCACTGTGCCTGGGCAAGATCTGAACCACAAGTGTGCCTCTGTTCACCCAGCAGTATAAATGGGTACCAGTATAAACATACTGGGAAGGGAACCTGCGATGGACTAGTGTCCCATCCAGGAGGAGTTGTACTCCTAGTCGCTTCACGCGACAAAATCCGGGGATGAGCACCGGTCTCATGAACCAGTAGGCTCAGGTGTAAAAAGCCCAACGGACTTTACCTATTTTATCTAGTTTAGAAAATGGATGAAAGAATGAGATCGATAGATCGCTAGATAGATACTGTACATAGCTGATAGATAGATAGATGATTGATGGTAGACAGGTAGATTGGTGGATTTTAAAACGGCAGTGTGAACCTGTGTCCATACATAAAGTCAAACTGAAGTTGACGGAAATGAAAACAAAGGAAAAGGTTGAAAGAACAGTGCGATGAAACGCAACAATGAACTTGTAGTGATAATATTCTTACGTGTTGAAGTGCTAAAATTAGTGGTATTATAGCAGAATACTGGAGAGATGATCAGCTTTTACTCAGACAGCAGGAGATTCATAGTGCTGAGCCAAGATTTTATCTGCATCGTACACCACACGCTTCAGTCCGTTCCACACTGTAAATCCAAACGGCATCTTATAATTCTCCAAATTCTGTTTCTTGCATCTGTGTTTATTCATTCTACAGCTGGAGGATGTGCCAGTCTGTTATACTCTTTTTTATTCTTCAGCACCAGACCTCTCTCTTTCTGCTTTTCACTTGTTCTTTTTCTTTTTTCTTTTTCTTTATTTTGACGGAGATGCATGGTGTTTCTAATTTGGCATGCAGACATTAATTCCAGCACAGCTGCTGCCATCTCTCTCTCTCTCTCTCTCTCTCTCTCTCTCTCTCTCTCTCTCTCTCTCCTTCCCTGAAGGCTTTTCTCTAATGTGCGGCTTCACAGACACGTTGCAAATGATCAGCAGCATTTATTCAGCAAAACACGGATTTTTCTCCAATCTGCCAATCTACACACATATACAGTGCTGTTGATGATAGCATGAATGAGGAAAAGTCCCAGTCCCAGGATGAAATAAGTTTTCTTTGTTATTTTTAAAATTTATTTACATTTTTTTGCATGTGTTTACATTTTAGAGTAGTTTATAGCACGTCCTCTCATTGTGAGCAAACACATTTTAAGTTAGGACTTATTGACTGGGTGATAGTACATATTTTAGTAATAATATACTGTATAGCAGGGGTTGGGAACCTATGGCTCGTGAGCCAGATGTGGCTCTTTTGATGACTGCATCTGATTCTCAGATAGACCAGGTGGCCTTTCTTAACATAATAACTAATACATAATTTCGATGTCCTTTAATTAAAAATATAGAAAAAAATCCATCAAATAAAACAAAAACATAAATAAATGTCACATATTTCAATTTATACATCTATTTTCAATGTCACTTGTTGCTGTGGTGCGCAGCGGAGAGCCAATCCTTTCTGTACTCCAGTGTGTGGGTGGGGCCAATACCTTGAAACTTTAATTTTATTGGATTATATGCGGCAGCCTGCGTGAGTTGTTTTTGGGTCAAGGGTTAAATTTCCCTTGTTTTGATCAGCTCATGTGCAAGAAGCCAAGCAGAGCTGGCAAGCAAAACACAAATGGACAGAATGAAAAAACTTCAACCCGCAGACCAGCTGATTGCCAAAACTTGGGACGCGCTTCCTGTCACATAAACACTGTAGTGTGAGTCCTGTCATATTGACCATGTTTGGCTCCACATGCGCAGGCGAGCAGTCCATCTCACACCTGAAAAGCATCAAGACCAACTTGCAGTCACGTGTAACAGATGGAAGCCTAAACGCCTACATGAAGCTGAACCTCACCATGTATCAACCAGACTACAAAGTCATCAGCAACACGCAGCACCAGAAGTCGCATTAATAGTAAGAAGTGCTTTTCTTGTTCATAAATAACTTTGTAATAACAATGCTAAATAAATTCAGAGTCTTGTTATACTCTAAAATTGTTGGTCTCAGTATTAAACAATATATTTGGCTCTCAGAGAATTAGATTTTAAATTGGTTGTTTTTTGGCTCTCTTAGTCAGAAAGGTTCCCGACCCCTGCTGTATAGTGTAGGTTTAAGCATTGCCTGAAAACAGAAAACCCCAAAAGCTGTCTGCAAGCTGTGTTCAGCATGAATTATTGTACAGTGTCATACTGGTTAGTATATCTCGCCTCACACCAAGAAGATCCCACCATTCCTGTGTGGAGTTTGCATGTTCTCCCCATGCTTGGTAGTATTCAGATTTTCTCCCACTGTCCAAAGACATCAGGTGAATTATCTGTTCAAATTACCCAGAGCTGTGAATGTGTACGATTGCGTGTATGTTGGCTGATGAGTCCTGCCTTTGCTTAGTTTTGGCCGAGATAAAGTCCAGCCTCCCAGTGACCCCATCAGGATCAAGTATTTTTATTTATTTATTTATTTATTTTGCAAATGAGAGATGAGTGAGTAATTTGGGGTTTATTTAGAGTTTGACCAAAAGAAAGCATGATGGTGTAGTGCTTAGCACGTCCATCACATATTTCCGGGCATCTGAGAGGACACGCAGACCCAAAACACGAGAGCCAGATATGCATACGAATACAGTGGATGAGCGCTAATACAAGCCATGAACAATCAGGTTGATGCATGCATGCTTTGGATTGCTCGTGGGTTCTGTGCTATTACTTCACGTTTATTTTGTGAAAAGAAATCTTTTGAGAAAATATCGTACTAAGCATATATATATATATATATATATATATATATATATATATATATATATATATATATATTCATTCATTCATTTTCTGTAACCGCTTCATCCTAATTAGGGTTGCGGGGAGGCTGGTGCCCATCCCAGCCAACTCAGGGCGAGGGCAGAGTACACCCTGGACAGCTCGCCAGGCCATCACAGGGCGGAAACACACTGACGGCTTTGCAGCCTACTCTTGTCTAAAGTCAGCAATGGTTCTTTTACATGCCTCACACCATAGACAGTGCGAGACATGGCCGGCCTTTGATAACCCAGTTAGCTGCACTGGGGGGGACAGTGACAACCTTGTGGAGAGTGGGACTCGAACCCCCAACCTTTTTGGATCAGCGATCCGGTGCCTTATACCACTAGACCACCACTGCCCCTTATATATATATGTCAGTATATATATATGTCTGCTTAGTAGGAAAGATGTGTATATATATATATATACACAGAAGAATCTTGATTTTATATGTTAAGGTCTGAGGTGCAGATGTGTTGGATTACCAATGCACAGCACACTGGTCACGTTTAGATCATATTTCTCAGTTCCCACAGCCATAGTGCAAAGATTCCAGATGTTAGCTGGTAGTCTTGCATGAACACACCACGGATACCACCCACACCCTACGGACGAGCAGCCATGTAGAGTGGGTGCCAGAATTAAAAATGGGGTGAGCAGGCCCCTCTATTCCCCCATGGATGGAAAGAGTAATGACTTATTAGCTGGTAATTAGGAGCTAATGCAGGGAAGAGAGGGAGAGGAAGGGGAGGAGGGAGGGAAAGCGTACGTATGCAGCTCTGTAAGAGTCTGTTTGGACTCGAGTGTAGTCAGGTGCATCTCAGGTGCCAAACTGCATGCAGGTGGGAAGAAGGAATGAAGGAGAAGATGTCAAGTGGATGATACAGGCAGGGCCTGGAATATAAATATATAGGGAGGAAATGAGGATCACTGAGTCGGGCCCGAGATGTAATGTGAAAAAAATTGTCAGGATTTCTTCCAATAAGGGGTGATATGAGAGCAGGAGGACGTGAGGAATGGAGTGAAGAAGGATTTGGAAATCTGCCGCCACATCTGCTTGTACACCATGTCACACAGGCGGCTGTCAGCTGTCGGCTTGGACCAGGGTCAAAAACCCACCGCTGCACTCTCTGTGGATCATCATGGCACGGCTGTTTATTTCTGCTGTTTCAAACTCTCTGCACACACACACACACACACACACACACACACACACACACACACACACACACACACACACACACACACACACACACACACACACGTGCACATGCACACTCTGTGAGAATCTGAGTGGGAGTGGGAAAGCATTACAGAGGATGTTCCCTGTGTGCAAATGTATTTCTCCATGCTAAATATGTGTCAGTATCCCAGATTTCCTCATATAGGGCTTTTCTGGGATGAAATTTCATACAGATGTGCCAAGCGAAAAAGATCTCAGCTGGCAAAATCAGCTCAGTTACGGCCAATAAACCCGCTGGCAGTCCTGACAACAGGGGTTCGAATAACCTTGTCCCCAGATAAAGTTGTTTACATTAGTTGCACAACCATGCACACCATTACGCAAAAACAATTAGCAAGAGGTCAATTCAGTATTGCATAATGTCTTATATTGGTGGCTTTGAGTTAACTTCATGTATGGGTTTCCCACTGAGCACTATTCGGTTAATGGACTCTTTTATTAATCATTAATGATTACAGTTTAATGTTTGAACTGTGCAAACAGCATCCAGTTAAAAGTCGTCTGTCCCCCGTGTGAGCGGTTAGCGGTGGAGAATTCTCCACATTCAACAATACTTTACGTTCCTGTTTCTGAATCTCTCATTCCGATCAAAAAAATCCTCAGTGTTCTTATATGGCATACCACATTATTTGGTTCAGTTCATTTTCTGTAGCCGCTTAATCCTAGTTATGGTCTCAGGGAGGCTGGCGCCCATCCCAGCTGACTCCGGGTGAGGGCAGAGTACATTCTGGACAGCTCGCCAGGCCATTGCAGGGCGGAAACACTCCGACGGCTTTGCAGCTACTCTTGTCGAAAGTCCGCAATGGTTCTTTTACATGCCTCACACCATAGACAGTGAGAGACATGGCCGGCCTTTGATAACCCAGTTAGCTGCACTGGGGGGAAAGTGACAACCTTGTGGAGAGTGGGACTCGAACCCCCAAACTTTGGATTAGCGATCAAGCGCCCTATACCACTAGACCACCGCTGCCCTGTTTGGGTATGGTGAATGGTTTATATTACATGAAGTGAAATAACATTTAATCCTCACTTACTCATTTGCTGAACTCCATAACCCTACACAGGAAGGAGCCTATCTCAGCCAATACTGGGCAAAGGCGAAGTACAGCCTTAACTGCTCAACATACCATCACAGGGCTAATACACACATACACACACACACACATTTACGCTCACACTCAGACCCAGGGGCAATCGCCCCTGAAACAGCCGGTTTGCATAACGTCCATGTCTTTTGGACATGCCTTTGAGGAAACCATGGTAACCAGCAGGAAAGCTAAACAAGCATGAAGTAAAATGCAAACTCCATGGAGAAACTTTTGGGAAAGGAACTCAGACCCAGCACCACCTTGCTGTGAGGTTGGCATGCTAACCACTACGCCACCGTAACGCCACGGTTACTCCTGATCAGGAACAAGTTTTCTGCAAATGTAATTTAAAATTTTTTCAGTGTTACTTTATACCAACAGAATAGCACACTACCTCTCTGGGCAGTGGTGGTCTGGTGGTAAAAGGTGCTGGATCGCTAATCCTAAGGTTGGGGGTTCGAGTCCCACTCTCCACAAGGTTGTCACTGTCCCCCCCAGTGCAGCTGATTGGGTTATCAAAGGCGGGCCATGTCTCTCACAGTCTGTGGTGAGAAGCTGTAGAAGAACTATTGTTGACTTTTAACAAGAGTCGCTGCAAATCCGTCAACATGTTTCCGCCCCTTGCTAAGGCTTGTGTCAGGAAGGGCATCCGACGTAAAAACCGACGCCAAATCAAACATGGGAATCATCAATATGACTTCCATGAAGATGGAGGCAGATGATTTGCTATGGCGACCCCTGAGGAAAAGAGAACAGCCGAAGAGAAAAGAAAAAGAAGAAGCATACTACGTCTCTGTATATCCCACACTACGGGACACATTGGGCCACGTTCATGGTTTCTGTTGCAATGTACATCTTTACCTGAGTGGGATACATCCTTTCTTCAGATCTTTGGGGAATATAGAGTAATCATCTGGCCTAATGTAGATGTCTTTGGACGGTAGAAGAAAACTGAAGTACCCAGAGAAAACTCATTGAAGCACAAGGTGAACAGATAAACCCCACTCAGAAACGTCCTCGCCGTTCATGGGGTTCAAGGCCGGGACCATTTTACTGTAACATGATAGTGCTATCCACTACGCCACTCTGCCCCCAAGTGTCCAATTTACTATGAGCTCAAATCAACTCGAGAAAAACAGCAATAGATTCAATCTGCAAGCAGGAATGGATCACGTACACACTCATTAGGTTTCACTTATTGCACTTTTATCATTCTGAATGCTTTAATCAATTGAAAGCAAAAAGCCTGAAGTACATTCAGGCAATGTTCACTTTCGCATCGAGCTACCACTGTATTGGAATTTTCTGAATCATAACTTTAATTCGCAGCCATGAATATCTGTTACAGCCCATAAACCTGCTGGTCTGTAATCAATGTCCCAGTATTCCTGTTTATACCACTGGCACCTAATAACAAAGAATTGCTTTCACACCTCCCGGACACACACACACACACACACACACACACACACTCTTCAAGAGTTTCTACACATAATGCTTGTTGTCAATGTTATAGCCTCATAAACTTGTTGATTTGGAAGCGCGTGTCCAGGGAGTACGGCCGATATTTACATGAATCACCATTCATAGGATTCACACACTGGTTACTGCAAGCAATGGTCAATATAAATTTGTATTTTGGAAACTTGGAGCTGTGGTGGCTCAATGGTGAACGCGGATGTGATCAGAAGGTCAGGGGATTAATCTGCACTACCACCAAACATGTGGGGCTGGTGGCATCGTGGTTAGGGTGCTGCGCTCATGATCGGAAGGTTGTGAGTTTATTTTTTGTATATCAAACAAATTTTGAGGCAGTTGTGCACTGAATGTGGATACAAAGAATCTGGGTCCCTGTGCAAAAAAACGCTGTACAGATGAATCAGCTTCGTCGCGAGTACTGGTGAGGGTTAGGCGTTGTGCTCAAGGCTTAAGAATGGCATGCTTGGTGGTAGGTAGGTAGGTAGGTCTGTTGGGCTTTTACACCTGAGCCGAGTGGCTCATCAGGCCGGTGCTTATCCCCGGTTTCCGTAGCGTGAAGCGACTAGGAGTTCAACTCCCCCTGGATGGGACGCTAGTCCATCGCAGGTTACCTTCCCAGTATATTTTTACTGGTACACATTTATACTGCTGGGTGAACAGAGGCACACTTGTGGTTGAGACCTTGCCCAGGGGTCTTGGCACAGTGAGGGTCTCAGTGGGATTCAAACTCACAACCTCCCAATCATGAGCACAGCACCCTAGCCACTACCCCACTGGCACCACTATATATCATACAAAATTGTACTTATATCAATTGTATATCATTATATATCATATATAATTGTATTTATATCAAATGTTTACCATTATATATTGTATATAATTGTGTTTATATCATAGAAATTGTATTTATATCAATTGTATGTCATTATACTTCTTCTTCTTCTTCTTCTTCTTTTCCTTTCGGCTGTTCCCTTCAGGGGTCGCCACAGCAAATGATCTGCCTCCATCTCTCCCTATCCTCTGCATATTCTACTCTTACTCCAACGACCTTCATGTCCACCTTCACCACATCCATAAATCTTTTCTTTGGTCTTCCTCTGGGCCTTCTGCCTGGTAGTTCCAACCTCAGCATCCTACTACCAATATACTCACTATCCCTCCTCTGTACATGTCCAAACCATCTCAATCTAGCCTCTCTGACTTTGTCTCCAAAACGTCTAACATGTGCTGTCCCTCTGATGTACTCATTTCTGATCCTATCCATCCTCGTTACTCCCAAAGAGAACCTCAACATTTTCATCTCCGCTACCTCCAACTCTGACTCCTGTCTTTTCCCCAGGGCCACTGTCTCTAAACCATACAACATTGCTGGCCTCATCACCGTCTTGTACACTTTTCCCTTCATTCTTGCCGATACTCTCCTATCACACATCACACCGGACACTTTTCTCCATCCATTCCAACCTGCCTGCATGCGCTTCTTCACCTCTTTTCCACACTCCCCATTGCTCTGGATTGTTGAGCCTAAGTACTTAAAATCCTCCACCTTCTTTATCTCTGCTCCCTGTAACCTCACCGTTCCTCTTAGGTCCTTGTCGTTCACACACATCATTATACATCATATATAATTGTACTTATATCTCTTGGTTGTATAATCAATATCAAATGTAAGCTGCTCTGGATAAGGGTATCCAACAAATGCCATACATCTAAAATTAATGTATCACTCGGCCAAATGGTTTCACTTCACAGTCGCAGTGCTGTCTCAGGTTTCTGTCTGTGTGTAGTTTTGCATATTCTTTCTGGAAATGAAATACAGCAAGAACACCTCCGTGCTACAAAGACTTATAAATACATATTGTAAAATGATACATGAAAGCACTCATGACAAATACACATATTATACACACCATCAATATTTTTCAGGGCATCAAACACCCTCACTCATGCAAGAAATGTACATTACCTTTGGGTCAAAATTCAGCTATCTGTACAGATACAGCGATGAGATGCAATTGTTTGTGCCCAAACATAAAGGTTGTCCTTTACAGAAAGCATCCATCTTCTATCTTTCTTTTTTGTTATCATTTTACTATGATGTGACAGGCAGTCAGGTGGTACAGCAGTGCAGGGGTTAGTACTGTCCGCTCACAAGCAGAAAGATTGAACTTGACAATTGGTCACCTTTCTGCACGGAGTTTACATCTTTTTTCCAAGCTGGAAAGGGTTTCATCCTGGGTGTTCAAGTCTCCTCCAACAGACATGTAGAGCAGCTCAACTGGCTACTATAGATTGCCCATAGGTATGAACGTGAGCGTGTGTGTGTGTGTGTGTGTGTGTGTGTGTGTGTGTGTGTGTGTGTGTGTGTGTGTGTGTGTGTGTGTGTTATCCGTGTTCTATTTGTTAGGCCTGGAGTAGACATTATATTTCCATGATGTACCTTTCCTCTTGCCCAAAGTCAATTTTGATTGGAACTCCCCAACAAACTAGGATAAATAGTATAGTCAATGAAGGATGGATGGATGAATGGATGAGAGGATGTAGGTGGATGGATGGTTTGATGTAGAAGGATGGATGGATGGACAGATGGACAGGTGAATATCGGTGGATGGATGGATGGATGGGTGAAGATATGGATCGATGTGTGGGTTGATGGATGGATTGATGAATTGATGGATGGATGGCATCATGGTTGCCCACTCTTTCCAAAGGCTTATGCTCATGGGTTATGCACATAACGTGCACCTTAGCAGTCAATGAAGGATGGAGGGATGGGTGGCGAGATGGACGAATGGATGAAAGGATGTAGTTGGATGGATGAATGAATGGATGAAAGGATGTAGTTGGATGGATGAATGAATGGACGAAAGGATGTACAGGGATCCCTTGCTACTTCGCGCTTCAATTCATGCGGCTTCAGTGCATCGTGTTTTTTTTTTAAATAAATAAATATTCAACGAATTAAAAAATAAAAGAATGAAGGAAGAATAGGGGAAAAGTAAAGGAAAATGCAACAAAAACAAGGCCAATTATGCAAAAAAAAAAAAAAAAAAACCCCGAAACCAACACAAAGTAAAAACCAACCCAAAATCTCCCATCAAAACTCCTTACATTGTGTGTGCGTGTGTGCACGCACATCTGTGTGTGTGTGTGTGTGTGTGTGTGTGTGTGTGTGTGTGTGTGTGTGCGTATGTATGTGTGTCATCTTCTCATGCAATACCATCTCTATGTGTGTGTATTTATATTTTATTTACATCTTGTTATTTTTTTAATGTTTAATTGTTTTTATAAGCATTTATAGCATTGAATATGTATTTTGTTGATATTATATACACATATACATGTACATATACATCAGTTGGGGGTGATCCTACTTCGCGGATTTCGATGGTCGCATGGCGATCTCGGTCCCAATTAACCGCGGAAAGTGAGGGATCCCTGTAGTTGGATGGATGGGCGGATGTAGAAGGATGGATGGATGGACGGACGGACAGGATGGAGATGGATGGACGGATGGCTGGGTGAAGGGATGCATGAGTATACGGACTGATGTGTGGGTAAATGGATGGATTGATGAATTGATGGCTGGATTGCATCATGGTTGCCAAAGGTTTATGTTCATAGGTTATGCCCATAACGTGCACCTTAGCTCGAGCTAGCCATGGAAACTCAGTGAGCAGTAATCCAGTTGTATGGCACTACAGTACAAACAATAATATACATGAGTTCAGAATCCATCCTTACGTTAACCATTAGACTGGCAACACAGTTAAAAACGTACTACAGACAACAACAACATAAACAATTGTGGATGATGACACGGTATTGTATTCGAAATGTATTTTCTTTGAGTGTTACAGGGTTGTCCAATGAGATAGATACATTCATACATGTGACAGCATAAGATAACATAAGATAACACGAGATAACAAGAGGCTCGGCCCAATCCCTGGAGATGCAGAACACCATATTTTATAGAACGCGATGAATTTTTGTCCCCAAATCTTCTTTCAGTCTTTCCGAATCATTATCCATGTCTATCATTCCTTTTGTCTCAATATCACTCTCCCACACATGGAGGTGGACAATAAGCCATTCAATCATGATTCCTCATTACACGCAAACACTCATTCAATTCAAGACCCATTCAGTGTACACTTTGCCGGCAGAAAAGAAAACACACAGATCTCCATAAAACATTCAGCACCTGGCAATGTTTCAAAGCACAGGAAAAAAAAGCAGCGAAGCATCGCTTTCACACACTTATATGTCTGAAACCCATGATGTGAGTTCAAGGTAGCTGCTTATTAAAGGCTCTGCATCCTTGGTTTATCTTCCATCAGTTCACTGAAACCAGCGGCTACCAGCGATAAAAATCTAATTAGCCAAACAAATCGGGCGGATAATGTGCAGGCCTGCTCATGAAGTCTTCCTTTTCTGTTTTATTGGCATTTTTTTCTGGAAGTTGTGGCTTTCTCGCCACGAGGGTCCCTGCGGACGACACCAGATGTTCCAGGCGCTGCACTTCTCCGTTCATGTCCCTAATGCAATATTCATGGCCAGTCGGGTGCACGCTTATTTATTTATTTCGTCATCCTGCCAAAGCAATGCTCACCAACAGTTTTCAAGTGTTATTTTATTTCTCAACATATTTATACTATTTCCCCATCGTACACTGTTTCTAAATGCATCCCCCCCCCCACTGGAGTTCAGTAAACAACTCCTTTCTACTACAAATATTTCCGGAAAATAAATAAGATATGCATTTCTACTGAATATATAGCATCAGAGTCATGAATGCCTCTGGCTCATAGTGTGATGGTAACACAAGTTAATTTGGTTGACATTTCCTTACCTACTGGACTGTGACGTTCATAGTCAAATTGAGATGTTGAATTGGGATGCAGCGGTTCTGGCTCAGATTTAGTAGGCAGCTTCATTTACTGCTTCTCTGGACCGTTTCCCCACAGGACTTTCAACTCTCAGCTATAAATTGGCTGGTTTCTGTACTTGGCTGTGATGGAATAGTCCAGGTCATGATTCTCCATCCTTGGACCTGCTGAGAATGGCATGATCAAGGAAGTCTTCCACACAGTCTGGGTCAGGTTTGAGTGAACTGTAGCCCGCACATACTGTGTGATCTGAGGAGACACTACTGAAGCAGCAGAGAACCAGAGTACGAGAGTAACAAGCCAAGCTGGGAGGAAAAAACATATCTCCTGAGAAGTGTTGCTGTCTAATGTGAAATCACGATATAGAAAGGTGATATCAGTGAGAAGGAAAATAATAAGCGCTCGTAAAAAAGGGAAGCCTACGTTGTTCAAGGTTACATACAAATCACCAGGAGATTGTGAGTTTAAATCTCAGGGCTACCAAAGACTCACGAGGAATGGCCTTTATACGTATTAGCTGTATTAGCGTATTTTGATAGCATTATTTGTTCTATCTGCTGCATGTGAAAGAATAGGATTCGTGCAAAATCATAAAAACATCACGATCAGCCCTGACATTAAACCCGCCTAATAGTTTGTCGATCTTTTTTTGTGCTGCCAAAACAGCTCCATCCATTGCAGCATGTTATGGTCTTGACTCAACAGATCCTTTAAGCTGCACGATACGACTTCCATGGAGTGGATTTTCTTAACTGAACTGAAATCTGAGGTTTTTGGTGGCAAAGTCCACATCTTTTCCTTCAACCATTAGAGAGAGAGAGAGAGAGATAGAGAGAGAGAGATCTTATTTGACATTACCTCTCAGAGACTATTTAGCAACATCCACCTCAACTTTGGAAAAAACAAATTTAATTATTGTACCTTTACACGTAGCGGGGCCGGTGGTGTAGTAGTTATGGTGCTGCGTTCATGACCGGGAGGTTGTGAGTTCGAATCCCACTGAGACCCTCACTGTGCTAAGACCCCTGGGCAAGGTCTCAACCACAAATGTGCCTCTGTTCACCCAGCAGTATAAATGTGTACCAGTAAAAATATACTGGGAAGGTAACCTGCGATGGACTAGCGTCTCATCCAGGAGGAGTTGGACTCCAGGTCGCTTCACGCTACAGATACTGGGGATAAGCACCAGCCTGATGAGCCTAGTGTAAAAAACAACAGACTTTACCTTACAAGTACAACAGTTTGTCACTTGGACAGTACCCTCTATAGCACTTACAAGGGCGTAGGCTGGGGGGGTACACAGGGTGCACGTGTCCCCCCCCCCCCCCCCCCATAGCAGGACTTGAGTTTCGCTGGACAAGTAATCATGTGTATTCGCAATCTTATAAATAAACTTAATGACTGTTATTAAAGAGAAAGTTGGAGATAAATTCAGCATGCAGTAAACCGGAACCCGGAAGTTAACGTGTAACGGGCACTGCGCATGTGCAAGCCCAAGCTGACCAATCAACAATCAACGACAGGTGCCTATTTCGGTGGCGTGCCTAATAGCAAATATATTTGAGAATGTTTTTGGTTGAACTATAATATTTGATTGTAGTTCACCCCTGTATAGACAGCCATTTTGTAAAGTTTATAATTCTACCCTCGGGTGTACCTGGTTCCCCCAAAGTGCTTACTAATATAATAAATAAAATTATAGCCCCTGGGACTCGTGTTCAGGTCAACCAAGATGTGCACCCCCCCACGGTCAGACCAGCCTACGCCCATGACTTATTTATATGTTGCTGGATACCTTTAGGATAGTGTTTCTCAAATAGTGGCGCATTGTGATGCCAGCGGGAGCACATATGACCCCGGGGAACATGCCTTTCTGTAATAGTGTCGGAAAATTAAGTGTAATTGCACCTCCACTCCACTATTTGGCAGTGGCGCTCTCATTGTTACGCTATAGTGTAGTGGTTTTTTCGCACAAGCAAACGACATGAAGGGCAGGAAACAACCTCTCAAGAAACAACACAGAAAAATTTCTAACAGGAATGAAGAGAAAGGTGGAGAGAGACGGAGATATTAAGACATAAATAAGTAAAATGAGTAAGGATGTATTTTTTTTTATTTCTGGCACATTGATGCACTTTAAATCTTTTCTATTACAGATTAAAAAACAACGGTAATGAAGTTTTTCTTTATTGTAAGTTGAGCTATATTTCTTTCTTTTTTGTTTTTAATGATAAAGATACAGTGTTATGCAGAGGTGTACTAATAGCAATTTTATAGACAAATAATACTATTTATAGTCGCCCGCCGGGTGGGGTGTGTGTGTGTGTGTGTGTGTGGGGGGTGTTCAAATGTTTTTTCTTCCTAGAGGCGGGCGCCACAGAAAATAATTGAGAACCACTGCTTTAGGGTGATAAAGATATACATAGTTACCTGGAGGCGGCACAGTGATGTAATGGTTAGCACGTCCACCTTTGAGTACCGTGCTCGCTGTATTTCTGTGTGGAGTTTGCATTTTTTTTGAAGTGCTTGGGTGTGTACCCCGCTTTCCTCCCACATTCCAAAAACATGCATGTTAGGCTATCTTGCTGTTCCAGATTGCCCGTGGGTGTGAGTGTGAGTGTGAACAGTTGGGTATGTTGCCCTGAGATGGCCTCGTGAGCTATTTAGGGTGTACCCCTCCTTTGCCCAGATTAGGATTCAGCCTCTCTGTGACCCCAGTGGTAGGGTTAAGCATTTCAGCACATGAGTCAGTAATTAGCCATAGGTGCTACATTAGTATAGCTTCTTCCTTGTGGGAAAAATGGAATCCGTACACATTAAGTTAGTATAAATTTGTACATAATAAATCCCTGAATGTTATGAATTGGTATGAATGGGACATCTTGCAAAATGTGCATAGACCTTAATACATTTTGCCTAGCTCATAAATGGTTCGATAATGAACCGGTCCATGTGTCACATCTGGTGTATTAGAGAGAAAAAATATTATAATACATTCAAATGAAAAAAAAAATAATGAGGTGAAAGAAGGAAATTAGTATTGCAAACCAGTAGTCTAATGCGAACCAATAAATCAGTCCTCTCAGAAACTCACACAGAGACAGAGACGCAAACAGGGAGTACAGTACAGATTTAGGATGGGATTCATTTCCTTTGAACTAATGAGCAAATTCTCAGGGGGTACAGCTCCCCTGTCTCCAGCGACGTCCAGCCACCTGCATGGTCCTGAAATATTTCTGCACCTATTCAAGGTAAGCTCTCTCTCTCTCTCTCTCTCAGAACACAGACACAATCCAATATGTCTGGTCTTTATATTCGCAGATAGAGTTCTTCTTCTTCACTTATCCCTTAACATCTGGGGATGTCGTTGGGGCGCCTTCATGGCGAGACTTGGGCTGATTTTGACCTGGCGGCGCCCATCCCTCTCCAGGTCATTAACTACCTACGGGCAATTTAGAACAGCCAATTAACCTACTGTGCATGTCTTTGGATTGTGGGAGGAAACCAGAGCACCCAAAGGAAACTCACGCAAGCACGGGGAGAACATGCAAACTCCACACAGAAACGCCCAGGCCGGGAATCGAACCCAGGCCTTCTTGCTGTGAGGCGGACGTGCTAACCACTATGCCACTGATCCATCGATAGATTTCTAAAGTTGTTCAAATTCATTTCATTTTCTTCTTCATAAAACTACAGGGAAAGTGGTGGCCTGGTGGTAGGGTGCCAGCTTCCTGATCCCAAGGTTCAAGCCCCACTATCAACGGGTTGCCACTGCTTCCCTCCCAGTGCATCAAAGGTCGGCCATGTCTCTCACTGTCTAAGGTGAGAGACGTGGAGAAGAACCATTGGTGCCTTTCGTAAAGAGTAGGTTTCATAGCCGTCAGCATGTTTCTGCTTTGGCGTGCTGTCCGGGGTGTACTCTGCCCTCACCCAGAGTTAGCTGAGAGGGGCACCAGCCTCCCCACAAACCTAATTCGGATTAAGTGGTTTAGAAAATGAAGTAATAAAACTACAGTAGATGATTGAAATTTATCCAATAATTATTAGGTTTTTTATCATTTGTGTATGTGAGTGTGTGTTGTGTGTACATGTGTGCATTGGAGCATGTAGCATAGGTGTGGATCATGTGATAGAATCCCAAAGGAGTGAATGAGCACAATGGTCAGCTCTTAATCAGACTCCAGATCGATCGCTTGTTTACTCTCTCTCTCTCTCTCTCTCTCTTTCGCTTGCTCTCTCTCTCCCTTTCCCGCTCTCTTGCTCTCTCAAAAGCATAATTATTATAAAATTCCGTCTAATGGCAACATTTCCTGTTTCACTGTCGCCCTTCTGCAATGCAGACAGACAGTAATAAGATGAGATCTGAGTGGTTCACTATATGAGGATATCAGACATCATCAATTCTGCCTCTGAATAATGCGTAAATCTTTCATGAAGTGGAAGGCGTGTTGGATGCTTTTGTAGAAGTGATATTTGTTAGAAGTTAAGCACAGAAACCAGACCAAACCAAAAATCATGAGAAATCATAAGTAGGTAAACACAAAAGAAGAGCACAAAAGAAGAAACAAACCAGACGGCGCACGGAAATTACAAGCAATGTACAAAGTTCTCAGCACATCGGTGGGCCATTCTTAAATGTAATACTCTCTCACTCATCACTCACGCCACTGCCAATCTGCTTAATCCTGCTCGAGTCACAGAGAGACTGGAGTCAATCTAAGCTGACACCGCTCGCCAGACAATCGCAGGGCAAAAAAAACATGCATGACCTCGGGGTGATCTACAGCAGCCGATTAGCCTAATGTGCATATCTTTGGACTGTGGGAGGAAACCTGGAGTACAAAGAGGAAACTCACGCAAGCACAGGGACAACACACAAACTCCACACATAAACAACTGAGCCTGTGACTTGAGCCCGGGACCTTCTTATTGTGATGCAGACATGCTAATTACTACACCACTGTGCCGCCCTAAGTACAATACTGCTCAACAATAACAAAAACCCTCCCAAGAGGCCATAGATATAGTACATAGAGTTATTAGCAGCATGATGAAGCTGCACTCCTGTGCACACATCCTGGCAACTGGAGTCCAGCAGCATAAACTCAGAAGAAGCCCACTTGTGTTGTGAGGCATATTGCACCGTAGAAAGGATCATGTGGTGGGCGGGCAGATGTGACAGAATCAGCATGACTGAGAAAATGATGCAGGTTGCCAATGTCACTGAATCTGAAAATCTACAACTTCAACAAACTGCCATCTGAAAGAAAAAAAAAGAAAAAAAGAGGAATGCTGCACAAGATGACCTTTTCAATTTCAGTGACAACAAAAGCACTTTTTTCAAACTGTGAATAAGTTTCAAACGACGACTTAGCAGTGTCAGCAGACCGCTACAAGCTGTGAACTCATCACATTTGTGTTAAAACTTGAATGTTTCAGTTTGCTGTTTAGTTCAGACTGGTTTGCACAGATATGATATAAAGCTAAAAAAAAAAAAAAAAAACTATAACCAGTGTCGAAGGAAATTTTATCTTTGTGCAAGAATTGCCAGAGGTGCCTACTATAGCAAAGCAGGCCTCCGATCCATCAGAGCCGCCATCGATCGTTTCTTAAGAGATGAGCTGTTTTCTATCACAAACGGTCCAGAATTCACTGAAGCCAATAAAGTGCGAAACTTGTTTTTAAAAGCATTAAGCAAGTCTGGAGAAATTCATCCTACAGTCTATAAAAATCCCCCGAGCTGTGAAAACCTAGAAAGGTTGTACAAAGATGGTGAATTACCAGCCACGAATTACTCTTATAACATAACCCTGTATAACATAATGTTTTCAGATACAAGTTTGCACGGTGAACAGTCAGTGCTAATTCATGAAAACTGTAATGAGTCACTAGAAAAGCTGAACTGCTTAGAAAACAGCTCAAAACCACAGCACTAAAAAAAGTTACTCACTGTTTTACTCCCAAATCACTGGGAGGTTGGAATCTATCTCAGCTGACCCTGTGCAAAGACAGGAAACATCCTGAATAGTCAGACCATCACAGAGCAACACACACAACCATTCTTCTTCATCTGCCTACATCTCACCCTATCCTCTACATTTTCTTCTCTTACACACCAACTAACCTTCATGTCCTCCTTCACCACATCCATAAATCTTCTCTTTGGTCTTCCACTAGGACTTCAGCCTGGTAGTTCCAACCTTAGCATCCTACTACCAATATATTCACTATTCCTTCTCTGTAGACGTCCAAACCATCTCAATCTAGCCACACTGACTTTGTCTCCAAAACCTCTTACATGTGCTGTCTCTCTGATGTACTCATTCCTGATCCTATCCATCCTCGTTACTCCCAGAGAGAACCTCAACATTTTCGTCTCTGCTACCTCCAGCACTGCCTCCTCTCTTTTACCCAAGGCCACTGTTTCTAAACCATACAACATCGCTGGCTTCAACACCGTCTTTTTCCTTTCATTCTTGCCGATACCTTCCTATCACACATCACACTTTTCTCCAACCATTCCAACCTGCCTGCACACGCTTCTTCACCTCTGTTCCACACTCTCCATTACTCTGGATTGTCGAGCCTCAGTACTTAAAATCCTCCACTTTGCTTTATCTCTGCTCCCTGTAACCCCACCGTTCCTCTTGGGTCCTTCTCATTCACACACATGTATTCTGTCTTACTGAGGCTAACCTTCATTCCTGCTTTCCAGGGCATACCTCCACCTCTCTAGATTTTCCTGCACTTGTTCTCTGCTCTCACTATAGATCACAATGTCATCTGCAAACATCATAGTCCATGGGGAATCTTGTCAGCCTGTCCATCACCATACAAACAAGAAGGGGCTCAGAGCTGACCCTTGATGCAGTCCCACCTCTACTTTGAACTCTTCTGTCACACCGACAGCGCACCTCACCACTGTCTTACATCTCTCATACATGTCCTGAACCACTCTAACATACTTATCTGTTACTCCAGACTTCCTCATGCAATATCACAGTTCCCCTCTTGGCACCCTGTCATATGCTTTCTCCAGATCCACAAAGGCACAATGCAGCTCCCTCTGACCATCTTTGTACTTCTCTATTAACATCCTCAAAGCAAACACTGCATCTGTGGTGCTCTTTCTTGGCATGAAACCAAACTGTTGTTCACAAATGCTGACCTCTGCCCTTAGTCTAGCTTCTACTATTCTTTCCCATAACTTCATCATATAGCTCATCAACTTTATCCCTCTGTAGTTGCCACAACTCTGCACGTCTCCCTTGTTCTTAAAAATGGGCACCAGCTCACTGCTCCTCCATTCCTCTGGCATCCTCTCACTCTTTAAAACCTCTCCTAGACACTTCCATATCTCCACCGGTATGTCATCAGGACCCACTGCCTTTCCACTCTTCATCCTCTTCAATGCCCTCCTCACGTCACCCTAACTAATCTATGCTACTTCCTGGTCCTCAATGATCTACTCTTTTTTTCCTCTCTCATTTTCCTCATTCATCAGCTCTTCAAAGTACTCTTTCCATCTTCCCAGCACACTTTTGTCATCAGTCAATACATTTCTCACTCTGTCCTTAATCACTCTAACTTGCTGCATGTCCTTCCCATCTCTATTTCTCTGCTGTGCCAACCTGTATAGATCATTTTCTCCCTCCTTACTGTCCAACCTAGCATACAAGTCATCATACGCCCTCTATTTGGCCTTCGATGCCACTACCTTCACCTTACGATGTGTCTACCTGTACTCCTGATTACTCTCTTCAGTCCTCTCACCGTCCCACTTCTTCTTAGCTAACCTCTTCCTTTGTACACACTCATGCACTTCCTCATTCTACCACCAAGTCTCCTTATCTACTTTCCTTCCAGATGACGCACCAAGTATTCTCCTACCTGTCTCCCTGATCACATTAGTTGTAGTCGTCCAGTCATCTGGAAGCACTTCCTGACCACCCAAAGCCTGTTTCAACTCCCCCTTGAAGACAACACGACACTCTTCTTTTTTCAGCTTCCACCACTTTGTCTTCTGCTCTGCCTTTGTCTTCTTCACCTTCCTCACCATCAGTGTCAACCTGCATACCTCCATCCTATGCTGTTTGGCAACATTCTCACCCACTACTACTTTGCAGTCACTGACTTCCTTCAAATTACATTGCCTACACAAGATGTAGTCTACCTGTGTGCTCCTACCTCCGCTTTTATGTCACCCTATGCTCCTGTCTCTTCTGGAAGAAAGTATTCATCACAGCCATTTACATAATTTTTTCAAAATTAACCAGCATTTGTCCTTCTGTGTTCCTGTCCTGGATACCAAACCTGCCCATCACTTCCTCGTCCCCTCTGTTGCCTGCACCAACATGTCCATTGAAGTCTGCACCAATGACCACTCTTTCACCTCTGGGGGTACTCTGTATCACTTCATCTAACTCACTCCAGAATCTCTCCTTCTTCTAGCTCACATCCTGCCTGTGGGGCATAAGCACTAACAACATTAAACATCACACTTTCAGTTTCTAACTTGAGACTCATCACTCTGTCTGACACGCTTTTCACTTCTAGAACATTCCTGAAAAACACCTCCTTTGAGATGACTCCTACTCCATTTCTCTTCCCATCCACACCATGATAAAAGAGCTTAAACCCTGCTCCTAAGCTTCTAGCCTGGCTACCTTTCCACCTGGTCTCCTGAACACGCAGTATGTCCACCTTCCTTCTCTGCATCATGTCAGCCAGCTCTCAACCTTTTCCTGTCATAGTTCCAACATTCAAAGTCCCTACTCTCAGTCCAAGACTCATGCCTTTCCTCTTCTCTCTCTGCCTCTCCTTCTTCGACTTCTTCAACCAACAGTAGTCCAATTTCCACCAGCACCCTGTTGGTTAACAGCACTGATGGCGGTCGTTGTTAACCCGGGTCTTGACCGATCTGGTATGGAATTCTTATTTTTGACTTGCATGTTTTATATGGCATTGGTTTTACGCCAGATGCCCTTCCTGACAAAACCCTCTGCATTTATCCGGGCTTTGGATCGGCGTGAGGATGAACACTGGCTTGTGCCCCCCCCCCCCCCCCCCACACACACACACACCTGCATTAGAACAACATTGTATCTTTATTAACATTAAAACCAAGAAAGAAATATATTTCAACTTACAATAAAGAAAAACATCATTAACATCGTTTTTAATCTGTAATAGAAATGATTTGGAGTGCACCAATGTGCCTGAAATAAAAAATATATCCTTATTTAAACTCATTCAACTTATTTATGTCTTATTATCTTGTCTCTCTCCACTTTTCTCTTTGTTCCTCTTAGAAATTTTTCCGTGTTGTTTCTTCAGAGGTTGTTTACTGCGTTTCATATCATTTGCTCGTGTGAAAAAAAGCGCTACACCATAGGCCGACAATGAGAGCGCAACTGCCAACTAGTGGAGTGGAGGTTCAATTACACTTAATTCTCGTACACAATTCCCGAAAAGAATGTTCCCAAGGGTCATACACGCCTCCCCCCCCAGTATCATATTGTGCCCCCCCCCCTTGGGGGGGGGCGCACCCCACTATTTGGGAAGCACTGATCTAGGGGCAATTTGGAGCAGCCAGAGGAAACCTACACCACAGTGGGGAGAACATCCATTTCTACAAAGAAATGATCGTTTCCAGGACACGAGTACCTCGCCCTCACCCAGAGTCAGCAGAGATGAACGCCAGCCTGCCCGCGAGCCAAATTAAGATTAAACGGTTCAGAAAATGAATGAATGGATGAATAGTCACTCATTTTCTCTTTGCAGCTGTGAAATAAATCCAAATGAACCTGTTGTCATAGCTACAGCTCATTTCTGCTCCTTTCTGGGTTCAGTACATTTCCCTACAAGCATTGCACCACTCCCAGGCCCTTGACGCATGTCACATGATCTCAGCACACCTGGTTCACATCCCATTGATTAGCAGTGGTATTATAGACTACATGCTGGAGTTGTTTTTCTGGCATGTGCTAAAAGGCCACACAAAGCTTTTGCGTTCTGATTGAGTTTCCTGTTTATAACTTCTGCCTGCATCTTCTACCATGAGTTTAATTTGTCTTTAATATGTTGTTTTTATGAATATTTGCCCACTGCCATTTTATTGTTCTGTAACTTGGATTATTTTTTGACTTTGTCTTCCTGGTTTGCATCATTAAACACTTTTTTCTGCAAACACATCCAGTCTCAGTTGCTACATGGCACTGGCAAACTGACAGCAATAGTTTCTTTTGTGAACAATTTAAATCATTATCATCATGATCTTCCTCCACTTAATTGTTTAATCCAGGGTCGGGTCATGGGGCAGCAGCCTAAGCAGTGAGGTCCAGACGATCCTCTCTCCAACCACTTCCTCCACCTCTTCTGTGGGGACACTGGGGCATTCCCAGACCAATTGAGAGACATAATCCTTCCAGAGTGTTCTGAGTTGATCCTGGGGGCTCTTCCCGATTGAACATGCCCAAAACACTACACCAGAAAGTCGTTGGAGAGGTATTCTAATCAGATACTCGTGCCACCTCAACTGGCTCCTCTCAACATGAAGGAGCAGCAGTTCTACTCTGAGCTCCTCCTGGATGGCTGAGCTTCTCACCGTAATCTGTCAGGGAGAGTCCCGCCACTCTGAGACGGAAACTCATTTCAATCGCTTATATCTGCAATCTTGTTCTTTCAGTCTACCCAAAGCTTGTGACCATAGGTGAGGGCTGGAACGTAGATAGACTGGAAAATTGAGAGATTTGCCTTCCGACTCAGCGCCCTCTTCAGCACGATGGACCGGTACAAGCTCCACTTTACAGCAGAGGCTGCAGTGATCTATCTGCCTGTCGGTGTCCTGCTCCACTCTTCCCTCACTCACGAACAGGACTCTGAGATTCTTGAACTCTTCCACTTGGGGCAGGACTTCATTTCACATGAACCTTCAGATCATCTGAATCAACCTTCAGCGGTTGCATTCCACTCTTTTCCTGCTGAGAACCATGGCCTTGTACTTGGAGGTGCTGATTCTCAGCCCGGCTGCTTCACACTCAGCTGTGAATCATTCCAATGAGACCTGGAGGTCCTGGATTGATAAATCCAAGAGGACATCATTCGCAAAAAGCAGAGACGACAAGATCCTATGGTCACCAAAATATAACCCCTCAATACCGCAGCTGCACTTGGAAATTCTGGCCATAAAAATTATGAGCAGACTCGGTGTCAGATGACAGTCTTGGCAAACTCTAACCCTCACCAGAAACAAATTAGACCTGTTGTTACCAATGCAGACCAAATTCTGTCTCCAGTGATACAGAGGCAGAATGGCCTGGAAACGAGAAAATAATTTGACTGAAGGACAAGAAGACACTGCAACAGCTTGGCGAGCTGTCCAGGGTGTACCCTCCCTCATCCAGAGTCGGCTGAGACGGGCGCCAGCCTCCCCGTGACCCTGATTAGGATTAAGTGGTTCAGAAAACGAATGACTGAAGGACAAGAGAAATTATATATGTAAAATTTTTGTTTATGAAATTAAGTATTCTACATTTATGCATCGTGGTATACCTTCGTTGGTCTTTCTTATATATACACACACAGATCATTTACATAAAAAAGAAGGATCCCAGAACTTTCTGGGTATTTTCCTGTACAATCATGTGGAATCACTCCCTGACCTCACAGGGGTCATCTTCACTTCACATACAAACTTTACTGTGATGGCAATGGTGATTGCCTTGAAGGAAAACGACGGAGAGAAGTCATGAAGGGCAAATTACAAGCAATCCTGGAACTCAGCCAGTGTGTCTGCTCTACTTTAGTAGTTCAGTAAGTGTCAGCGAGTTTGAAGCCTTTCTCTCTTCTTCCTGGAACGGTTGTGTTGGTAATGCTGTTTATTCACCTTCTAGGCCATGTTAGGTCAAAGAACATTCAGACAACTGTTGCTGAGTTGGTTATTTA
>CM045748.1:21630359-21632859 GCA_024760905.1 Plotosus lineatus | reverse complement strand
GTGCGTGTGTATGGAGGAAAGACACAACGGGTAAATTAAAAGCCGTTGCTGACAGAGAGCCATATGGTCTGAGTCTCTGGGAGCGCAGAGCCAGCTGAGATGAACCGATAACACTCGCCTTTTTCACCATCTCCAACAGAGACCTAAGCTGCTGGAATTTTAAGTCACATGTGTTCACAAAACTACAAAATCTGCAGTTAATGCACTCGTCTCTGTTCAGCAGCAGGATAAATCGTGATGGCCTGATTTTCTGACAGGGTGGAGCTATTTAGGACTTGTGTTAGCCTTAGTCGAGACAAGAAATTCTGTAAATGTAAATATAAACATCAGATGAGTTCTTTTGCATCAGAACTCAAAGAATAAAGAAGGGGGGGGGGTGCGGTAGTGTCGTGTTCGTACACCGACCTCACAGCAAGAAGGTCCTGGGTTCAAGTCTCAGGCTCAGGCATTTCTGTATGGAGTTTGCATGGTCTCCCTGTGCTTGCGTACTTTTCTTCTGGGTATTTTGGTTTCTTCCCACCGTCCAAGGACATGCGTATTAGGCTGGAGGGTGAACCCAATCTCACCTGCCTCAGGGGGAAGGTGGGGACCACCTTGAACAGCTTACCAGTCTACCAGTCCATCATAGGGCCTATACACACAACCATTCCCACCCACAAACACGCGTGCACAACACACACACACACACACATGTGGTAATCTGGAATGCCAATTAGCTTAATGTGCATATCCATGGGCTGTGGGATGAGTCCGTAGTACCTGGAAGAAACCCACGTAGGCAGAGGAAGAGATGCAAACTCCACACAGAAATGCCTGAGCCAAGCCTAGGACATAAATCTTTCTTGTTGTTAAGCAAATATGTAGTAACCAGTATGTCACTGTGCCATCCAAGGCGAGCGCAGTGCTAGTCAATGCCATCAGTCTTGCCATCTCGTATTGTACTTCCAAATTAAACCACATAACATGTTTCAGCTTAATCCTATTATGGTCGTGGGGGAACTGAGCCCAGCTCTACATGTGGTACAGCTCACCGGACCATCGTAGGAACAATACACACAATGACACATGCTCACACTCACACCTAGGGACAATTTGGAACAGCCAGTCAGCCTAAAGTGCCTGCCTTTGGACTGTGAGAGGAAACCTACATAAGCACAGTGAGAACATGCAAACTCCACACAGAAATGTTGAAGAAATACCATTCTATGCGAAACTGTATGTCAGGGAATCCTTTGGAAACATTCGCCTCAGTACTCTGGTGCAAAAGTAAACTAGCGGGGCATTCAGAGTGTAAGGTCTCTTCACCATGCAGGTTGGATAATCCATACCTGTCAAGTTGTACGGTTTTGGCGTAATTTGTACAAGTGAGCACTGATTTTTAAATGTGTACGCTGTACGTCCGAAATCTGTACGTTTTTCGATCATTTCGTCTTTTTTTTTTTTAACTCCGTTTTTTGTGTCACCGTTTCGGTAAAGAGACGATACGCCGAATTGGTCTGTAGCCGTTTTCTCGCGAGAATCGCGCGTTGCGTTTATCGTCTGCTATCGTCTGCTGTTTCCGACCACGTGACCGCACTTTCACTTCCGCCATCATTCAAGTCAAACTTAATTGCGAGCTCAAGTGCCATGAAGTGAAGCCATCAAAAGAAATGATTGAAAGTGCCAAAAGTGCTACATATAGTTATAATAAAGATCACTGTTAAATTTTCTTAATCATGCAGATGAAGATATTACTCTTTTATTTGATTGCACCAGGTTATATGTTACAACATTACCAATAAATTCATATTATATTAAAAATAGAGTTTAATTTTTGTTTCATATTGCACGCGATAATAAGACACGTAAGATTAGTTGCTATTTTGTAAGGGCATAAGTAGCCATTTGTAAGATCGCCAACGGCCTAGGGTTGACAGGTATGGATAATCTACCAAATTGAACCCTATATAAGTGGTTATAATTACTCACGTGCTCGCCTTGCAGTGTGTTCTCCAGTACATGCAGTTGACTATATATTTGTTGACCAAAAAACTCACATACAACTACAATGGTACTTTGACTTATGAGTTTCTTTTATAACGAATTTTCCATGATACAAGCTTTGATCCCACCAAAAATCTGCCCCATCCAATGAGCAAAATTTTGATTCAAGAGCTAGCCTCATATTCTTCTGCATGTATTCCTCCGCGCGCCGATAACGCCTTGTGCAATGCTTCTCAATTATTTTCTGTGACTCCGCCTATAGGAAGAAAACATTTCATGCTGCCCAGCATCCCGCGCATGACTATAAATAGTGTTTACTGCACTTCATATCGTTTGTTCGGTGCTTTTTTCCTACACCACAGGGAACACAGTGAGAGTGCCACTGCCACCTACTATAGAGGATGCACAATCACACTTAATTCTAGTACAGTATGGCAAAAAAGCATGTTCCCTAGGGTCATATGCGCACCCCCCCCCCCCCCCCCGGCATCACACCATGCCCCCTTTGGGCTTGCTT
>CM045748.1:21610359-21625359 GCA_024760905.1 Plotosus lineatus | reverse complement strand
GGCCCCTGGGACCCCCTCTCCATCCTAGCTCTCCAACCCCCTTTCCCCATACCTCTATATACCACCACCACCACCACCACCACCACCACCACCACCTCCTACACACACACACACACACACACACACACACACACACACACACACACACACACACACACACTTCCCTCTCCTCTCGATCTCATCATGCTGAGCTCCAGGTGTCTCCTCCGTTCCCCTCGTCCCAGCTGCTCCAAATGACGCATTCCAGTGCAGCCTAATGACCGTTGGGACATTGGGGACATGAGGCGTCTCTTGCCTCAGCCCCTCGCCCCCTTCACTGCCCCCCAGGGGCCCCAGAGCTGACACAGATAAGGCAGGACACTCCAGGTGGTACGAGAGCACAGGGGACTGAAAGTCATGAATACATTAACAGAACGGGGTAATGAATTCAAATTAAATTATATGTGCCGAGCAGTGTGCAGCAGCAGGGCAAGAGCAGCCGGTGGGATATTTTAGGAGCCGAATAATTACACCTTTCAGCCTTAGGATGTTTTTCTTTTTCCTTTAAAAAAAAAAAGAGATGGTGTTGGAAAAAAACGCATGGTTTTCTTGTACTCAATTCATGCATTAAGAAGAAAAGAGAACAAAATGCTGATGACCCGAGTGTCCTTAGTACAAAGCATTCTGGGTAGTGATCCAAGCGACCTGCCTAAGCTTAGCTTGGGAGATGTGAGGAGGTGAGAGACTTCATAGCCAGTGTAAGCTCGGACCTCGGGGACAGAATTGAGGGACAAGAGGGGGAGGCAGGCCGGCCTTGAAGACACATCAGGGTTTTGATGAAGGGAAGCATGGAAAGGGAAGGTCTGCTTTTTTTCTCCGAGACTTGGGGAAGACAAGCTTGATTGTTTATTGTTCAGCTCGTTGTAAAACAAGCAGACATCTCAGCAAACTTCTAGAAAAATGCTTCTTAAATAAATACAACAATTCCGCCGAATAGGTCAGTGTTTGCTCTTCACAAAGTAAAAAGCATTGCACTGCAAAATGTGGACATAGAAAGGCGGAGATAAACGATACATACATTCTCTGAACCGCGTAATCCTAATTAGGGTCATGGGGAGACTAGCACCTATCTCAGTCAACTCAGGGCGAGGGAAGAGTACAATTCAGACAGCTCGCCATCGCAGGCTAGAAACATGCTGACGGCTATGCAGCTCCTCTTGACGAAGGTCAGCATTGGTTCTTTTACAGCCTCACACCATAGACACTGAGAGACATGGACGGCCTTTGATAACCCAGTTAGCTGAACTGTTGATGAGGGGCGGCAGTGACAACCTGTTGACAATGGAGCTTGAACCACCAACCTTGGGATCAGTAATCCGGCACCTTACCACCAGGCCACCACTTCCCACTTTATGATACACTAATCGGTTTATTCATCTTCCCATAAATGTCAAAGACATGGCCGCTGTCAAACTCTGAAGTACTTTCGATTTGTACCAGGGCTAATGATGCTAATAAGTAATGAAACAAAGCTAGCAGGCAGTGGTGGCCTGTTGGTAAAGGTGCTAGATCACTGCTCCCAAGGTTGGGGGTTCAGGCCCCACTCTCCATGGGTTGTCACTGTCCCCCCAGTGCACTCACTGGGTTATCAAAGGCTGGCCATGTCTTTCACTGTCTATGGTGTGAGGTTCATCTAAAAGAATCATTGCTGGCTTTCGACAAGAGGAGCTGCATAGCCATCGTTAGGATGGATAAGAGTAGGCATGCAGGGTGTACTCTGTCCTCATGCAGAGTCGGCTGGGATGGGTGCCAGCCTCCCGGTGACCCTAATTAGGAATACGTGGTTACAGAAAATGAATGAATGAATGAACAAAGCTAGCAATCTTCAATATATACTGCACAGCATAAAACATCACTCACAATCATAGAAGTCACATGACTAAACCGAACGATGTCCTTTGAGTGTGTAAGGGATTATGGCGTACACTTTACATGATAGTCTTAAGCTTTCATAATATTGTAACGACAGGAGACTCATCATTCCAGTGAAAAATTAATCAGGCACCGTTTACGCGCGGCTCAAGTTACATCCAGTGCAAGAGAACAAGAGAAAAATTACACTCCTTACTTTCTTTCTTTCTTTTTTGGTGAATCTGTTCCTTTCGAGATGGCACGGAAAGATTTGTACATGCATTATCTTATACTGTTGAATACTGTTCGCTGGAAGACAGATAAAGACACGTTAATGGTGAGTCTCAATAGAATGGATTTGTGTGTAAATGATGGTTAAAGTTCTCGGGAGCTTTTTGAGTTTCTTACAACTTGATTCATATGAAGTCTGAGGAAACCATGTGACCAACGTTATTCTTCCTCTGTAATTACCAAATATTCATTATAAAATCTCTCTCTCTCTCTCTCTCTCTCTCTCTCTCTCTCTCTCTCTCGCTCTCTGTCTTTCTCTCTGTGTGTGTGTCTCTATAGCTCTCTCCGTATCGCTCTCATATCTCATGTATCTCATTCTCCATCTCTCTCTTTCTCTCTCTCTCTCCTTCTCGCTTTCTCTCTGTCTCTATTTCTCTCTCCGTCTCTCTCTCTCTCTCGCTCTCTCTGTCTTTCTCTCTGTGTGTGTCTCTATAGCTCTCTCCGTATTGCTCTCATATCTCATGTATCTCATTCTCCATCTCTCTCTTTCTCTCTCTCTCGCTCTCTTTCTCTCTGTCTCTATATCTCTCTCCGTATCGCTCTCATATCTCATGTATCTCATTCTCCATCTCTCTCTTTCTCTCTCTCTCTCCTGCTCTCTTTCTCTCTCCATCTCTCTCTCTCTCTCTCTCTCTCTCTCTCTCTCTCTCTCTCTCTCTCTCTCTCTCTCTCTGTGTTTCTCTCTGTGTGTGTCTCTATTGCTCTCTCCGTATCGCTCTCATATCGCATGTATCTCATTCTCCATCTCTCTCTTTCTCTCTCTCTCTCTCTCTCCTCTCTCTTTCTCTCTGTGTCTCTATATCTCTCTCCATATCACGTTCATATCTCATGTATCTCATTCTCCATCTCTCTATATCTCTCTCTCTCCTTCTCTCTTTCTCTCTCCATCTCTCTCTCTCTCTCGTTCTCTCTGTCTCTCTGTCTCTCTCTCTCTCTCTCTCTCTCTGTCTGTCTTTCTCTGTGTATGTGTCTCTATAGCTCTTTTCGTATTGCTCTCATATCGCATGTATCTCATTCTCCATCTCTCTCTTTCTCTCTCCCTCTCTCTTTCTCTCTGTGTCTCTAGATGTCTCTTTGTATCTCTCTCTCTCTCTCTCTCTCTCTCTCTCTCTCTCTCTCTCTCCCCCTGTCTTTCTCAATACCTCCCTCTGTGCATGTCTCTCTCTCTGTGTGTGTATCTCTCTCTCTCTCTCTCTCTCTCTTGCTCTGTGTGTGTGTGTGTGTGTGTGTGTGTGTGTGTATCGCTATATCTCTCTGTGTATCTCATTTTCTCTCTCTCTCTCTGTCTCTGTCTCTCTGTCTCTCTCTCTCTCTCTCTCTCTCTCTCTCTCTCTCTCTCTCTCTTTCTCTCTCTGTGTGTATCTCGTTTTCTGTCTCTCTGATTCCCTGTATCTCTATCTCTTACCCACTCTGCATCTCTCTAACTTTAGATTCAGTTAATTTGCTTTGGCATTGTGCTGCATTAGTCTTTGGTGCGTGGCTCTTTAATCAGACAGAGAGAGTGAGATTTGCTCTCGATGTGAGAAATGAACGGGAGGGGGATCTGTCACGCTGTAATTTTCTGTTGCAAAGGCGTAATGTGAAAATGACAAGAGCAATCAGAAATTAATGGACGACAATACACAGGCAGCACGCACAGACACAGTCTTAATTACGAATGCTGAAAGCCAATTAATCCGGTGCCACGATGCTCTCTGTTTTCTGGTCTGATTTGGTGAGATGGAGAGATGCAAAGATATGACAGTGCGATGAAGAGATGGAGAGTCAGAGAGAGAGAGAGAGAGAGAGAGATACTGCAGGTAAACATCGAACCCAAACAGCCTAAAGGGTCATCCTTTCATACTTTGTTTCTCTGTCTCTCTCTCGCTCTCTCGCTCTCTCTCTCTCTCTCTCTACCACATCTCTTAGTTTTCACACCCTCCCGTATGGCTGCTGTGTTCTCCTTCTGTCATCTTTTACCCTTTCTCTTCCCCTCCCCTCTCTCCCTCTTCTTCTTTTTCACTCTGTTATCTTGTTGAACAGCTCATACCCCCTGCCTCCTGCTCAGTGGAATTACAAGGATTAGGGCCTTCTCCCCCGACAACACACTGCACACATACGCGCACACACAGGGAGCGGCCTCGGCCCCTGGCTGCTTTACACAGCTTGCCTGCGGAACAACAATAACACGACCGTGCACTTTCGTCCTTGCATTCTTTCTCGTTCTTTCAGACACACACATAAACACACACACACACACACACACACACACACACACACACACACACACACACACACACACATTTCGTCTTCTCTTTCTCCCTCATTTTCTCTCCAACTCTCTGCCCTTTGACTCTGGCTGGACAACATGAGCAGGCAGTCAATAAATCAAACTCCGGGTGAGCGGTGATGGAGATTAATGCACTCTGTGTCACAGTAACTACGCACCCCATGTAGGTATTAAACTGCAATAACCAAACCATTACTGAACAATTGCTCAGGTGGGCCATTAAAGAAGCAGCTCGGTCAAGAATTAGATCTTTGTTTTACCCCAGGCGTAGTCAATCAGGGAAAACATATTTGGCGTCTTGATTTTGGTTCCTTCGTGGTGCACTGAAGCACTAAGTCTAACAGTCATCTTTTAAAAAAAAACCTTCCTCCCATGATTGAGCTACAAAGTTTTAACTCTCAGTATGATCAGAATGAGCAAAGCTCATAAGGTAGAGACTCACTTCAGCAATTCCTCACACATATTTTTTCGGAAAATGGTTTTAATATTTTATAATAATAATAAACGTCACTATAAAAATAATAAACGTCTGAGCAGCATCTTTCTTTCCTCCATCTTCTTGGCTGAAATTACCTTGAGCAAGACACCCTGACCCCCAACTTCTCTCCGGGCGCCCCAAATGTGTGTGGCAACCCACTGCTCCAAGTGTGCGCGAGCTCACTGTTTACCTGTGTGTGCTCACTTTAGATGGGTTTACAGTACATCAACAACATCAAATCAAAGTCCATCACTTTCAGAATAACTTATTTACTACAATCGAAAAAAATATTTAAAATAATACATGAATAAATATCATTTGTCTTTGTTGGTACAATTTTCTAAATAACAGTATGCAGGCCCTCGATTTCAGTTCATCATCTGTTCATTTTCTGTAACCGCTGAATCCTAATTAGGGTCACGGGGAGGCTGGCGCCCATCCCAGCCGACTCTGATCGAAGGCAGAGTACACCCTGGATAGCTCGTGGCCATTGCAGGGCGGAAAAACACGCTGATTGCTTTGCAGCTACTCTTGTCGAAAGTCAGTAATGGTTCTTTTACATGGACCTCCCACCGTAGACAGTGAGAGACATTGATGAGGCTTTGATAACCCAGTTAGCTGCACTGGGGGTGGGGGGGGGTGGGGGGGGGGGGGGGGGGACAGTGGCAACCTCGTGGAGAGTGGGACTCGAACCCCCAATCTTAGGATCAGCGATCCAGCACCCTATACCACTAGGCCACCACTGCCCTTACCTTCAATTTATTATTATTATTATTATTATTATTATTATTATTATTATTATTCCTAGTAGTAGTAGTAGTAGTAGTAGGAGGAGTTTTCATTCTATTTCAGGGAATCTAAGCCCATTTTATATCCAACAGAAAATCACTGACAATACATCCTTTCAATAGCTTTCCACTGTCCAAAAACATACACAGTGGACTAATGGGCTGTTCCAAATCACCCCTACATGTGGGTGCAAATGGTTGTACATGTGTGTTGGCCCTGTGTTGGCCTGGTGAGCTATACAGGGTGTACCTGGCCCTCGCCTCGAGACTGCTGAGTTGGACACCAGTCTCTTCGCAAGCTAATTAGGATTAAGCAAATTATAACATGAATGAATGGGTGAATGAAATATAATAAAAGTTTTTAAGTGAGCGCCAGATTCAGAAGTAAGAGGGGTAGCGTTAGTAATAGCCATGTTTTACAACATACATCAGGGTTTCATATAAACGCCTTCAATATTAATGACATGGTCTGGACATGATTAAAGTCCAACACTGAAATCTTTGCTTTTAATCATTGTTGGCTTTCATCCATAGTTTTATATCCCAGTGCCGATCGTAAGAGCCGTGATGGGATGGACGCGCTGATGTCTGTGCTTACATGAAGTTTAAATCATGTGTGCTGTATAATGGAGACAAATGAGATTGAAATGCCTTGTGTTTATTTAAAAAAAAAAAAAAAAAAAAAGATAAGCAAATGCACTGAACAAGGGCAGTGGTGGCCTGGTGGTAAGTCACTGATCCCAAGATTGATAGTTCAAACCCAACTCCCATTGGGTTGAAACTGTCCCTCCAGTTCAAACTGGGTTATCAAAGGCTGGCCATGTCTCTCACTGTCCATGGTGAAAGGTGTAAATGAACCATTGCTGACTTTCATCAATAGTAGCTGCATCGCCGTCAGGGTGTTTTTTGTTTGTTTTTGTTTTTTTTTTTTGCCCTGCGCTGAGCTGGTGCGCTGTCCGGGGTGTACTCTACCCTCAGCCAGAGTCAGCTGAGATGGGCGCCACCGGCCTCCTCGCGACCCTAATTAGAACAATTAAGGGGTTCCGAAAATGAATGAATGAATATTCAAGGATTTTTTTTTTTTGTCCAATAAGATTTCAGATTCGCTTCACAGGGCCCACAGCAGTGTCAGAGAATATTGCAGTTCTCTGATTGGTTGGTCAGAGCAAAAACTAGCTGAATAGTCTGCAGTCTTCTGCCCACAATACATTTCAGTTCGAATTCTTTTACACCCACAATGGCTGACAGAGGAGAAATTAACTTGGTGTCAAATTATTCCAGAAAAAACTAGACATTGTCAGGAGACATCATAAGTTTTACACTTGTTATATTTGGCCAAGTGCTAAATTTACCAGAAACTTCCACCGCTAAATGCTGGTGAAGTGATGTAATGCGTAGGGTTACGAACAGAAATGTGAGAAATGACTCTCTCTTTAAATTAATGAAATACGTCACGTGTTGTTGTTATATTGTGTTTTTGTATATTATTGATGGATTGTATAATTGTGACATTCTGACGTTCTGCATCACATCAACTGGTAGGATATATAATCTCAGATTCTTCTTATTATTGTTGTTATAAGGTCCTAATGTTAGGTTATGCTATGTTAAGTGAATAGTGTGTTTACAATAATAGTGATTGATTCATTTTCTGAACCGTTTAATCCCTATTAGGGTTGTGGGAAGGCTGGTGCCCATCTCGGTTGACTCTGGCCAAGGGCAAAGTACACCCTGGACAGCTCGCCAGGTCATCGCAGTAATATTACTTTACTTTGGTACAATTTCCGTAAGCTCTCAAATGTCTAGTAATAATAACCTGATCAGTACATAGCTCACGTGAAAGTTAATAACTTATGAGCACTGAAAACGCACTCGTGGACTGTGGACAGACAAACACACAAATACACAACATTTGCTGTGTCACAGTTTCTTCTGCATTGCTCACATGAACAGTAATGATTAAAACAGTCACTCAAACCGTCCATAATTTCAGAAAGTGTTGTCGCTGTTACACCAATATAAATTAAAGGTGTTTATTGATAGGTAATACAATAGGCAACAACACAACATGTGATATTAAAATGATCCGCCCACTCAGTTTGTCTGTATCTCAGATAGATTTTTCTAGAAGATTTTTAAAGGTAACAGATATTCAGAAGAACTCCCAGTTTTAATTCATTCATTTTCTCAACCGTTTAATTCTAATAAGGGACACGGACAGGCTGCCACCCATCTCAGCCGACTCTGGGTGAGGCCAGAGTACAACCTGGACAGCTCACCACGCCACCGCAGGGCAGAAACACGCTGACAGCTATGCAGCTCCTTTTTTTATGAAGGTCAGCGATGGTTCTTTTACAGCCTCTCATGATAGACAGTGAACGACATGGCCGGCCTTTGATAACCCAGTTAGCTGCACTGGGGGACAGGCAGTCTTAGTAGAAATAAAAGTTTCAGAAGAAAATTCTACGACGTTGAAAACAAAATCAATATCCTCAGACTGCCAACACTTTATTACAACTGAAGTTGGTATAAATAGTGTCCACATGTATGAACCACACTTATATATTAACACAAGTTATGTGAATTGGAACAAATTTGCAAGCAAGAGATGGAAACAGAATTTCTTTGAGGGACCAAATTTGCCCCCCCCCCCCTTTTTTTTTTTTTTTTTTGCTACTCGAGATAAGAAACATCTGTCAAACCACACACTCCGCTATAGAAGGTTTAAAACCATAATAGTAAAATTAATAGGGGACGCAAACCTTTGAACATTTAATTGCCCAGCCATACACTGTATACTTATATATTATATTTAGTATACTGTATCAAATACAGGTACAAGATTGCTGAATCTTATTAAATCAGTTCGGTCAGATTTCATCTGAATTCATTGAATGTACAGAACAACGAAACATGTAGTCAGAGTCCAAGTTAGCATGCACTATGAGATTGTCATTTTGCAGCTGCATTTGTTTATTTTTAGAGTGTGTAGGTTTTATAAATTGTGAAAGCCTCAATAATTCCGCACAAAACAATAAGCACCATATGGACGACTTAACTAATGTATGAAATGCACGCAGACACTTCCCTTTATCTCAACACACACAAGCACATCATGGCTAACACATCCGCCATTGGTGTAAATTTGGGGGACGTGTGTGTGTGTGTGTGTGTGTGTGTGTGTGTGTATGTGTGTGTGTGTGTGTGTGTGTGTGTGTGTGTGTATGTGTGTGCATGCGTTAGCAGAAAGGGTAGGGGGTTAAAGATTAGAAAGTGCGAGACAACAGATGGTTATGTTTTAAAAACTGCAGCATGGTTTAAGCTACAGCGTGAACATGTGTGGTGGAGGATTAGGGGGCAAAATATTTTAAAATGAGGCAAAAACATATTAATAAGCATCCCAAAAACCCCTAGCGTCTTTTACTACGTTAATAAGGAACAAGTGAAACAGTCACGGCCTTTAGACCGAAACAGCATACAAAGCACATGATCCTCTTTCCCTTGTTTCAACTCATTTCCACTGCTGTTTAAAGGGCATTTCTTACCTGATTACAATAAATTCACAGAGGTAGGACATATGGATATACGCGTAATAGTTGTTGATTTGGGGGGAAAATACTGTGATGTGTGATCGGAAGGTATTAGCAAGAATGAAAGGAAAAGTGTACAAGACGGTGATGAGGCCAGCGATGTTATATGGTTTAAAAACAGAGGAAAAGACAGGAGGCAGAGCTGGAGGTTCTCTCTGGGAGGAACGAGGATGGATAGGATCAGAAATGAGTACATTAGAGGGACAGCACATGTAAGACATTTTGGAGACAAAGTCATAGAGGCTAGATTGAGATGGTTTGGACATGTACAGAGGAGGGATAGTGAGTATATTGGTAGTAGGATGCTGAGGTTGGAACTACCAGGCAGAAGGCCTAGAGGAAGACCAAAGAGAAGATTTATGGATGTGGTGAAGGAGATCGTGAAGGTAGTTGGTGTAAGAGAAGAAGATGCAGAAGATAGAGTGAGATGGAGGCAGATCATTCGCTGTGGCGACACCTGAAGGGAACAGCCGAAAGGAAAAGAAGAATAAAAAGAAGAAGAAGAAGAAGAAGGAGGAGGAGGAGGAGGAGGAATAGCACGGTCAAGGTCAGAGCAATGTCATAAAACAGCGCCGATAGACATTCAATTACTATGGAAACCTGAAAGTATAAATTGCAGTGGTTTGCACAAAAAACCCAACAAAACGACGTACATTTTTATGAGGTGCGCATTTGAGTGTTCGTGCACGTATCTGTATGTGTGTGTATTTATATTTCATTTACATCTTATGCATTATTTTTAATGTTTAATTGTTATTATAAGTATTTATAACATTGAATATGTATTTATTGATATTATATACACATATACATGTATGTATATGTCAGCTAGGGGGGGTTGATCCTATTTCGTGGAATTCAGTGGTCGGGGGATCGCCGTCCCAATTAACTGCGGGAAGTGAGGGATCCCTGTATATTAGACTTTAGTAGATTAGTGAAAAATGATCGATTTTTGGATTTTAGGATGATGCACTGAAAAACTATCTATACTGTACTTTACAATCCGTCCAGGTTTTTTAAAATAAACTTATTTAATAAAAAAACATTACTGAATAATTTAATGAAAACGTACATCATTCCAACAGAAAGTCAATAAAATTCTTTTCAAAAAAACTTTTTGGTGTAAACAAACTTTTCCTTAAGAATGTCATGAAGGTCAGCTTCTGATTGGCTTATTCACCTTCGCTTAATTCATACCCTTTCATCTAAACATATATAAAATATAACAATATCTTTTAAAAGTCATTCACACTTTTATTATATACTACACAGAAACAATAAAGGAAGCAAACTAGAATGGACCTTTTTAAGCAAGACAATAATGACATGTCCCTCACAATGCACAATGCTCACACATGCTTCATGACACTGTCATTAAAACTTTATATATATAAGTTTTATAAGAAGTGGGCTCGTGGCATGCGGTTGAGTGATATCGCAAAGGAATATGGCCAAACCTGTCTATCATCAGTATGATATTGAAGCAGAAGGAGGCCTTTAAAGGTATATTTTTTATAATTTTAAAGAGTTTAGGGGGTAGTATTGGGGGCCTTGGAATGAATCATGAGTTTTACATGTAAAATGCGGTTCAATTTGCGAAAAATCCAGGTTACGAAACCACTTCTGGAACAGATTAATTTCGTAAAGTGAGGTACCACTGTATTTGTACAGGAACAAATATAGAGTCATGAAATGAATGTGACCTTTGCTCAGTGAAGGTGTTTTAATGCATACAACAGCAAAAATGCAGGTAAACAAACTATAAGAATTAATATTTTATATATACAATTTTTTACTATGACACGGAGGCAAGTCAGGTGAACTTTGCACTTTCAGCCAGCTAAACAGCTCTGTGTGGCTGATAGTGTGTCTGCATTGCTTAAAGTACTCATTCAGAAACAAAAGCAATCAGTGTTTCCGAAAGGTGCTTTAGTATACAGTATAGAAAACACCGGAAAAACAAACTAACAGATATTTTAAAAAAACATTTATACTTAGGAATTCTGGATCTTAAACCACCGATAGCAGCATTAATTTTAGGAACTTCATATACAAAATCAAGGAAATATTCAAACCTACAGCTATGTATAAAGATAGTTTGTTATAGAAGTTATGAAGATTATTTCCTCAGAATTAAAACTTTAGATTAAGATAAAACTTTGCTACTCATTACACAGTTGAGGTCATTTGCATAACAAAGATATTTAAATCAACATCAAATTCCTTATACAAGGATCCCTCACTTTCTGTGGTTAATGGGGACCGAGACCCTCCCACGACTGCCGATTTCCTCAAAGTGTATATTATATCAATAAATATATATTCAATGCTGTAAATGCTTATAATAACAATTAAACTGTCAAAAATAATGCATAAGATGTAAATAAAATATAAATACATACATGTGCAGACATGTGCGCACACACTCAGATATGCACCTCACATAAAAATGTAAGTAGTTTTGTTGGGGGGTTTGGGTTGTTTTAGGGTTTTTGTTTGGAAATTGAGGAACATTTTTCATTTGGGAGAATTTTGAGAGATGGAACAGAGTGAAAGGAGAGCTGAAAGTAATTTTTTTTAACAAGGAAGTCGTGCAGTTCCTGATTCACAGGTGTGTTTTATTGATTTATTTATTTATTTTTGTATTTTTACATGCTTCCAGTCTAGAGTAATCAGGTTGTTATACAAAAATATTGTCTTTATTTTATGAATATTGATAGTAACAGCGGAAATAAATGCGTTCTTTGCAGAAATATGGTGAAATACATTCATTGCTGTTACTGCCATGAACTGTTTTCAAATCCCACCCTTATTCGTCTACTGGTGCAATTGTGTTTTGCTTTGTTTTTGATTATTATAATTACTTTCAGTGGTTGGTGTATCGAATTTCTCATGTTTTACTGTATATATCAGACATTTTATAATGTACGTATTGCTCAATTCTTACAAATTATACATCGCAGTTTCTAATGTACCCCTAATTTACACAATTATGGCTTTTATATGTGATATCGCAATGTGAACAAGTGACTATACTCACTTCTTCCTCCATCACAGTGCCAGTGCTGTGTTCCCACACACATGCGTGGTTGCGTCGAATCATCAGAAACTCATTCATATTTATTCGTAAAAATAAGACGTTTATAGCTAAAAGTAAGTGTTTCACCAAGCAGGTACCGTAGTATATAATCAGCAAAAAGTTAAATTTTTAAATACATTAAAAGTTTCTCATCTCAAATAATGTATTCCATGCCACTAAAATTTCACATCATATATAGCGTTAAGTTTATTTATTAAGATTAGGTGAATAGCTATATCAATTAAAAATGACTAGCATTTGATGATCTCCATTTACATTAATAATGCTTCGATGCATATATATTTAAAATAAAGCAGAGTGATGGTGAACTGGAAAGGACGTTGCTTAATAGTGAACAGATGATGTCTGGCTATGTTGTGATTCATCTTTGCTTTAACCAGAATGGAAGATTTCCAGTTTAGCAGGCAGCCACCCCTGAGTCTTGAATCCCTGACCATATGGATGAGTTTTGTCCTGTCTTTGGCACAGATGGTGTCCAGAGTGGACACAATGCCACTGTGCCTATTGTTTCCAACTCTACCTTAATAAGGTGGCAGAAATAATAATGGACAAAAAGAGAGAGAAATGAGCTGTCCTAGATTGGCACCCAGAAGGACCTTTTCCGAAGAGAAAACATCCAGAGCGGTAATGAACGATATGATAATGAATAACTAATTATGCCTCGCGATGGCTGCACCCTCGACCTCCTTCTGACAGACTGTCATCAAATCCCTGAAGGGCTTATCAAAGCTTGACCCTAAAATAGACTAAAAAAATCTGTCCATCCTCCTCCACATGTGAACATGATAACTGTTAGGTTAGTGTCACCTCAAGGCTGGACCTTGTGATCGGGGAAGAAAAATAAATGCAAAATACACACAGAGAGAGAGAGAGAGAGAGAGAGAGAGAGAGAGAGAGAGAGAGAGAGACGGTTGCTGGGATACAGTTTACTGTTCCTATGCATGCATAATATGTGTACATGTGTTTCAAAAACGACTTATTGCTCTGAGCTAAATGTATCTCCTATTCAAACATGTCATGCTTGGTCAGCTTTGGGCTCATTTGTGTGTAGACCACAGACACAAATGCATGTCTTCTGATTGGCTGAAGTCATCAGTGTGATACGCTAAATAGATAAATCTGGAAAGACACCACTGGTTATAGTTGTACTGGGGGTTTAGGGCTGAAATCTGTCTCAGCTGACATTGGGTGAATGTGGGGTACCCTAATCAGCTCTTGCAGGGCCAACACACTCACAAGCATACACACACACACACACACACACACACACACACACACACACACACACACACACACACTTAGAGGCAATTTGCTCATTAGCCTAATATGCATGTCAGTGTATTGTGGGAGGAAGCTAGCATACCAGGAGGAAACCCTCTCAGGCTCAGCATATATACTGTATATAGAAACGCCCTCGCTGAGTCCACAACTCAAACCCAGTACCTACTAGTGCTGAGGCCGATGTGCCAACCACCGTGCAACCATACCATCAAAATATTATTATATTATATAAACTGAATGTTGCTATTATAGCCCCAACAATAATGCAGTAGATCAGTAATAACAGATACAGTGGTACCTCATTTTACGAAAGTCTCACCTAACAAAAAAATTCAGGTTACGAAACGCATTTTCCTAAAATTTTTGTCTCTGGATACGAAACAAGTTCAGGTTTCGTGAACAAGAAATCACCATCTTAAAAATTCAAATGCGCCATTCAAACATTCAAACAGTGCACAAGTTGCTTTCCCATTGGTTGTCTCCCAACATCCCGCCCTGCTGGTCTCCCATTGGCTAGGAGGGAGCTGGATATCCATAATACAGGACTGTACCCATGATGCTTTTCATGTGCCTTCGACCCATTGTTCGACACTCACGCGTGAAGGAGAGTTGTACTCTTGGTTCGTGAGTTTCGTGAGGTTTTTTTTGAGTGTTCTTATTGCAGAGTTATTTTTCGTTATTAATCATGAGCCACAAGAAAGTGATTTCCGGTGAGACTGAAAAGAAGAAGCGGGCTCCGTTATCAATAAAAGTAAAACAGGAGATGATAAAATATATATATATATATATATGAAAGTGGGATTCGGTTGAGTGAAACCGCAAAGGAGTACGGCCGAAACACCTCTACAATCGGAACGATATTGAAGCAGAAGGAGGCATTAAAAGCGGAGATACAGTGACGGAGGCAATTATTTCGGAAAAAGCAACCGCCATATTTAAGGACCTCGTGAAGGAGGTTGGGGTGGATGTTTTTCGGACCAGCAACCCCTGGACTTTAAAGCACTGCATGGGTGGTTCGAGATATTTAAAAAAAGGTAAATAATTTTCTTTTACTTTCACAATTATTTCATACAAAATTGGTGTATTTTTATCATTTTTAAAAGGTTTATGGGGTAGTATTGGGAGCCTTGGAACGAATCATGCGTTTTACATATAAAATGCAGTTCAACTTACGAAAAATGCAGTTTATGAAAAAGGTGCTGGAATGGATTCATTTCATAAAGTGAGGTACCACTGTAAATAGGTTCTTTTTTTTTTTTTAAAGAGGAATATTAATTTTTATACCAGGCACGGTGATGTTGTAGTTACCACTT
>CM045748.1:21602859-21607859 GCA_024760905.1 Plotosus lineatus | reverse complement strand
ATGAACACAGACACACACACACACACACACACACACACACACACACACACACACACACACACACACACACACACACACACGTCCTCCCCACCTGCATGTCCTCCCCACCTTCACCCAGAGTTAGCTAAGATGGGCACAAGCCTCCCTAACCCTAATTAGGATGAAGCGACTTGTAAAATAAATGGATGGATGAATGGATAATAATAACCAAGGTAATCAGAAAAAACATCAAAATATCAGAGGGGCAAAACAATCAAATAAGGTGCAAAGCTGAAAACTGACTGGTAACACTGACATACAGCATTTACGAGATAGTGCTCATGACTGAATCCAGGAGTGTGTGTATGTGTGTGTGTGTGTGTGTGTGTGTGTGTGTGTGTGTGTGTGTGTGTGTGTGTTAGAGAGAGAGAGAGAGAATGAGTTATTGAGTGAGTGAGTGTGTGAATGAGTGTGTGAGTGATTGAGTAAGAGTGTGTGTGTGTGTGTGTGTGTGTGTGTGTGTGTGTGTGTGTGTGTGTGTGTGTGTGTGTGTGTGTGAGAGAGAGAGAGTGTGAGTTATTGAGTGAGTGAGTGTGTGAATGAGTGTGTGAATGAGTGTGTGAGTGATTGAGTAATAGTGTGTGTTGTGTGTGTGTGTGTGTGTGTGTGTGTGTGTGTGTGAGAGAGAGAGAGAGAGAGAGAGAGAGAGTTATTGAGTGAGTGAGTGTGTGAATGAGTGTGTGAGTGATTGAGTATTAGTGTGTGTTGTGTGTGTGTGTGTGTGTGTGTGTGTGTGTGTGTGTGTCTGTGTGTGTGTGTGTGTGTGTGTGTGTGTGTGTGTGAGAGAGAGAGAGAGAGAGAGAGAGAGTGAGAGAGAGTTATTGAGTGAGTGTGTGAATGAGTGTGTGAGTGATTGAGTAATAGTGTGTGTTGTGTGTGTGTGTGTGTGTGTGTGTGTGTGTGTGATCATAACACTAAGTGTAAATGTGTCAGGGTTCTAGTGTGCTGAGTGTTATTTTCTCAGTGGCCTGTGTTGTGTTCAGGGACTTGTGTTGTAACACATATTCCAGCATTCACATAGCACTGGAAAGTGTATAAACAAAGTTAATAGTATAATAATATTTAACCTTGTGAAGCTTGTAAATGTATTTCTCTTGCTAGATAGGTGGCAGTAGTGATTGGGGAAATCATGTTGGATGAAGGCTGAAAATCTTTAGAAAAATAAACAACTTTGAATGTCACATGTCAGATTTGGGTAAACTAAGCTACTGTCCAAGTAATTTGCACTTTATCATATGTCGGGTGGTTTTGTCACATGAACAGCATCTGTGTGATCTTTCGGACAGTTCATCGAAACCAAGGCTCATGCTTGTAGATAATTGTGGATTAAGATGGATATTATGTAATACCGATAGGGCACTGGAGGTCCAGAGGTCTGGTGCTGGATGACTGATCCCAAGGTCAGCGGTTCAAGCCCTCAAGCCCCACTATCAGGCTGTTACTGCTGTCCTCCCAGTGCAGTTAACTTGGTTATCAAAGGCCAGCCATGTCTCTCACTGTCTGTGGTGAGAGGCATGTAGAAGAACCGTTGCTAACTCACATCAAGAGTAGGCTACATCAGTGTGTTTCTGCCCTGCGATGGCCTGGCGAACTAAATAAATGAATTATGTGGCAAGATTGAATTCGATGAGTAATCCTGATTCCACGCATCCGATAAGTTCTAGTGCTAATCCAATAAATACGGTAAGTAACTTTCCAATAAACCGAATTTATGAAGAAATACCTAATTTATGTCTATTCAATATCTTCGGTATTATTTTGTATGATTTACAGTACTGTACACATATAATCATAGAAACTTTATATAAATGTCAATTGTTGGCTAAAAATACTCAAACAGACCTGCATCAGGGAACGCCAAGTAACTTTACAACCATAAATAATTCAAATGTCTTTATAAGCTGCACACATACGCCATCATACTGCATGTTGGCAGTGTTCCGAGGGCTGTTATGGTATGAAGTGTGTTTATACTGTACATTTCTATTAACCAGTAACTACACACACTGATCTGAAGTCATCATGGTTAGTTTTTGGGGCGAATGTACAGTATTATTGTTTGGGTATGGATAGTCTTCTGATGATTAGATATCAGTTCTTTCAGGTTATTCAACAGTTATATCTGCTTCTCATGTTTTGTTTTGATCAGTATACACTAGGCCCCCATTTTTCGCAATGGTTCAGTTCCGGCCCTTCCCACGTATCATGAAAATCCGCGAGTTATTGACGCGGTTTTAAAACCCTATGTATGATTTTACGTGCGTTAAAATATGCTTCGAAAACACATTCTACAGATAGTCTTACTCACTACGACAGTAGCAATGCAGTAAAATGTAGTAATGATTCAGTAAAAACTTTTACATTTTGTGAATAAGAATTAAATAATAATTAAGAACACCCTAAAAAAACATGAGTTCACAATTCAAGCAATAACGTTGATGACATGTGTGCGAAGGAGAAAACAAAGAGGTGTACACATCATCTGCAACCAATCAGCAGGAGGGCGAAACGAAAGCTCTCAGCCATAGGCCAAATTTGAATCGCGTGCCAGTTACTTCCGGGTTTGTTGCCAGTCCGCGAGTATGTGGGGGCGTGAGCGCTCAACCGCGAATGGTCAAGGACCTACTGTATATCAGAAAGCTCATACTCTCGGAAAAAGTATTAATACCCATAAGTAGTTGAATTAAGATTTAGGAAGTGGAAAACGCTGGTTTTTGTGATTCTCGCTGGTAATGACATGGGAAAGGTACTGTCTGTCTGTCTTCCTTTCGACTTTTTCCCTTTTACTCGGGAGTCGCAACAGCGAATCATCTGATTCACACGTTTGATTTGGCAGAGGTTTTTACGTCGGATGCCCTTCCTGTCACAACCCTTTTTAGCAAGGGACAGAAACACGCTGACGACTTTGCAGCTACTCTTTACGAAAGTCAGCAATGGTTCTTTTACATGCCTCTCACCATAGACAGTGAGAGACATGGCCCGCCTTTGATAACCCAGTTAGCCGCACTGGGGGGGGGGGGGGTTCCCAAAAGTATTTAATAAATTAATAAAAATTACACAAGAAACTGACTGTATTTGGTTCAGTTCAGTTAATCCTAATTAGGGTCGCGGGGAGGCTGGCACCCATCCCAGCTGACTCCAGAATACCCTCTGGACAGCTCGCCAGGCCATCGCAGGGCGGAAACGCGCTGACGGCTTTGCAGTTACTCTCGTCAAAATTCAGCAATGGTTCTTTTACATGAACCTCACACCATAGACAGTGAGAGACATGGCCGGCCTTTGATAACCCAGTTAGCTTCACTGGGAGGGACAGTAACAACCTTGTGGAGAGTGGGACTCAAAACCCCCAACCTGAGGATCAGTGATCCAGCGCCCTATACCACTAGACCACCACTGCCCCAAAGTGTATTTATATTTTTTAAATCAACAAAGGAGTTGCTACAGTTTTACTTGCTAGACTTGCCATCACCTTCCAACACCTGGAAGACTAGCTGTATAGCGCCACATGAGTGCGTCCATTTTCAACAACCTTCAGCCACCTTTGGACGTAGGCCTCTCCGACATTTTGCAGCATCACTTACCTGACCTCGCTGAAGACCGTGCAGATTCTTTCCTCGAGCTATGATAGGTCACAGGGCTTGGCTGCGTACACCTTACATTTGATTTAGTTCCACAGAAAACAAAGTCACAAATTTTGAGATTACGGGAGCACTGAGAGCATTCGATGGGACTCCTTTGGCCGAACAATCGGTCAGGAAATTTAATGTTCAGGATATCTTTCACCGACTTGGCAAAGTGGGAGGGACCCCGTTTTGCTGAAAAAAAGAGACGTTAGCAAGGTCACTCCTCGCTAAATCTTTTGGCATTCGTGTAATTTTTAGAAATGTATTAAAAGTGTTGGTGACTTTTTCTCGACTCTGTTGGGACTCCCTGCAGATAAATATTGTAAATCAAGTGGTTCATTTAAATAATTTCAAGTGGCTGGACAATTTCAAGTGGCTGGACATTAAGTTGTTATGCAGCTCATTAAATTATATCAATATAACATCTAAAGATAATACAGTAAAGCCTTAATTATGCAGTTCCCATTAAATATTTAATGTTTCACAGCAGTTAACAGTTGCACTGACACATGGAATCTTCTTTTTAAATATCACTATTAACATCAATACATTAATTTGTTAATAAAGTGTAAATAGTATTACAGTACAGTGGTACCTCACTTTACGAAATTAATCCGTTCCAGCACCTTTTTTGTAATCTGCATTTTTGTAAGTTGAACAGCATTTTACATGTAAAACGCGTGATTCGTTCCAAGGCTCCCAATACTACCCCCATAAAACCTTTAAAAATTATAATAGTACACCAATTTTGTAGGAAATATGTGTTAAAAGTGAAAGAAATGTATTTACTTTTTTTAAATCTCTCGAGGGATGGGCGCCGCCAGGCCAAATCAGCCAAAGTCTCACCATGAAGGCGCCCCAACGACATCCCCGGATGTTAAGGGATAAGTGAAGAAGAAGAAATCTCTCGAGCCACCCATGCGACGCTTTAAAGTCCGGAGGTTGCTGGTCTGAAGAACCCCAACCCTCCTTCACGAGGTCGTTAAATATGGCGGTGGCTTTTTCCAAAATAATCGCCTCCGTCACTGTATCTCCGCTTTTGATGCCTCCTTCTGCTTCAATATTGTCCCGATTGTAGAGGGGTTTCGTTCATACTCCTTTGCAATTTCACTCAACCGAATCCCACTTTCATATTTTTTTATAATCTCCTGTTTTACTTTTATTGATAACGGAGCCTGCTTCTTCTTTTCAGTCTCACCGGAATCACTTTCTTGGGGCTCATGATTAATAACGAAAAATAACTCTGCAATAAGAACACTCAAAAAAACTCACGAACCAACAGTACAATTCTCCTTCACGCGTGTGTGTCAAACAATGGCTCGAAGGCACACGAAAAGC
>CM045748.1:21595359-21600359 GCA_024760905.1 Plotosus lineatus | reverse complement strand
CACACACAAACATGCACACATGTGCATGCACTCACACAAACACACACATACACACACAGAGACACACACACACATGTGCATGCACACACATGCACACACACACACACACACACAGACACACACACATACACACAATGAGAGAGAGAGGAGGGGGGGACACACACACTATTGTTTTATAAGCCATTTCATGTAATCATTACTTAAAGTACAAACTTATTGAACTTTGATCAAAGATGATGACAATAAGTCACATGATCATGTGCTAGGTTTACACTTGGACATTAGTTGTTTTATCTGTCTTGTCATTTATTTGCTGTATAAGTTTTGTGTCATTAATGTTATATTGTTATATGGTTTCTTCCATCAGTAAAAACATTGGAACAGCTTAAAACTGAAAGGAACGACACACAAAAAGAGAGAAAATCAGATAAAGATGGCTGATGAGCGGTGTCTGTGTGAGGTTGTAAATTTTGGGGTCAAAATGGGTATAAGCATCAGGTCAATGGGGTCAGACTGACCATTTAATCCTGATCTCTTGACCCCAACTATGCAAAATTCCCATCAGATTCACTACAGTAATTATATTGCCACCAGTCAGGGGAAGTTACGCTGCAAGCAATTTGTGATTTAACCAGTGAATCAAACGACAGGGATTTCTCACTTTGTGCGGTTAATGGGAATCGAGACCCCCCGCCGATTTCCACGAAGTAGGATCGACCCCCTGACTGATGGATACGTACATGTATACGTATGTGTATATAATATCAATAAATAAAAATTCAATGCTATAAATGCTACTTCGCGCTTCAATTCATGCGGCTTCAGTGCATCGTGCTTTTTTTTTCTAAAAACATTCATCGAATTAAAAAAATAAGGAAGTTAAGGAAGAATATGGGGAAAAGTTGAGGAAAATGCCACAAAAACAAGGCCAATTATGCAAAAAAAAACAAACAAAAAAAAAAAAAAAAAACCTAAACAAACACAAAACAAAGAAACAACCCAAAACCTCCCATCAAAACTAGTTACATTTTGTGAGGTGCACATCTGGGTGTGTGCACGCGCGTCTGTGTTTATGCGTGCACGTGCGTCTGTTTGTGTGTGTAATTAATTGTTATTATAAGCATCTATAGCGTTGAATGTGTAGTTATTGATATTATATACACATATACATGTATGTATACAGGAGTTGGGGGGGTGATCATACTTCACGGAATTCAGTGGTCGCGGGGGGATCCCGGTCCCAATTAACCGCGGAAAGTGAGGGAGCCCTGTATTTGTTATTTGTCATTTACTACTCATCAACTCTCTCATTAAAAAAAAAATATATCATACAATTCTCACAGTAGGCTAGAGATGACCTCAGCTGACACCAGGCGAAGGTGAAGAACAGCCTGAACAGCTTTTCAAGCAATAGCCACGTTCAACGCACACAGATACATTCATACGCACATCGAGGTGCGATTTGGTACAGCCAATTAGCCAAATGTGCATGTCTTTGGACTGTGGGGGGAAACCAGAGTACTCGGAGGAAATTCGTGCAAGAACAGGGAGAGCATGCACACTTCACACAGAAGCCCAGGACTCGAAACCAGATCTGTCATGCTGTGAGCACCACGCCCTCCGTGTCATTCACCAAGTGTATTTTAAAATATTTTTTTTATTGTCATTTATATATTTCAATACCATACAGACATTGTAATGCAATATGTTGAGGCTAATCCGATCTCTCTTTTCATAATTTACTTTTTTCTTATTCATGTTCATCTGCCTGCCTGCCCTCTCTCTCTCTCTCTCTCTCTCTCTCTCTCTCTCTGTCTCTCTCCCTCCCTTTCACTCTCAAAATCGGCATGACCTCCAGATCCCAGGCTCAGTTCAACCTTCTGTAAGCTTCCATTTGAACAGACTTCAATAAATAAACAATTACAAGACTGAAAGACACATCAGACTAAACCACTTTGAGATGGCGAAGCGTTTAATTTCTGATTTCACACTCTGCTGGGGAGACGAGAGCAGGCCAAGCCAAACAGACACTCATTTTCCCAGCACCCATGTTTACTGAAGAACAGACTTGTAGTACTGTATATATTTATAATGAATGCTTGTGACTTTAAACATTTCCACAGTTTTATAATTCCAATCTCAGTATGATGAGAGTTTACAGTCTCAAGACTGCTCTCGAGATGGCCACTAGCGCTGATTTTCCAACACATAATCGTACTTATTGTTAATTATTTCCATACACAGTGATACGTCACCTTATGATAGTCCCAGCAAACGAAAAATCCAGGTTACGAAAAACATTTTCCAAAATTTTTTGTCTCTGTATACAAAACAAGTTCTCCATACGAAACACTCCAAATGCGCCATTCAAACATTAAAATGCGCCATTCAAACATTCAAACAATGCACGTGTTGCTCTCCCATTGACTATCTTCCAAAATCCCGCCCCGTTGGCCTCCCATTGGCTAGGAGGGATGACGTAACTCCCTCCCATTGGCTAGCTCCCAACATCTTGCCCCGCTGGCCTCCCATTGGCTAGGAGAGATGACGTAGCTCCCTTGAGCAGTAGCTTGTTTCATGAGTTTTTTGAGTGTGCTCATTGCAACTTTATTTTTTGGCTCTGGCTTTTAACCTTGCATAAACATTTGTAAGATTATAACTCTGCTAAGAAAACATGGTCAACACGAAGTAAGTACCTTAAAAGGTCTGCTTTTTATCATTTTTTAAAAGGGTAGTATTGGGGCCTTGGAACGAATCATGCATTTTACATGTAAAATGCAGTTCTACTTACGAAAAATCCAGGTTACGAAACTGCCTCTGGAACGGATTAATTTCGTAAGGTGAGGTACAACTGTATTATATGTAATTAAGTCATGTCAATCACGTATGTAACTCAAATACACAGAAATGGGATTTATTTAAACAGGTTCTTAGTTACATGGTCCGAATCAGTCAATCAGGTGATCTTCAGACAACACCTCAAGGGCAAAGGTAAAAGAGCAAAGTCCTGATAAACCCAATGCAACACAGTACCAAAGAAACCGATGTCTTTTACTGAGGGGAATAAACTAAGTGAACACTTCACAACTGATAAACCAGGGCACAGCCTGTATATACTGCGTGTCGTTTGGTGATTGAGAGGCAGGTGTATTTGAGGATTCGTTCTCTGTGGTGGTTATTGTGTAGGCGGTGGGCGATATTGGGAAATGAACTGCGGCTCTGATGTAACGGTATAAAATATCATATACAATGAATGAAACTAAATCATATATGAAAATAAATAAATCATGCAGGGAAGGCTAGTCAAAATAAATTAATTAAGTAAATGTCACCTGCAAATACAAATGAATAATGTGTAGGAAAACAGACATACTAGAATAAATTAATTGTTAACATCATACAAAAATAAATAAATAATGAAAACATAATTACTTTTAAACAAATAAGTATAGAGAAAATATAAACTAGAATAAAAAAAATCATGAAAATATGGCATGAAATTAAATGCTATGAACCACATGAGATACTCAAAAGAACTAAAACATTGTGACCACTGTCCTCCTCTCTCTCCCGGTATAGTATGTTACATTCAGGGGAAGCCATTCATCTTCCTCATCCACCTCACCGTCCACCACAAGCTGACCACAGACTCAATTAAAATACATTTTGGTCTTTAGCCGAGTGCAGCAATTAAGTTTTAGTGACCACAGATTTAACATCACACTAATGGACACCAACCTACTGCCAGGGCTTAACCTCTTGTTTTATTGTCCAAATCCTCACCCACGATGCATTGGGATACATTTTTATCTGAGACAATCGCAACCCATCTGAAGTCGCTGTTCTCTAGGAAAAAAATCTTCAAAATTGTTTGTTTTTTAAATCTATATCAAATTTTAAGCTTGTGTACATGTTTTTATCAATCATTCCACAATATTGAGTCATTTATGACTTCATAGACAGTGAGGAGCACATCAGAGTCTGATATCAGTCATGTACTGTATAATGAAATTACATGGAGCTGTTTTATCACAGGGATCCCTCACTTTTCGCGGTTAATGGGGACCGAGACCCTCCCCACAACCGCCAATTTCTGCAAAGTAGAATCGACCCCCCCAGTCCGATATATACGTACATGTATATGTGTATATAATATCAATAAATACATATTCAATGCTATAAATGCTTATAATAACAATTAAACATTCAAAAATAATACATGACATGCAAATAAAATATAAATGCACACACATACAGACACACGTACGCGCGCGCGCACACACACACAGGTGCGTGTACACACACTCAGATGCGCACCTCACATAAAAATGTAAGTAGTTTCGTTGGGGGGTTTTGGGTTGTTTTTTTGTTTTTGTTTGTTTGGAGTTTTTTTTTTTTTTGCATAATTGGCATTGTTTTTTGGCATTTTCCATAACTTATTCCCTATTTTTCCTTAATTTCCTTATTTTTTTATTTTTCGATGAAAATTTTTGAAAAACCCGCTATGCACTTAAGCCACAGAAACTGAAGCAGGAAGTAGCAAGGGATCACTGTATATTCACTTCCACTATACAGTAAAACCTCCGCTGACGAACGCTTAAGCTCACGAACTTTTCGCCTCAAGAACATTAAATTCGCGAGCATATAGTCTCTGCTGACGAACTAGTTTTCGGCGGACGAATCAAACCACGCGGTCGAACAGCGTGAAGCTGTGCAGAAGCTGTGCAGAAGCTGACGCACGCTCACGGCGTCACAGTTCGTCACCCCCTTTCTTTGAGTGCGGAAGTGGTTTGTGTTTGATAGACATTTTGGACCATATTGAGTGTACTTTTGCTATTATGGGACCGAAAAAGACCCCACCACAGGCGGAGATCATTGAAAAACACGAACGAGGTGTGCGTTTGTGTGACTCAGCGTCCCAGTACCAGTACGCTAAGTCTACCACCGTCCTTAAGAACAAGGAAGCTATTAAGGGTGCGTGTGTGGCTATGCGTGTTTCC
>CM045748.1:21585359-21590359 GCA_024760905.1 Plotosus lineatus | reverse complement strand
CGGTTGTTATTGATTTAGTGTTAAAAACACCTTTTACATTTACAGAGGGCAATGGTGGCCTAGTGGTGTAGGGCGCTGGATCACTGATCCTAAGGTTGGGGGTTCGAGTCCCACTCTCCACCCACAAGGTTGTCGATGTGTCGTCATCGTCGTCCCTCTCCAGTGCAGCTAACTGGGTTATCAAAGGCCGGCCATGTCTGTCACTGTCTGTGGTGTGAGGTTCATGTAAAAGAACTTTCCACAAGACTTTCGATAAGAGTAGCTGCATAGCCGTCAGAGTGTTTCCGCCCTGCGATGGACTGGCGAGCTGTCCAGGGTGTACTCTGCCCCTAATTAGGATTAAGCGTTTACAGAAAATGAACTGACTGAACATTTACAGCATTCGGCAGACACTCTTATCCAGTGCGACTTACAATTATCATTTTTTTCGATACAACTGAGCAATTGAGATCAGGGTTAAGGGCCTTGCTGAAGGGCCCAATCGCTGTCCATCAGATCAGTCATGTTAAAAACTGCCACATTAATGCTCAAATAATGACCTGATTTTACTTTAACTTTTACTCCTTGTGCAATTACCAGTATCAGCACACGTTACAATTTATTTTGACGTTTTATATTGAAATATGCTTCGCATTTATCCTTTTAAACATTTTTACACACACATTAGCAGGTTTTAAAAAATATATTCAATCTGCCAAACATATATTAGTAAAGTAGATTACACCTTCCCTACCTCCTCTGTGTTTCATTTGGGATGAGGCTGATTAGGTAGGCGATGAGATGAAGCACAGCTGTCTTTTACATCTGCCTAAAAGGAATGTTCGAAAGAACAGGGCAATAAAATACGACAAAATATACGAAAGCGTCGTCAAAAACATACCTCTGACATTTTACTAAATTTAAGCTGTTGTAATATTAAAATAGAATAACTAACATACCTATGGCTTAGAATGAAAATGCTACACTGAGTGTAACAAGTGTATGCAAACAGCGAAAAAGACAAAAAGCCAATGCTGAATGCTCTTACTTCAGCCCTCCCATGCTAATTAAAGCACTCTGATGGAATATCTATCAGCTTGTCACAGAGAGAGCTTCTCTTAATCTGCTCCCAAACTTCACGGCTTAAAGAGCACAGCTAATTAACCACACGCCAAAACAGGAATACATTTCAATATTGATTCCTCCTGCCTCCCTGATGCATCGAGTATGATTATGAATATTTTAGAGGCACATTTAATGCAGAGGAGACACAGAGCTTCAGAGAGAGAGAGAGCGAGAGAGAGAGAGAGAGAGAGAGAGAGAGAGCATCCACGTCCACCCTAAGGCTAATGACCCCAGCCTCTTCCAGCAATGCAGCTTCATGTTTTGAAAAAAAGTCAATAGCACAGGAGCCCAGTCAGCAACATTAAGACTTGCACGGATACCATGGGACCAGCGTGGAGAGAAAAAAAATTAATAACACGTGCCTAACAATCCTTCCTGCGATTTAGTGTGGTGCTGAGCCACTGTACTTGAAATACGAAGTAGTAATGAACATGAATATGAGATGAATTCTGAAAACTGAGCCCTTCAGCCCTTTAGTTATGCAGTATCCACAACATGTCTATAAATCAATGCTCACAAGCTACCTTTCTTACTTTTGATCTTTTATCTCATTTTACAGCCTTTTTTAAAATGCAAATCGGTCTCTTTATTTTATTTGACCCATTTTCCATTTGTACATTTTAGGACGGTAGTAGCCCATTTACATGACAGTTTTAATTCAGATTTAATTTAAGATTTAATTCAGAATTCAGCATTTTACTGAAAGACTGGAACTGTAAGACAGTTTGAAAAATTCTATGAAGAAATAAGGACGCATTAAACACAATGGTTATTTCAGTTAGATTGAGAACCCCCCACACACACACACACACATATACACACACATGCACACACACACACACACACACACACACACACACACACACACGCACACATGCGCACACACACACACACACACACACACACACACACGCACACATGCGAGCACACACACACACACACACACACGCACACATGCGCGCGCACACACACACACACACACACACACACTCACATGCCCGTATTCTCTCTGTCCCTTCATGGTGGCTCAATGTCTTTTCTGTATTATGGCTGAGCCAGTCTCCCTGAGCCACGAGACAACATATGGTGCTGTCTATCTGTGAATACACCACCAGAACAGCATGACAGTCTCACATAGAGAGAGAGAGAGAGAGAGAGAGAGAGAGAGAGAGAGAGAGAGAGAGAGAGAGAGTATATGAAAAGATAAGTAAGAGTAAGATGAGAGAGTGCAGGAAAAACATGACAGACAGATGCCAAGCTGAAAATAGAGTAAAAGGAAGCATTAAGGATGAAGAGCTGCAGGAAGTCGGGGGGAAAAAAGAAAACTGATTTCAGACAGGAAGTGTGACTTTGGAGATTTAGCCATGACCATGTAAGTCACATAACCAGGTTCTAAAGCATATCATCCTCGGTATCATCATCCTGCGAGCATGGAGGCACAAAATCAGGTGCATGCTCATTCAAAATTAAATCAGAATTGCAGAGGACTGGACTGCATAAAAGACTCTAAGCGCACCATCTGGAAGCTATTCTGTCATTGTTGCAAAATATAAAAGGCTGAACCTTTCCACAGCATAAATGAACAAATAATCAAATAAACAACAACAAAAAAAAAAGAACGAGACCCAGCTTTTATGCAGCTACCTGCTAGCAGTGGGTCTGATTAGGAAGGGAAGATCTTGATTGTCTCTCTATTCGCTCATTTCCGCAGCCTTCAGAGAGCACTGAAAGACAACGGTGCGGATCAATAACTCATTAAAGAGAGAGCAAGAGACCATCAGCAGAGCTGCTGTGTGCCGAGAACTCGGTCTTCTGAAGCAGAAGACAGACTAGGGCAGTGGTGAAAGATAAAAAGAAGTTAGGATTATGTTCACATTTCTTGGTCTTAAAACATGATCTCAGAGGATTTGCAGCGAGGTAAAGCACTAAAGTTACCTCAGTCCTCATTCTAATATACTCGGTCGAAGTATAAAATAGCAGGGCATGAATCTATAGTGTTTTTCTTCAGCCTTATCCAAACTACAATATTCCATCATTATCAACATCTTCATCATCAAAAACTGTGGATGATTTAAGATATGTCTGTTGGACTGCAGCATGGTGTGTGTGTGTGTGTGTGTGTGTGTCTCAGAATGAGTTGGATGTATATGAGTAGGTATACAGCACTCATGTGCACCTTTATTATTCAGTTCTGTTCATTTTCTGTAACCGCTTAATCCTAATTAGGGTCGCGGGGAGGCTGGCACCTATTGCGGCCATTGCAGGGCGGAAACACGCTGACAGCTTTGCAGCTACTCTTGTTGAAAGTCAGCAATGGTTCTTTTACATGAATCTCACACCATAGACAGTGAGACACATGGCCGGCCTTTGATAACCCCAGTTAACTGCACTGGGGGGCGGGGGGGCGGAGCTGAGACAACCTTGCGGAGAGTGGGACTTGAACCCCCCCCAACCTTGGTTTCAGTGATCTGTCTGTCTGTCTTCCTTTCAGCTTTTTCCCTTTTACTCAGGAGTCGCCACAGCAAATCATCTGATTCGCACGTTTGATTTGGCAGAGGTTTTTACGTCGGATGCCCTTCCTGTCACAACCCTTTTTTAGCAAGGGACAGAAACACGCTGACGACTTTGCAGCTACTCTTTACGAAAGTCAGCAATGGTTCTTTTACATGAACCTCTCACCATAGACAGTGAGAGACATGGCCCGCCTTTGATAACCCAGTTCACTGCACTGGGGGGGGGGGGACAGTGACAACCTTGTGGAGAGTGGGACTCGAACCGCCAACCTTTGGATCAGTGATCTGGCGCCCTATACCACTAGACCACCACTGCCCCTTTTATTATTCAATCAAGTTAACATTACTATTGAAATCATGTCACTAAATCATGTTGGAAAGAAAAAAAAAAGGGTTGTGCACGGTACACGGTATTTGTATTTACATTTGTTGGGGTCACTAAAAGTATTTATATTTGTATTTAAATAAAATGTAAAAAAAATAAATAAATAGGTGTAACAATAAATGAGAGACATGGCGGCACATCTGCTTCACAGCATGAAGGTCCTGGCTTCGAGTTCCGGTCTTGGGAAATTCTATGTGGAGCGTATGGTCTTCTCGTTTCTGTGTGGGTTTGCTCAGGGTCCTCCGGTTTCTTCCCACAGTCTAAAAACATGCACATTAGGCTGACACACAGCAGTGACAACAGAAAGGGAACTGGCTAGTAAAGTTAGCCTTATATGTATGTCTGCCACACACATTACGAGCACCCGAAGAGCAGTTGGGGTAATGTGCCTTGCTCGTGGACACTTCTGTCATGAATGTGGTGGAAGGATACATGCGGCTAACTTCCCCACTGCCAGACATTTTTCCTGCTGGTTCGGGAATCGAACCAGTGACCTTTCAGTTCCAGAGCCACTTCTCGAACTATTAGGCTCTGGCTGCCCCATTTTAAAAGCTGCTTAATCCTTATTAGGGTCATGGAAAGGCTGGAGCCTATCACAGCTAACACTGGGTGAAGGTATAGTACACCCTCAACAACTCACCAGACCATTGCAAGGCCAAGAGACCCAACCATTCACATTCACAGCTTGGGCCAATTTGAAACTTTCCATTGAGCCATTCATTTTCTGAGACGTTTAATCCTTATTAGTGTCACAGGTAGGCTCACACTCATCTGAGCCGACTTGAGGTGAGGACAGAGTACACCCTGGACAGTTCGCCAGGCCATCACAGGGCCTGAAACACCTTTCGTAAATTGAACTTGTTTCATATACAGAGATAGAAATTTTAGGAAAATGCGTTTCGTAACCTGCATTTTTCGTTTGGTGAGACTTTCGTAAAGTGAGGTACCACTGTATTGTAATTTGGACAAACAAGCATTATTCATTCATTTATTTTTCG
>CM045748.1:21542859-21580359 GCA_024760905.1 Plotosus lineatus | reverse complement strand
TTGGTTATTGTATTCCCTTTTTCTGAGAGACTTGTGCCAAGTACATAGCTGAAACCAAGGAAAGCAACTGCTAACCAAATCACAGAGACTTGGTCACCATCCAAGTAGTCCTCAGGAAAAACAGGATCACGTATTACATGCTGAGATTCGGCTGGATAGCACACCATTAGCATCGTACCCGCAATTAAACACACAGCAAAAATGATTTCTAGTGGGCATTCTCTCTTCTTTGTGTGAGAACGGGCCACTCAGTCACGATGCTACTCCTCAAACTGGAGGAGAGATACTGAGACAAAGCTTCCAGTTTGCAGGAACATGCCATCCTCGTTTGCGGCGGAGGGGTTTAGGGAAGGGAAAACTTTTTGAACGAGTGCCATCTCTGCACAGTCCTTATCAGAGGCCCGCGACTGCCAGCTGGTGGCTGAGTGTGCCCGTGCTGTGAGCTGCTGCCAAAAGCAGGAGGCTTGCATTGAGGCTGGCTAACAACAGCCTGTTGGCACAACACATGTTTAGGTGCAAATCCACCAATTTCATTGTGCCGTCTGGTCGCTTACATATGTTTAATTCTGCCTTAAATTAAACAAAGATAACCCATATAAAAGTGTTAGAATAATGAGTACTTTTCAAATTGTTTTAGATTTAAGCTTCTGGTTACACCATGGTCCAATCTTCTTCACTCATGTCTGTTTACTTTTTAAGTTATTGGCTTGGCTAGGAGGGGGGCGTGAGTTCACAGTTCTTAAGTTTAACACATTGTTATCTCACACAACTATAGTGAATAGTCACAGTAGAATAGATAATAGATGCACACTGATATTTTCTAACATTGTCAGAATAGTAAATTTACTACATTTTCATTGCAGAATTACAAAGACAACACAGAAAGAGATCATTCATTCATTATCTTTTTAAATTTCTTACTTTTAAATTTTTTACTCAAGTGAAATGTGAATTTACTGAAGACAAACAATTTATGTCAAAATACATTCAAATATATGATCTCTATTGGCCAGGACAAAGTTATTCGGCCTAGGCCTAATCAGCTTTCAACAAATGTGACTGAAAAAAAAATCGACAAATTAATTAAAATGGGTTTTATTTAACAAATTAATTGAAAAGGTGCATTTTATTTTGTTTTATGCCTGCTCGTGTAAGCTACACATGCTGCATAAATGATATTAAATATAATGTGTACACCAACACTCAACAATTTTAATAACTTTGTGTTCTTTCTGTAGATTCACTCATTCTAGACAGCCAATTAGATATAAAAACACGAGTGTTCTGAAAACCAAAATAAATCTCGAATAAAGTAAATGCTATTGAAAGCACAATTAATACTGGAATATAATAGTACTCTCTGAACTGTTTGAAACATCGATCGCGCATGCGCACAGGTTTTTGTTTAAAAAAATGAAGTCTATTATGAATTATTCATATTAACAAAATTATGAAGTTAAGTGAATAGCCAACAATCAACACACATTCGGTAAAACAATAATTCCAACAAAAAAAAAAAAAAACCGGATAAACAGTGATTGAAGTGTCATATACAAAGGTTCCTTCTGGTTTTTGTTTCCACCCGGAACATTAAAGTGTCGTACACGGTCATCATGACTTTTAGGTGAGCAGGTTAATGTTTTTGTTTTTCTCAGGTCATGAAGGCATAGTTTATATTTTGTATTTGACTTTGTAATGGGAATGCCGTGTCCAATCCTAAGACTTTAAACGAATTCGCGGAAATATTTTATTCGGAGTTAATGCCCACTGTGTTACTTTTATAAGGTTCGTGTATTGTGTTTTTTTTTCTTCTTCGTTCCTCTTTAAACTTTTGTGCCATAAAACAGGACATAAAATACTCATATTTTATGGAATTTATGGAGTAAATTAGAGATACTATTGGGAAAACAACCCATTAAGAGAAGAAACGCGGTATTGAAGAAATTTGCCAGTAATTGTTTATAATTTAGCGAAGTCGTGTAGCTTCAGTAAAGGTTTTCTTTTGTCATTATCATAAATGTAAGTAAAAGTAGCTTATTACACTGTGCCTAATGCTAATACTCCCCCTCCCCCTCCTCAGATACTCCGGTTAATGGTGTGATTAAGATATCCTGATGTTTTGATAAAACAAGGACTTTCCATCATGCTGTGTGTTTCCACGGTTACAGAGTGGAGATCCTTTCAGAACTGTTTACACTACAAAGCCAGTAGATGTTCACTTAAATGGCTCCGAGTACAAAGAGGATTGACGACCTCTGGACCAAAGACCAAATCAGGGAATAGGGTCACCCCTGTTTTCACCAAAGCCTTGGCTTATGGAGACAAAGTGGCTATTATAGATGATGGCAGGAACCACAGCTACAGCTGTCTTTACCACAGCAGCAGAGGCTTAGCAGCAAAAATACGCCATGCATTAGGCTGCTTTTCAGGAGATTTACAGGGAAAACGCATTTCCTTTCTGTGTGCCAATGATGCATCCTACACGGTGGCTCAGTGGGCGACATGGATGTGTGGAGGCACTGCTGTGCCACTCTACAGAAAACACCCTGTCTCTGAACTCGAGTATGTCATTTCAGACTCTCAGGGCTCACTCTTGCTCTCTGGTGAGCCCTACTCTGTAATTTTAGAGCCTCTAGCACAAAAACTACAGTTGCCATGTCTGCACCTCCCTCCCACTGCTAACCTGGACACACTGCAGACAGCGGACTCACCTTGCCAGTCTGAAGAGGTGATTTCTGATTGGGCAGAGAGGCCCGCCATGATAATTTACACCAGTGGAACTACAGGAAGACCTAAAGGAGTTCTGCACACACACAGCAGCATACAGGCCATGGTAAGGGACTGGTACATTTTATATATGTTTACTTTTCTTGAATTTTTTTTCTTGAGGATCAGTGTCACGAAATGTTATGTAGAACCTGTGTATATTGCAATGAACTATGATGACCTATGACAAGGTTATGACTAAAGAAGAAATGCTTGCCATATGTAATACATCTAATGCCAAAATAAACGGCAGGTTGGAATGGCTGAAGAAAAGTGTCTGGTGTGATGTGTGATAGGAAGGTATCAGCAAGAATGAAAGGAAAAGTGTACAAGACGTGATGAAGCCAGCAATGTTGTATGGTTTGGAAACAGTGGCGCTGAGGAAAGGACAGGAGGCAGAGCTGGAGGTAGCAGAGATGAAAATGTTGAGGTTCTCTTTGGGAGTAATGAGGATAGATAGGATCAGGAATGAGTCCATCACAGGGACAGCACATGTAAGATGTTTTGGAGACAAAGTCAGAGAGGCTAGATTGAGATGGTTTGGACATGTACAGAGGAGGGGTAGGTGAATATATTGGTAGTAGGATGCCGAGGTTGGAACTACCAGGCAGAAGGCCTAGAGCAAGGGTACTCAATCCTGCTCCTGGAGATCTACCATCCAGAAGGCATTCGCTCCAACCCTAATCATGCCCACCTAACCATCCACTCATCTAATTAAGGGACTTTGAAATGTCTTAAGACCTGACTGGATCTTACATGTCACATGGGCCCATTATAATTGGAAATCAAGTCATCTGGAACAGATGTTAATATACAGATATATATATGGAACAGATTAATTTCGTAAGTAGAGGGCAGACTGGATATATATATATATGGACTTAAGAAATTAATCCGTTCCAAAGCCTTTTTCGGAACCTGGAGTTTTCGTAAGTAGAGGCGCATTTTACATGTAAAATGCATGATTCGTTTATTTATATATTGAAAGTGAACGCAAGTTGTTACAGTGACGTATGACGCTCATACTGTACTATACATCCCTAAATACCATTACCGTATCTCATAAAACACCCCTAAATCAATTATTATCAACATAAATTTGTAAAAATATATCAAATAATATCAACATTAATTTCAAATAAGTCACTTTACATGAAGCTTAAAACAGCCAATCAATGCTTACAATATGTGAGGCGCTCAAACTCGAAAGTAGTGTACTTGCGAAAGTAGTGTACTTGCCGTGGGTTATACGGACTTCCGGTCTCTCAAGTGCACAAGGGTGTTGTTGAACTCGTTTAGAACACACCTGTACTGATGTGAATCACCAGCAGAGCGGAGAGTTCGCTCTGCATTCGGGTTTTCATTAATTTTACAACTCTCTTTGCTTAACTGAGTATGCATGGTAGAGCCGAGCAGATAGTTAATTCATCTTTAAAACTTTTAAAACTCTTGGATCAGAACATCACTCTTAACAGTGATGAGACTTGCACCCATGCTAGTAGGCCACGCTATATAACTGAGATATACGTTTATATAACTGAACTGGGAAGAAGGAGGGGCACGTTCAGTCTGTCGTTTGTAAACAATGGACGCAGCGTCATTACGTCAGCGTACTATGTATGTACGTCTAAACTCAAAATGTGACTTTAAAAAAAAAAAACAAAAAACGTAAAATCGGATGAACGTAAGTAGGGGAGCGTCTGTATATACATACATACATACAGGCCTCAACATAAGCCGCGCACAATCGTGTAGGTTACGTGAGGGCAAAAAACCGTGAACGGATGTTCGTTCGCGGGTGAAAATTCATGTACATATATGAGACAGTTGGTTTTCGTATAAGTTATGCATAGAAATTTATTGCTAGCTTTGGTTGACCGACTCAGTGATGGTTGCCTTTTTGTTTGATGACATGCATGATCTCACACGTACTTTACATGATATCATGAGACTTCTTGCTACTCAACAAATATGACATCCCCTAGTCAGAAGGCGAGGTATCAAAATGCATGCGGTGAAAGTGTCACAGTTAAAACCTTTAAATTGTTGGACTTTCATGACGATTTTGTTTATGAAACTGAAAATGAAGGGGGTTGATTAAAACCACTTCAGAATAAGATATGTGTGGATAATGTAACGGAAATAAGACGAGAAGTCAGAAGGAGAGAGATATCAGGTCAGGTAGGTGAATCTGATTATGAGATAAATGAAAGTAAGACTTTATTTCATATATGAGGCACAAACAAGGATAATATGAAAAATCAACTTGAAACATCAATGATATTTAAAATTGTTCAACTGTCGAGAATATTGACTTTTAGAGAAAATTATTCTGTAACCTACAGGTTACAGTCTCAAATTTACATGGAACTTACAAATAGGTTTTCATCACTGGGCCTTACATTGATATATACAGTATATGTTTTCATATCAAATCATAAAGATTTGTATCTGAGCATGTTTTTGAGGAGTTTTTCAGAAAGAATTGTGTCCAAGAAGTATATTTCACAAGGTGGGAATTGCAGATATGAACAAGTATTTTGGGCTGTTCCCAACACATCTATCATCCATGATCCCGGATCATTTTTGTTAATTTGTCTGTATGAAACTAACCTCATAATAGAAATGTCTTTGTACACTGTTTTTGATCGCATCAGAGTTACATAGCCACCTTAAAAAATTATTATTTCAGAAAGGATATTTGTTTTTATATGCTGTCAATTATAGCTCTTCAAAATAAAATTGGAATTGACAACACACACACACGCACACAATTAAAATCAGAAAAAAATGGAAAATTGCAGTCTGTGCATCTCTCTTTCGAACCAAACATGATCTAGTGGTTTATATTCTACATGGTGCATACATAGTTTCGTATTAAAGAATGAATAGCCGTCATGCTGTGTTTGTCAAGTGCCCCTGTCGCCGAAGCATATTCAGTAAATTGTCCTGCTGTAATGGGTGCAAGGTAACATATCAAAACACATCGGTTGGTGTTTTTAATGATGTGTCTTCACAGGGAGTTTGAGAGTTACTGTCAGATTTCCATTTCAGACATTGCTTATCTGGATCTGTGTACCTTATCTGTATATGAAAATGTTTTATATAATGTTTAATTATTTTAATTATTTATTTTTATGGATATCGTATAGCCATGAAATAGTTATAGATGAGACTGACAAGAGTCTGATAAAAATAAAAATACTAATATCAGAGACTCCTTCCATATTTATTTTATATATAAACTCCTTTTTGTGCTATAGAGAAGTTTTAATATTTATTTTATAATAATTAAAACTTCTCTATAGCACAAAAAGGAGTTTATATTGGATTATTTGCAGAGTCTGGTGTACAGGTGTGTGCATGATTACTTAATACAAAAGTATACAAAAGTAACTTGTCAGAACACATTAATATAAACCTCTAATTTGTTTTGAAGCCAGATTTATTAACAGGACCATTTCAGAAAATTAATCAACACATACTCAGCCAGTCAGATTTGAGCATTTAAAGGCATAGTGGTATAGCTTACATAACCTTTTCAGCTATAGATAGTAGTTATTTAAAAAATAAATAAAGCATAGAATCTTCTTTAATTGCATTCCATGGGATGTTACTGGAAGTTTCTGAAGGTACAGTTATGCTTGTGTTTATTCATCTTGTTTACTTCAAGAAAGAAATTCAAATCAAGTTTTAGTCTTAATCGAAAAACATGTTTTTTGGAAAATTGTAAACTGTTTGGGTGCTCATAGATTTGTTTTCATTTTTGCTTTTGGGGTTGCTGTCCGTGGTGCTGAAATTGCACCGCCTCACAGACAGAAAATGCTGCAATTGTGAGCGTCTTCTCGGCTCTGTCTGATCACATCTGGTCGTGACTAAAAATCCTCAAAGGAATAAACTGAAGAAAAATAACATTTACATATTCAGACCTGAAGTTCTCACTGACTGATAAATTTTTTTTTTTTTTTTTTCTAAAAGTTTTTCTTTGGAGTTATGATATGGATGAAGCTGATAAATACTGGGACTCTGACTAAGTAAAATTGCATCTAGTTATTATGTTCTTTAGACTCATTACTGATTTTAGCACACTGTATAAATTACTGTAAACAATAGACATGCACAATACTATCATCTTGTTTGCATTTTTAAAAAAGTATTTTTTAATCGGTTCTGTTGCCTAAAATTCACATACACCTGAGTTTACACTGGGGCCCAAAAATTCATGGTCTCCACAATTTGAGAGAATCATAATAAGCATGAGATCAAATTATGATGATTTTGAGAGAACTCGGCGCAATTGTGATGATGGTAACAAAAAATTTGACTGTCAGATAATTTTCCAGGATTATTGCGATTTAGTGCAATTTGATGCCAATTGTGGTAGAACGTGAGATTTGTAGTAGCGCTTAACAGAGCATAATAGACCTTGATGCACCATCGTGAAATATATTGATGAACCTGAAAATACAACTTCCTCAAGTTTCATCTCCTGGAGGCACTCTGCCTGTATTTTGTATTATTTACCTGAAATGTGCTCCAAGTGTGGTCATGGAACTTAATGCTTTTTTTTAATGGTGAAGATCATACATATTGTGGCCATAGAGTAAGTCTTATTACTATTATTATTAGTAGTAGTAGTAGTAGTAGTTATTATTTATTTATTTTTAAATTGAAATTCAGGTGATGATTTTGTTCAATGTTATATCAGCAGATTGTTGGTTTATTTTCACTTGGTTTAATAGACCTACATTGCCAACAATACTGATTGATTACCTGTTGATTGAGGTTGTTGGGATGATTTAGCTGAAGCGTGTGTGTGTTTGTGTGTGAGAGAGAGAGCGAGAGAGAGATAGAGTCTCTCAGATCCACCACTTCAGGAGCCAGCTGATGATCTCTGTAACTCACATATCAGTCCTCATACATGTGGTGGGCATGCAGGTCACTGTTTATTCACACTGTTTACATCCACTGACCCACTTTTTTATGGAATTTAAGTGTTGAAAGGAAACTACTGGCAGGTCATGCAGTGTGTTCTGCCATTATTAATCACATTTGACACACTTCTTGAGGTACCCTACAGCTCTGTAAAAGGTGTAATCCAAAGGAACCTCAATCAAGGAGTTCCATTCACACGCCATTCCTTTATTCTCTCGCTCTTTTGAAAACTGTAATAATTACTTATTCAGTTTTGTTTAAATAGACACCTTTTACTCAAGACATTTCCACAAAGACATCATGTGGAAGAAAGCTGAAGGCGTGTTTTAATGTCACCTATTTCCTGTGAACAATCGATAACATGGTAACCCAGAAATACCCCCCCCTCTCTTCCCCCAGGTACAAACCCTGGTGCATGAATGGGCTTGGAGCAGAGATGATGTGATTCTGCACACTTTGCCCCTCCATCATGTTCATGGCATTGTAAATAAGCTTATGTGTCCATTGTGGGTGGGGGCCACCTGCATCATGCTGTCCGACTTCAGCCCTCAGAAGGTACTGTACCTTACGTTATTTCTTGTATTACACCCCCCCCCCCAATATGATCTGTGATGTATGAATCCGATATCACTGTGATCTATCTCTGTTGTATCCTGACTTCTTCTGCGAACCTCTTCTATTATTATCTATATTTAAATATTGTAATATTTTCACCATTTATTATGTCCTATGACTAGAAGGTTCCAAATAAATGCACATTTGTATATTTTTTAATTATCAGAACATCCAATTTTTAGTCCTATCAGCATAGGCACAAACCAATATTGTGATAAAGACTACATCAATTATTGTACAGCCATATAATTAAAACTGCAACTACCATATTTAAGTCACACTTTTTTCATACTTTGGATGAAGGTGCGACTTATACTCCAGAGTGACTTATATGTGAAATTGTTACATACAATTCTGTTTGTCATAATAAGAAGACATAATTTCACATGTTTGTTATTTTTACACTCACAACCACAAGGGGGCACTCTAGGCTTGGGGACCAGTACCCGCTCATGCACCACTGAAGAAATAGCCTCAAAAAGAAAATCCTATTCTGCGGATTACAAGCTGCGAATGGTGAAATATGTAGCAGAAAATGGTAATCGAGCAGCAGAAAGTTTGTATTGCATGTGAAACGTGTGACTGGAGAAAAGCAGAGATTATTATTACTGCAATGAAGAAAACAAAAAAGCTAATCACGGGCTAAAAGCTAGATTGCCACAGCTAGAGGAACGAGCTCGCACATGGGTGCTCGGCAATGTGCTGAAGTGAGGGGCTTGTCAACAGTGCAGTTGTGTGTCCACGTCCAGGTAGTGAAATTATTACATATAATTCTATTCGTCATAATAATAATGAACATAATTTCACATGTTTAATTTTACACTCACAACCGCAAGAAGGCAATAAGAGGGCAGAAAAGCGGAGATTATTATTACTGCGATGAAGAAAACAAAAAAAGGTGAATCTCGGGCTAAAAGCTAGATGGTCACAGCTAGAGGAACCAGTTTGCACATGGGTGCTTGAGTAGCGTGCCTCAGGGAGAGGCTCGTCAACAGTGCAGTTGCGTCTCCACGTCCAGGTAGTTGTCAAGGAGATGAATATAAATGACTTTGCGTGAGGACTTTCTTGGTGTTGCCGCTTCATGAAACGCAACCGCCTCTCTATCAGAGCGAGGACCACAACGTCACAAAAACTGCTAGCGGATTTCCAAGCCAAGGTAGATAGTTTCCATGAGTTTGCAACTTATAGTCCAGTGCGACTTATGTTTTTTTTTCTTCTTTGTTATGCATTTTGTTTGGCCAATGCGATTTGTACTCCGGAGCGATGTATAGTCCGGAAAATGCGGTATTCTTAATTTTAAAATACCAAGTACATTCACCTTCTAAATTGGGGCTCACAGGCACAGAAACTGTGCTTCCTTCACTGACCTTTGCGGGCACCAAGGCTATTACCTCTTCGATCGAGCTTATTGGTACAAAGGTCATGCCTCTCTTATTACGCCAAAGAAGTATAAATTCTGTACTTCATTCCCTGGCTCTAGCAGGCACAAGAACCAGGGCTTGATCAGGACCAAAATCATACCTCCTTCATGGCGCTTGACATGAACCAAAACCACACCTCTTTAAGTGGGCTTGACAGGGACCAAAACCACGCCTCCTTCACTCAGTTTGACAGGGACCAAAAATTATGCTTCTTTTACTTGGCTTGATCTGGTCACTGAATCACACCTTCTTCATGGGACTTGACAGGAACCAAAGCCACACCTCGTTCACTGTGTTTCATAGGAAAGAAAATCATGCCTCTTTTATTCGGCTAGTCATTTTGGTTTGTCTTTTTTCTTTCTTTTTTTTTTTTTTTATTATAAACTGTTCCCATTTCCTTTCACATTTCATGTTCTGGCCTTGTTCTAGTGTTACATAGCAAAAGTTATTTGCAGTAGTTTTAACCTTTTGAGATCGTTCTATGTACTTATAAAATACCCGTATTTTATTTCATTCATGCCTTGCCTTTATTGCTTTTTATGTGATGATGAAGCACCTTTGTGGTGGGATGTCTACCTGCTCTATAGGGCTGTGTGTGTGGGAGGGGTGTCGCCTCTGGAAGAGGTGTTGATGGTTATGTGTGTTCAACCTTATCGGGAAGTTGTCACAGGGCCGCACTAATTGTAGCCACGTTGCCGCACTACCACCACTGTAGGCATCGGTGGCAGCGGCCAGGGGCTGACAGGGTATGTGTGTGTGCACGCAAGAGAATGAGACCATACTGTCACACCAAAGCGTTGGAGTGTGTGTGATGGATTGCCTCGCACGGCTTTGCATCCGAGTGCGGCAGACTCGCAAGCGGATCAATCGATACACTGACATTGAAGGATGATTCGGTGGCTCTGGAAGAGGAGGAGGTTTAAAGGTCCTACAGATTTTAATGGGAGTCAAGGTGCTGCGTGACAGAAAAGGGTGGAGAGGACACTGTCAAAACAACAGCACCTTCGTGCCAAGAAGTCTACATTCTCTTTCCTGACACGACCTTGTGTGCCAAAGACAGTGAAGTTTCTGTTTTCTAAAAACATCAGAGTGCTTTTTTCCTCTTTGTTCTCTGCCTTTTATTATTTACAACACGAGGCTTTAGAAATTTTTAATGAAGCAGAAAAATCGATATGTGCAGTGCTTTTGTTTTTCTGAGCTGTTTGACTGATTAGGATGCAATTTTGCTTCCTGCTCAAGTGGAAAATACACAGAGGTTTTGGGATAAATGGCGCTGTTTTTCCTTTCGGTAAAGGAGGATATAGTCCGACGCTGTTTAAGACGATCTGTACATTGAACATTCTCATATATTGAATTTCGAGTTAAAATTACACGGATTCAGTTGCCTGTTTATTATGATATTGCATTGAAGCACAATTTAATAAATTAAATTAAATCTCCATAAAAAGATACCTAAAAGACAACGTCTACACAATGACACCTGCAACAGTCTTTGAATTCAGAGCAATCATTGAACGTGAATGTACTCATGTGTGCTATTCCATTGCTTCGCATTGTCGGCAGTGTCTGGACCAGAACGGACTAGTTTGAGAACAGACGGTGACAAAACAATAGAATGATGATTATAATTTTTTTTACATGTTGAAAATTAAAAGAATTACAATAATGTAAAGTGTTTATACATTTCTTGGGACACCCTGTGTGTGTGTGTGTGTGTGTGTGTGTATATATATATATATATATATATATATATATATATAATATGTGTGTATGTATGTATGTGTGTGTGGAGATATGTATGTGTCTCGATAGTTGTACTTTTACAGTACAATTTTACATTCATTTACTGTACACCGTTACCATGGCCCCCAAGAAGAAGTCCGATTCATCAGATGGCGATTCTACCTCGAAAGCACTGTCGTTGAAGATGAAGATGAAATGGATGAAGCAGTATGAAGGAGGGAAAAAATGTAAATTCCATCGCTCGAGATCTCCATCTTTACCACTCCTCGGTGTTTACAATTTTGAAGGACAAGGACCACATTAAGGAAGCAGTGAAAGCAGCAGCCCCAATTAAGTCGACTATCATCACAAAACAGCGTGAAGAATCGATTGCAGAGATGGAAAAGTTGCTATACACGTGGTTGGAAGATAATAGGCATAGAAATGTGAAAGTGATGTTGCGAGCAGTGCAAAGTAAGGCTACAAGATTATTTCACATGTTGAAAGAACGTACAGGTGAAGAATACGCTTCACATGAATTCGTAGAGAGTGCTGGGTGGTTTCGGTTTCGTTGTGTTAAATATCCGACTTACGACCAATCCGACTTACGACTGGTTGGTCGGAAACCGATCAAGGTCGTAAGTCGAATAGTGGCTGTACTAGTATATTTTTTATGTTGGGGCGGCGCAGTGATTAGCATGTCCGCTTCACAGCAAGAAGGCCAGGTTCAATTCCTGGGCTTGATATGTTTGTTTGGCGTTTGCATCTTCTCCCCTCCTTCTTTGCTTTTGTGGGTTTTCTTCAGGTACTCCGGTTTTCTCGTACAGTGTAAAATGCACATTAGGCTAACTGGCTGTTCTAAATCACCCCTAGGTGTGAGTATGAATGGCTGTGTTTGTGTTACCCTCGTGAGAGCTCCAGAGTGTATCCTACCCTTGCCACGAGTCAGCTAAGATGTGCACCAGCCTCCCCAGAAACCTAATTAGGATTAACTGGTTAAGAAAATGGATGAATATTTTTGTGTGTATATTTAATGTATACATTTTTATACTAAAACGTTACCTAACAATTCCTCATGAAACTCTAAGGGCAATTCTTAAATCCCACCATCAATCCATTCATGATCTCTAAGCTGGTGCCAATCACATGATTTTGGAGTGTAGGTGGAAACCAGAGTACCAGAAGAAAACCCACACAATCACGAGGAAGAAACACAAACTGCACAGAAAGACCCTTGGTTAAGAATTTCCCTTCTGTAGTGAAAATGAAGTTTCAATAAAGTCTTTCTCCTGTCCTTTTATTTTTACATATATAAAATTTTATTTTTTTATTTTTATTTTGATGTACTATATTAATCCCAGAAGGGAAATTCTTTACTCTGCATTTAACCCATCCAAATTGAGCACAAACACACTTGGAACAGTCGGCTGCCATGCACACATTGGGGCACACGGAGTGCAGTTGGGGTGGGAAAGGTGCCTTGCTCAAGGGCCCTTCAGCCATTCATGTGGAGGAAGGGAAAGTGCTGCTGACTCCCCCACCATCACACATTTTTCCTGGAATCAAACCAGTGACCTTTCAGTCCCAAAGCCAGTCTCGCCCATTAGGCTACAGCTGCCCCATATATATATATATATATATATATATATATATATATACACACACACACACACACACACACACACACACACAAACACAGGGATCCATCGCTACTCAATTCATGTGGCTTCTGTGTATTGCATTTTTTTATTTTTAAATATAAATAAATAATAAAAAACAAGGAAATTAAGGAAGAATAGGGGTAAAAGTTCAGGAAAATGCTGCAAAACATGGCCAGTTATGCAAAAAAAAAAACCAACAAAACTACTTACATTTTATGTGAGGTGCGCATCTGTGTGTGCTCGCGCGTCTGTATATGTGTGAATTTATTTTTTATTTACATCTCATGCATTATTTTTGAATGTTTAATTATTATAAGCTTTTATAGTGTGTAATATGTATTTATTAATATTATATACACATATACATGCACATATGTCAGTCGGGGGGAGTTTGATCCTACTTTGAGGAATTCGGTGGTCGCGGGGGGGATTTCGGTCCCAATTAACCATGGAAAGTGAGGGATCCCTGTGTGTGTGTGTGTGTGTATATCTGTCTGTCTTCCTTTCGGCTTTTTCCCTTTTTTACTCGGGAGTTGCCACAGCGAATCATTTTGATTCGCACGTTTAATTTGGCAGAGGTTTTTACGTCAGATGCCCTTCCTGTCACAACCCTTTTAGCAAGGGACAGAAACACGCTGACGACTTTGCAGCTACTCTTTACGAAAGTCAGCAATGGTTCTTTTACATGCCTCTCGCCATAGACAGTGACAGACAAGGCCCGCCTTTGATAACCCAGTTAGCCGCACTGGGGGGGACAGTGACAACCTTGTGGAGAGTGGGACTCGAACCGCCAACCTTTGGATCAGCGATCCAGCGCCCTATACCACTAGACCACCACTGCCCCCTATATATATATATAGTGTGTGTATCACAATACAAAATTAAAAAGTTTTTACTTAATTACTACATTTTTACTGCATTAATACTGTTTTAATGGTTCAGACTCTATAGAATGTGTTTGAGAAGCATATTTTAGCGCATGTAATATGATACATAGCGTTTTACTTCAGGGTACAGATCCTGATCCGTGGGAGGGGCTGGAACCAAACCCCCACAAATAACGGAGACCTACTGTGTGTGTGTGTGTGTGTGTGTGTGTGTGTGTGTGTGTGTTATTTTTCCCTGAATTATGTTGTTTGTATATGCTTCTAGGAGAGCCATTGGGTATTTGTCTTTTGCCAAACTTTTTCTTGTTTGAAAGCATTCAAATTCAATAGTTGTTGGGTGATGAGGGACAGATCAGTGTGAAGAAATAAGAAGACACACAACTTCAATTTTGGGGAGGATTTGTGTGTGTGTGTGTGTGTGTGTGTGTGTGTGTGTGTGTGTTTATATGAAATATAATAATCAAGAGATTTCTGTTACTGGTGACTACTCTGTGCCCCATGGTCGTTTTCCATAGCTATATTTTTTTTCAAAATGATGTTTATTGCATTTTTATAGTTCTTATATTCAATCTCATTGTATAAGGAAACTTAGAATTCTTGAATGTTGACTCTTGAACTAATGAAAGCCTTCTAGAAAAGCATAATGTTCGTTGATGGAATCTAACAGTGTTCCCTAAGATTTTAATCATTATCAAGTTTGACAAACAAGATTCTGGGTTACTCAAATGTGTGCTTCAGAAAATAGGGTGTTGGTTAAAAAAAAAAAAAAAAAAATGTTTTAGATCAAGGAGGGGAAAAGCATTACCATACAGTATTCTTTTAAGATTGAAGACATTTCTGCTTGGATAACTTTAGAATTGTTTGGATGATAAAGCTTCAGGTTTTACATTAACCCTGGGTTTACACTGGGGCACGATGCCCTCAATCTCCATGATTTCAGAGGATTGTGATGAGTGTTGACCTCATTGCTTAGACTGCTGCTCCCGCGACCCGACCCCGGATTAAGCTTTGGAAGATGATGATGGTGATGAGTGTGGTTGAATCGTGGTGATCCTGAGGGAACTTCTGTGATCCGTGATGATCCAGCTAATCATCGTAAAATCTTTGACTGTCAAAAAATGATGCCACAATTATTATAATGTTTTATGATTTGACGCTACTCGGGATAGAGTGTGGAAATCGTAGTGAAGCATGGTAGAACTGAACAGATCTTAACAGAAGGTAACAGACCTTGATACACCCTGGTGGTGGAGCTTGATGAACTTGGCCAAATGATTTCCTCAAGTTTCATCTCCTGGATGCACCCGGCCTCCTTATTATACCCGAATCCTGCCCCAGGTGTGATCATAATTCCGAGAGCTCAATGTGTTTTTTGAATTGCAGAGCTTGCGGACATCATTCCACAGTGTAAACCTAGAGGAGCAGAGTTTTCTGAATATTGAGAGGGAGAAATATTTTCAGGAAGAACAATGATTTAAAAGTTATGACTGATGCAAAGAAATTAGATTATAGCACTTCTATGGTTTGGAGATGATGTTTGTTGTGTCTCTACTACAGCAGTGTCAGTATTAAACTTGAAATTATTTCTTTACTGTGTGTAACCTGTGTCACATGAAAATGAATTCTTACAATGGAGTAATTATAGAGTGAACAATGTTATGGCATTGCTTTGTCTGAGGAGGTCACATGATACACCTTTCAAATCCGTCCTCCAGTAATGACCATGTTAAACATTGATGTACATCATAAAATAATTATAGGCACATGTCAAGTCTGTACTTTTGAAGGCAGTTTCGATGGTTCTGGTCATTTAGAATGGACATGGTTATATTAATGATAATGGATGGAGAGAGACAAAGACGAGGTTAGATGGGAGAAGACATGAAGCTGGGAATCAGTTACAGATAATAAATTTGTGTGTGTGAGAGAGAGAGAAAATGTGTGTCTGTGATTGGGGAGATAGAGGGAGTGATAAGAGAGCGAAGGCACTGAAGCAGGAAATAATGAAATGGAGAGAGTGAGGAGGAGGAAAGGCTGGAGGAAGGCAGCCTCCTTGGGGGGGTTTAGTGGAGAGATGGAGGAGGAGGAGAATCTGTCGTTCACCTTCAATTAATTCACACTTTTCTCCCACAGCGGTGCGGAGGTGCAGCCAGCCGTGCAACCTTGCTGTGTGTGTGTGTGTGTGTGTGTGTGTGTGTGGAGGAGGAGGACAAAGTCTACTTATAAATGCAGATCATGTTTTCTGTCTGAATGTTGTTACTGTGTGTGTGTGTGCGTGTGCGCGCATGCTCATGGTGTTGCTGAATTTATATGTTTGATGTTGCCAGTTATTCATTACTTATATGATGACAAATCATTCATTTGTTTTCTGAACTGCTTAATCCTAATTAGGTCACGTGGAGGCTGGTGCCCGTCTCAGCCAACTCTGGGTGAGGGCAGAGTACACCCTGGAGAGCTCGCCATCGCAGGGCAGAAACACACTGCCTGCTATGCAGCCTACTCTTGACAAAAGTCAGCAATGGTTCTTTTACAGCCTCTAACCATAGACCGTGAGGGACATGTCTCTGGGTGGGGGGCTGCTGCAGTGGCAATTGTTGACAGTAGGGCTTGAAGCCCCAACCTTGGAATTGATATTATAATTTAAACAAGAGGGGCAGTGGTGGTCTAGTGGTATAAGGCACCGGATTGCTGATCCAAAGGTTGGGGGTTCGAGTCCCACTCTCCACAAGGTTGTCACTGCCCCCCCAGTGCAGCTAACTGGGTTATCAAAGGCCGGCCATGTCTCTCACTGTCTATGGTGTGAGGCATGTAAAAGAACCATTGCTGACTTTCGACAAGGGTAGGCTGTAAAGCCGTCAGCGTGTTTCCGCCCTGCGATGGCCTGGCGAGCTGTTTCTCGCCCTGAGTTGGCTGGGATGGGCACCAGCCTCCCTGCGACCCTAATTAGGATGAAGTGGTTACAGAAAATGAACTGATGATGATGATTTAAACAAGATTCTTACACCTTACCTGTTCAGTCTCTCCATCCTCACTGGGTGATCAGAAAGGATAAATTAAAAATTTGTTCTGTTGCTTTCTCTGAACCTTTTAACACAAATTCAAACAACAGTTCGCAGAATTAAATTATTATTTTAAGACGTGTCGAGGTTATGACTGTGGATCAGTGCTACCCTTGATCTCTTGGTTGCTTCGGTGAATAATTCTCTCTTTACACAGACAGTGAATTTTGGTGGACGACTTCCTCTAGGCAAGCGTTACACTGAAGGCGTGTTCTTTGTATTTTTTCAATAATGAATTTGATGAGGTTGTACAGATTGTTCAACATGTAGATGTTACAATTGTTAAATATAGAAACATTTAAGAAGGCTTAAATTTTATCATCTGGTTAGCATGAACATTATCATTAATCAAGAATTGATGGGTACAGGGTGGGATTAAATAAGATGAATCTTCATTCCATTTTTTTTGAATACGTTACAGTTGACCATTTCATTTCCGTTCTTTATAGTGGATTTTTTGTATTATTAGTATTGCAGTGATTATTTCTTCTTGTTGTTGTTACTGTCATTACTGTTAATTGTTTTTTCCTTAATCATTTTGTTATTCTTTTTACAAGTGCTGCTTCATGTCTACTTTTTTTTTTTTACATATTTAAAATAAAAATGTAACATTTCATTCATTAAATTCATATGCAAATTACTTTCTGCATACAGTACTATATACACTATACTTACTCACACACTCGCTCTCTTTCACATTCTGTCTCTTTGTCAGGTATGGGAGCTATTGTTGCATTCGCAGCCTCCAATGGTGACAGTGTTTATGGCTGTTCCCACCATTTATTCTAAACTGATCCAGTACTACGAGCAGCACTTCACACAGCCACATGTACAGGACTTCATCAGAGCTGTGTGTAATGAGAGAATCCGGTAATGCAGTTTCTTAACGTGAGATCTATCTCTCCCTCCCTCCCTCCCTCCCTCCCTCTCTCTCTCTCACACACACAAACACACAACATGAATATGCAGGTTGTATAATATAGATGATGTTTTATTTTAGGTACATTTATCTAACCGTTAAAATGACCCTTCCAACACCCTGCTGGAGCCTTTCTTGTTGTTGTTGTTGTTTTCCATTTTCATTTTTGTCATGTTTGTCTTTTGTATAATGTATAACTGAAACAAAGCTTTCATTACCATACTGATAACAATCCCTTCTGTCGTGTTTATTCATTAAATCTGTTACTACCACAACCTGCCTTTAGCTACCAAGAGTAGTTATAAATTATTAAATATTATGTCTCAAATCACTAGCCATAACTTAATATTTCTTAAGGGGTTTCTTCTTATGTTGTTCCCTCTACTTTGTTCACTTCCGTTCTGGAGTTAAAAAGTAAATCATGTATCAGCACAAAAAAATTCAAAATGTCTTAATATGTAATTTATATATAAAAAAGACCTCAAAGGACAGCTTGAGTTTTATTCCTGGCTTCATCCAAAATCGATAGTGTTATTTTTAGTGATTCTGTCTAGCTAGTTGGTGTAGAGGTAGCCAACTATCACTCCGCTATTGCGGTGCATTTGCAATATCACTTATGCATTCATCGTTTCTGACAGGAAAAAAAAAGATAAAATTAAGAACATCAAACCGTCAGAATTTTACTGAAGCTGTGAAAAGATGCAAGCAAACTTGTTTAACTTCCAATGCAATCATACTTTCAGTGAATAGAATCTCAACATGCAAACGCCAAAGACACCCAGTGATAAAGTGCTATACATAATTAAATGAGATTAGATTCTACGTTGTCATTACACATGTATGAGTACAGAGAAAAGAAAAACAGTTTAGCATCCAATCAGAAGTACAGAGAGCAGCAAGTGTAATATATACAGCATGTGCAGTATGTACAGCTAAAAGCAGTTATGTACAGATAAGGGCAGTGTAAAATGAGGGGGTAGTCATGTACAGATTATGCACAAATAAGTTATGTGGCGATCATGTACAGATACGAGCAGTGTAAAAGTGATAATAAATTAATTTAAATAAGAGAAATATACAGATGTTCGATTTTGCTATACAGAAGAGCAAAGATGTTCTCTACAAATATACAGTATGAAAACCGTATTCAATGTAATAAGCGCCCTGCTCCAATAATCCCCCCCCCCCCTCCATGTTTTTTCTGTTGTGTCTAATAACCGGCCATGTGTACTGGGAGCAAAATCGTAGATCACACTTACCAATTTTATTTTATCAGTCTCTATAACGGTAAAATGAGGTGTTCACTGCCTGTAAAAGTGAGTTTACATGGTATTTCAAGACCCCCTGCCACTGGGGAATGTCTATAATGTTCATCAGTAAAAACACATTTGATTGTTCCACCATGCTTGAAAAAACAGGAAAATCTTTTGCTGTGTTCTCTTGGTAAATATCCAACAACTGATGAACCATTACAAACTGCTACAGCAAAACTATGGGATGCTCTGAATGAATGGAGTGATGAGCCTGATATGGACCTATCAGAAAGTGATGACAAGTATTTTTCACCCGATTCTCCCTCTTAGTAACTTCATAAATTTAAAGAGGTTCCTGGCCATGTGCTTTTGTTTATGTTCGTGTTGACTGGTTCAATGTGGCATGTGCTAAAGTTGATATTCGTGTTGATTGGCTTGATATTACTTCCGGGAAAATGTTTCAAGGAACAGCCAAAAGGAAAAGAAGACCGGGAGGGAAAAGTAAGGGGTCTATTTAAAAAAAAATGCTGTTTTCTGTTTATTTTCAGCTTTCATGTAAGTAATTTGGTTGATACCACAAAATGAATAATACACATACCAGTAAAACTCTTTTATTGTACTGTTATTGTTCATGTTTTCTACCTCTATGGTAATATGCACTGACCGTTCCACTCCACTGGTAACATTTTAATAAGCGCCCACCCTTTCCAATTTTTAAAGCACCCTGGGCACTTATCACGTCAAATACGGTATATGTAATATGCAATTATATAATATGGACAAACATACAGATGCGCTGTGTGTGTGTGTGCGTGTGCACGCATCTGTATATCTGTGTGTATGCCGGTGCACATATCTGTATATCTGTGTTTATGCGTGTGCACACATCTGTATATCTGTATGTATACACGTGCACACACACAGATCTACAAATGTAATATAGACAATATACAGATGTGCTATATGCATAAATAAACATATATACAGATATCCAGTGTGCTAGGAACATGCATATACAGTAGAGCAAGAAAAGCACTTTGAAAAGTCTATAAGCATGGATGTGTGTACACGTGCATGAATGATATGGATGGGACGAATGGCACTGATACGGTGTAGTGTGGATGAGAAGGGAAGGTTCAGCAGGGGACTGAATTCAGTAGGGTGAAAGCTGCGGGGAAGAAGCTGTTCCTAAACCTAAACTTGTTTTTGTCTGAAGGCTCCTGAAGTGCCTTCTGGAGGGGAGGGGTTGAAAAGAGCCTGTTGGCAGGATGAGAGAACTCCCGAAGAATGCTGTGGCCCGGCGAAGACATTTCTTCTTGTGGACATCCTCAATAACAGGAAATTGAGTCCCTGTGATGTGTTTTTCACCACCTGCTACAGTGCCTCAGTCAGCGACAGTGCGGTTCCCATACCACACTGTAACACAGTTGGTCAGAATGCTTTTTATGATGCAGTGGTAGAAGTTACCCGGGATGTCAGCAGATAGGTGGGTTTTCTTCAGTGTCTTTGAGAAGAATAGGCGCTGATAGACCTTCTTGACCAGGCTGGAGGTGTTGATTGACCAGGACAGATTCTCTGAGATGTGGGTCCCCAGAAATTGGAAGCTGGAGACACATTCAACAGCCATGCCATTGATATGGATAGAGTCATGAGTGTCCCCCTATTCCTTCCTGAAGTCCACAATGAACTCCTTGGTTTTGCTGGTGTTCAAGGAGTACATTGTTGTCAGCGCACTACACAGCTAAGTGCTTTACTTCTGCTCTGTAGCAACACTCATTAGTGTCACTGAGAAATCTAATCACCGTGGTGTTGTCTGCAAACTTTATGATGGAGTTGGATCCATACATAGGCTTCCAGTCATGGGTGAAGACGGAGTAGTGGAATGGGCTCAGCAAACAGCCCTGAGGTGCGCCAGTGTTGAGTGTGATGGTGGAGGAACAATTGTGGCCTGAGCAAACATACTGGGGTGTGTTGGTCAGAAAGTCCATGATCCAGTTGCAGAGCGAGGTGTTGATTCAAAGATTCTCAGGTTTTGTGGTTAAATTGGAAGGAATCATTGTGTTGACCGCTGAGTTTAACAAATCGCATTCTTGCTTGCATATGTGTCCAGGTGTGATGTCCAGATGTGAGTAAACTTAGTGCAGCGCTGTGGATACAGCATCCTCTGTATTCCTATTGCCTTGGCATGCGAATTGGTGTGGGTCTAGTGTGGGGGCAGACATTGCTTTAGATGTGCTTTAGATTGAATTTAGGAAGCGCTGACTTGTGGTTGGCGTGGTTAAAGTCAGCGGATACATTGAATGCATTCTCTGGGTGTGCAGTTTGTTGTTTGCTAATGGCTGCATAGATAGACAGATACGTAAACATACATACTCACACGCACACACAAAAATATATTATACCCCCTCTTATACAGTCAAGAGCAGAACAATACTAATTATTGAGTATTCATGTGTGTCTGCATATCTCTCTCTCTGTCTGTTTTCCATCTATCTATCTACATATATATGTAATATATAAAATATCTTCTTTTCCTTTCGGCTTTTCCCTTTCTCAGGGGTCGCCACAGCGAATCATCGCATGTTTGATTTGGCATAGGTTTTTACGTCAGATGCCCTTCCTGAAACAACACTTTAGCAAGGGACAGAAACACGCTGACCGCTTTGCAGCCGATGTGTGTGTGTGTGTGTGTATGTATATATATATATATATATATATATATATATATATATATATATACACACACACACACACACACACACACAGGGTGACCCAAAAAAACGGGAATTTTTGAATTGCGTTTTGCGAGACATGAGCAAGTGGCAACACTGCGAGACAGTGAACTTGAACAAGTAAATACTTCGCCATGAAAGGTTAGTCATTTATTCTTAATATGTATGTTATAATGTCACAAAATGTTGAAAAGTTATAGATAGAAACTTTTGCAAACTAAAAATATAAATCTGTTCTCTATAAAAAAAATTAATGATGCTATAAGTTGTTGGCCTTTGAAAGAGAAAGGGATCAGCCCCAACCATCATCTAACCGTATTAGCAAACTTTCTTTCACTGAGTCAAGTAGCTTTGTTCTAAACTCAAGCATAATAATTTTTTATCTTGACCAATTTTCTGCCAAGTTCTGGTATTGCACCCATTTTCTTAAAGGTCTGGGAGAATTACTCACAAAAAAATGTTCTTGGACCAAAGACTAAAATCAATAAGAAAATTGATCATGCAGCCAAACAGTTTGAATGATTATTTTGTTTAAAGATTTGTTCTTAGTACAGCTGCACCCCTACAGTAACACTACTGAGCAACTAAGTTGCTCTTTTTGCTCTTGATTTGTTTTTGATGTGATTTAATATTGAAATAGCACTAAAGAAATGATCAAATCACTGTCAGAATTTTTTGTAGAGTTAAAGATTCCCAGTTATACCTCCTTTGATTGCATGATTGGTCCAAGAGTTACTGAAGAGTTTCGCTCAGTATTTGTGGTTTTAATATGTAACTTATCTTCATAAACTTAGTAAAACTGTACTTGTTTCTATATCATAAATGCACACAGAATTTACAAAATTGTCATATGAGTAAATTATTACAGTGATCCCTCGCTACTTCATGCTTCAATTCATGCGGCTTCATTACGATCATTTTTGTATTGTACCTACAGTTATTATATGGGGTAAGAAACCATGATTTCTGATATCTATATACATATAGAATGAAAGATTATTCATATGGTGCATATACTATAATGCTTTTGTTCCTAAATACATGGTTCATACAGGTGCTTGAATGCCTTGAAAAGTACTTGGAAAAATAAATTATTTTCAAGGGCCCTGGAATTGCCAAGTCATCTCTTGAAAACCAATGGTTTTCCACTGCGTAATTGAATAGTACTTGATTTTTTGCTTTTGTCTATCTGTTCAGTAAATGTATAACATTTTCTTAGAAACATCTGATTTTTGCATCACGGGCAGTGGTGGCCCAATAGTAAGGTGCTGGATCACTGACCCCAAGGTTGGTGGTTCAAGCCCCACTCTCAATGGGTTGTCACTGTCCCCACTGCACCTAACTGGGTTATCAAAGGACAGCCATGTCTCTCCCTGTCTATGGTGAGTGGTTCATGTAAAAGAACCATTGCTGACTTTTGTCCAAAGTAGCTGCATAGCCGTCAGCGTGTTTCTGCCCTACGATGGCCTGGCGAGCTGTCCAGGGTGTACTCTGTCCTCACCCAGAGTTGGCTGAGATGAGTCAGCCTCCCCATGACCCTAATTAGAATTAAGCACTTCAGAAAATGAATGAATTATTTTTGTATCTTTTCTACAATAAAGTCACAGAAAATCGATGTTTGTCAAGTGTCGCCTGCTACCACATCTTCCTAGAAGTTCCACTTTACAACACAAAATTATAGAAGCTTCCATGTCTGTTTTATGACATACAGATCCCATTTTTGGCAGTTTGGTAATGGTGTTGCAGGTGACCTTTCTGCTCGTCATGAGTGAATAAATATTTATTAAAAAGCTTAAGAGGACTGTATTGTACGAACAGCCACAATGCTGGGCGGTCGATGTAAATTAAAGCAGAATGGCTGGAGAACATAAACTACAATGACTGGATAAATGTTGGCAAAAGCCACCATCATGCGTTTTGCAAGGCATGTGAAAAACACATTTCTGTTCGTACACTGGGGGAGGAGCATTAAAGTCGCACATAAAATCAAATGTCACCCACTCAAAAAACATGCAGAGATTTTTAAGAACCAAGGAGCATGAGGGTAGTCTGATAACAGACCATTGCAAAGGAAATGCAATCGGAATAACTGCCACAAGCACTAATGTTAGCATTACCATGACTACATCTAGTGGTTCTGCAACCAGTACAGGTGTTGACCCGAATCCATTTACATATTTATTTACATTTAAGAAAGTATGTGGTTTTATTTATTTAGTTATTACATTGAAAATGTAGTAATTGACATTTTTAGAGTGTTTGTGTTCTTAGATATATTAATTTACAGTATATTAAAATTGTTGTATTTCACTCTTTGAAAGTCAGAAACAGTATTTCTTGTTGTATTTTACTCATAAACACGACTTAAACATGAGAATTTGTTCCTTGAAAAGTGCTTGAATGACATTTGGCCCAATGTGTGGGAACCATGTGAATAGAATAAACCCGTCTGAAGCTGTGTGACTGTACTCTGTGTTAGTTGCACTTAAAGCATAGATATGAAGGGCTGAGAACCAGAGTGGGCTAACCAAAGAAAACCATTTGTGAAAAAAATATATAATGAAAGTTTTTACAATATTAAAAAAAACAGGAATAATGCTCATAAGGAAAATGAAGGGCACTCTTCTTCTTCTTTTTTTTTTTTGGTCATTTAACAGCAGACCTCACCTAATCACCTTGTCTAATTTTTGGGATTAGAATACTGTGGCTCTCAGAATTTCATATCTTCCTTCTCATTGCAGGTTGATGGTGTCGGGTTCGGCTGCTCTCCCTCAGCCTGTTCTGGAGCGTTGGAGACAGATTACGGGACATGTACTGCTAGAGCGTTACGGCATGACTGAGATTGGTATGGCGCTGTCCAACCCGCTGAAAGGACCACGAATTCCTGGTAATCCTGACAGTCCAGATGTTTAACAAACAAAAGATTAAAATGAAATGTCTGCAAACTGAAGCTCATCTAGCGAACAGGGGCCGGTTGTTCAAAACACGGTTATTTTTTAACCACTGGTTAAGTAGAGTTAACCGACCGTTAAATTTAACGCTGCCGATAACTTGTTGTTCAAAACTCGGTTAACTTTAATCGAGTGTTAACTTGACGTTAAAGTTAACACACCTAAGGACCTCCGTTAAATTTTTAACAGTGTGGTTAACTTGCAAGATGACGTTCATGGCTAAAGCTGCATTCATGATGCCGCATCAGCGGGGGTGGATTCTTATAAATATTATTATTATAGTTCAACCAAAAACATTCTCAAATATATTTCAAACTACATCTGCAAGTACATGTGCTAAAAACATTTACAAATTGAGCTAAAGTTATTTATCTATTCCAAGGCACAAACAAATATTAATCATATTTACAGCACAAAAACATACTATTAATTTTATAAAAGTACTGAGCACTAGGCTGCAGATACAGACTGGATGGCTTATGATTATTTTAGCCATTCATTCTATGTGTGTCAATATTTGTGTTCTAACAGACGTGCAGGAGCCGGACGCGGTACTAACAAACTGTGCTTTATTCTCACACTCGCACTTTGTTTGATTGACAGTGTTCAGCTATTATTGCTTACTGATAATATTATGTTTGTTGATCAGTCAGCTCGGGCGTGCACATGCGCAGTGCACATTACACGTTAACTTCCCGTTTACTTCCTGACTCTAGTCATGCGGAACTTAACTCCGACTTTCTCTTCAATAACAGTCATTAAGTTTATTTATAAAATTGTGAATACACATAATTTCTTGTCCAGCGGAACTCAACTCCTGCTGTGGGGGGGTTGCACGTGCCCCCCCCCCCCAGCCTACGCCCTTGATCAGCTACCTTCTGATGTTTCAGCAGCTGATACCGGGTTGTGTAGTACTGTACTGTATTCATTGCAGACTTTGCAGATATGCAACATCGCAGGTGGTTGGCGAATCGCTCATTGAGTTTCAAACGTACACGCACAAAATATATATATATATATATATATATATATATATTCACGAGCGCATGTATTATTGTTGATCGACATTTTTATATTAAAAAGCGTACACAGACATCTTAACCCCTACTCCCTAGCGTATGTTTTGTACGCTTAGGAAAATGTTGTAAATGTTGAATGAGCCCTTAGTCCTAACCAGTAACGTTAACCACACTGTTAACTTTGACAGCAAGTTAACTAACGACGTGACTAACCATGCTTTGAACAACGCAGATTTAACGGTCGGTTTGCTAACGGCGGGTTAAAGACTTAACCAGCTGTTAGGGGTTAACCGGTGGTTAAAATAACCGTGTTTTGAACAACCAGCCCCAGAAAATTTCTAAATATATCTTGTAACCGAGTTAACTTGAACCAATGCTAATGACTAATGTCTAATGATTAACAGTTCAAACACAAAAAAAATAATTTCGCTTATTTATTAGTTACATTAGTCTTGTAACTCAAATGCAAATCTGAAGACTCAAGCTGAACTAGATTTAATTTTCTTTTAATATTTGTCTTGTTCACTGAATCAAAAGATGCTGTCATACTCTATTTATTATAATAACTTCCTTAACTCTTATTGTAATAATTGACACTCTTTGTTAGTTTGAGGGGTTTTTTTGTTTCTCGAACACTAACCACCTCTACTGTTTTTTGACAGGCGCAATCTACAAATAACAGTAATTCCTCTCGGGTTGATTGTATGCTGCGCTGCACTGTCATGCGTCAAGCTCCCTTTTCAAAGTTCTTTGTCTGACTTTCTTGGGTCTTTTGGTACCAAACAAATGAAACACACTATTCTTGTGAAAAACAATTGACTTTGTCAAAGGCATGACAGCCAAAAGTACAGGATGTTTCCTCAAGGCTTTTAGAGGCTTCTTCTCTTCACTGATGTAGATCAAGACGGAAACGGCTGCTGCTGCTTGCACTGCACACTACACTATCAAAGCAGTTAGGTGTGTATTATGGAATGTAGTTAACTGGATGTCATTGATGTCCTCGTTACTACTGATGTTAAAGCGTGTGTTCAGTTTCTGCTGCTGCAAAGGTCTCAGTATTAAATAGGTAAAACAGATGTCTGTTATACTCCTAAAGTAGAACTGTGCAATCATTTACATACTGAAAGTGGGCAAAGTGTGAGCTATATAAATGGGTTTTGTCCATTCAACTTTGGTGTGATAACTTTCGAAGGAAATGATCAGGGTCAGCAGGGTGGAATTGTATACAAGTCACCTTGACTTCAATTTTTTTTTGGTTGGCTTGTTGGGACTTGCTATTGTGACATAGGATGTTATTGTTATTGTAACATATTAACATAGGATGACAGGATTATGAAATTTCACTATACACTTTATACACTTCACTATAACTCTCAACATTGCTCAGCTGTAACAACATAAAACAATAAACTCACTTTTTCAGTTCATTCCTCTTCCACAAATCCATCAAATTTCTTCATCTTCAGTGTCTGAGATTAACAGTTGCATGCGTTGGACATAAAGCCCAGATCCCCCTATTTTTTTTTTTTTTATTATATTATATAATAATATTTATTATTCCCTCCCAAGCACGGAGTCAGATCAACAGAGACGAGATTAGAAGTCTTCTTTTGTTGTGACCTTCTCTCAGCCATGCCCATTTAAAGAGACAACGCATTAGTATTGTGTTCATTACAGAACGACGATCATTACTCTTTAGGAGCTCTATCAGTGTAACTTTAAATTCAAGAAGGTTAATCTCTGGTCTCAAGAGGGCACCTGTAGCAGTGCTTTATCCCGGTGTTTTTGGACATAAAGCCCAGATCCCTCTAACTTACGACCTGTTGACACCAATATCTAGCGGTTGGAGTTCGTTGGTTAATCCACTGGGATCATAGTAAGGTCTGAATTAGTTTGCTTCACTTGGGTTTTGATAGTGTTAGTGAGTTGGAGTTGCACAGCTTCATCCACACGTAAGGCGCACCGGATCATATGGTGCACTATCAGGTTGGTTTTTTTTTTTAATTTTGAAGAGTAGAGGCTTTTAAGTTCATCTTTATGGTCTGAAAATTATGGTGTGTGTGTGTATATATATATATATATAAAAAACCTGGGGGCACTTATTGGAGCAGGGTGCTTATGTAGTTTACGGGATATATATATATATATATATATATATATATATATATATATATATATATACCGTAAACTACATAAGCATCCTGCTCCAATAAGTGCCCCCAGGTTTTTTTTTTTCTTCTTCTTTCTTTCTTTCTTTCTTTCTTTTTTTTTCTTTCTCTTGCATCTAATAACCGCCCATGTGTAAGTCTGTTGGGTTTTTACACCCGAGCCTAGTGGCTCATCAGGCCGGTGCTTATCCCTGGTTTCCGTAGCGTGAAGCGACCAGGAGTTCAACTCCTCTTGGATGGGATGCTAGTCCATCACAGGTTATCTTCCCAGTATATTTTTACTGGTACCCATTTATACTGCTGGGTGAACAGAGACACACTTGTGGTTGAGACCTTGCCCAGGGGTCTTAGTACAGTGAGGGTCTCAGTGGGATTTGAACTCACAACCTCCCGATCATGAGCCCAGCACTCTAACCACTACACCACCGGCCCCACTAGCCCATGTTTACTGGGAGCAAAATCATAGCTAAAACTTACTAATTTTATTCAATCAGTCTCTCTAACCGTAAAAGGAGATGTTCACTACCTGTAAAAGTAGGAAAAGAAGAAGACCGGGAGGGGAAAAGTAAGGGGTCTTTTTTTTTTTTTTTTTTTTTTTTTTTTAAATGCTGTTTTCTGTTTATTTTCAGCTTTCTTGTAAGTAGTTTGGTTGATACCACAAAATGAATAACAAATATCAGTAAAACTCTTTTATTGTTCTGTTATTATTCATGTTTTCAACCTCGATAGTAATAATCACTTACCGTTCCACTCCGCCGGTAACATTTTAATAAGTGCCCACCCATGCCAGTTTTTAAAGCGCCCTGGGCACTTATCATGTCGAATACGGTAAATATATATATAAACCCTCTGCATTTTTACAAAAACTATTGATTCTCTCATTTAAACTAATCACAGTTGAACTTATTGGCTTCAGGGTCTGAACTTCTTTCTTTGTGTCAGTGAAATTTGTTACCCAGCAACTGTGTTATTTTTTTATTTTTAAGGATGAATAACAGGCATAATGTTAATCATTCGTTCATTTGCTGAAACACTTTTATCTTTTATTAGTGTGACAGGAAGGTTGGAGCCCATCTCCACTGACCTTCGGTAAAGGCAGGGCACACACTGTATATCTCAACAGTCACTCAGTGCCAACACTTACAGACATCCATTAGCAATCACATTTACACCTGGGGCAATTTGGACCAAAAGATTAGTGTAATGTGCATGTCTGTGGATTGTAGGAGGAAACTGGAGTACCCAGAGAAAACCCATGCCAGCCTTTAACTAGCAGCCGATTATCTAACTGGTTTGTTGATCTTTCACACAGTTTGCATGACGATGTTCCCTCAGGTTTATTCCTAGCCCTCTGTAATTTTACTTTATTGTTCTACCTTAATATTATCGGCAAAAGAATATAAAGAAAAGGAGTTTTAAAAAGTTGCAATAAAAAAATATTATAAAGAAAATAAGCCCTAGAACCAATGAAAAAAAAATATGCTTCGCTAATGTAGTCCTGGTGTAAAGCCCAAAGATTTATGGCTCATTTGCAAGGATATGTTTTTCTTATTTTGCAAAAAAAATTCTACAGAATTGATTTAAAAAAAGAAATAGAAATTCCAGTTGTATAGATAACTTTTATTATGTAGAGTTAAAAAGGTTTTTTTTATATTTTATAAGTAGAAATTGTAATAGTAATCGTTGCAAATTGCTTTTTGTCCCTGTTATTGAGAATTCGTCAATAATTCATAAAAAATGCTGATCCCTACTTGGTCCCTCTTAATTCCATATAACTTTTAGTAGAAACGTGTTGTAAAACACAAAGTGTTCTCAGTCACAACAAGGAATTATTTAGTATTCATAATCAACTTGTAATTATTTGCTACTACTAACAATTTTTTTTTAGATATAATGCCGTCCGAGCTTTAAATCTGAGTGTGTGTGTGTGTGTGTGTGTGTGTTGTTTTCTCCTTCTCTCACTCCCTCTTTCTCTTTTGCACTTCTTTATAACCCATGGGCATCTCTGACTACCGGAGTGTATAAGAAGCTTTGAATAAAACATGACGTGTTTAATTCAGAGCCCCACACACATAAACATGCCTGTACTTGTGCTACACAGACATGGGATGGGGATATGATGTGATATCCATACTGTTAGAAAATTACAGTCACAATACATTTTGCTCACATGTTGCAGTGTTCGCTAGTGCACTTCTAACATTGACCAACTCCACAAGCTCTGTGTGTGTGTGTGTGTGTGTGTGTGTGTGTGTGTGTGTGTTGATATGATTCATTGTAATATTTCCGATTATTACCATAATAATTTGAAAATGTCTTGTTTAATTTTTGTTTCTATAAATGGATGTGTTGGGAATATTTTGTACTCGGCAAATTTAAGTTCTTGAAGCACCCTTGTTGCACCCTGGTAACCCACAGATCGACTCTATGTTCCATTCTAGGGTGGCATAGCCACAATCATTTAAAGATCTTCATTCCACTGCTCTGTTGAATACCCAACTCTGAATTTCAATTATGTCATTTGATAGTCCATTATTTCTGTTTATTACATGGCTCATGTGAATACTTGATTATTGAATACTTGAAAGTGCTCAATGGAGTGTTGTTTCCTAGTAGTGCATCGTTGATAAGGGGAATATCAATCAGGTAAAGTGCTTATCACCAACTCGTTCATGATACCCTATTGTCAAAAAGGTTACATCATCACAAATAAGCCTGGAAAATGGAAAATCTTTCTGGTATTAATCGTTACATATTGGGAGAACAACCTTTGATTCATAAACAATGGTCTACATAAATATTCTCAGAGAAATCTCATTCATCTTGTTTCGCGTTACCATCAATAGAAATATTCATTTTTAACATGAATTCTAACACAAAGTACTTTTTTATAAAGACGACAGTTACTCTGCCGCTTAGCCACTGAATCTATAGGACTATTATACAAAATGAAGAAAATGATTTTAATCAATATTTGTGGAAACTTTTAAATTTCAGTTGTGAATAATCATAATGAACAGTGAATGCTGTTTTGAAGCAGATCATCAATAGAAGCAATACATGCTGATTTTCAATCAATTTAAAACTTATATTTTAGTATTTTTAATCAAATTTTTAGTTTCATTAGTAACTAGCTGTGTAATAATCATTGGACTTGTATCTCGTACTTGAGGTTTACAGAACAGAAATAACCGGCTTTCAGTACATTTTATTTCTTAATTCAAGAATAATTACAGTCAGAATATTCACCATTGGAACTGTATGATCTGGTTGGTTTAAACTCTGAATAATGCTTTTATTTAAAGGTCTGACAAACTCAAGGATTGTAATGCTCAATGAATCAAAAATCCTAGAAATGCAACCAAAATATGCCTTTCTAAAAAAAAAATGAAGCTCCTTACACTGTATGGGCTTCATATTTTTCACGGTAAAATCACCTTTTTTCAGTTGATTATTGTCATGATTTAAAAAATGTACAAATAAAATAAAAACATTGTATTTTACTTTTCTTATGTTCCAATGTCGTGCATATGACACAATTATTAAACTCGCAAAAGATAGCTCTATATAGACCAATCAGTGATATCCGCTAAGCCTGAGGTGAATAATTCTGAAAAAAGCAATTGCATAATTCAGTGGTGTGACATTTACAAAGTCTGACACCCTCTCTGAGCGTGAAATAAAAAACATGAACTTAAAAAAATAAATTAATTAAAAAAAAAATCACATTCAATTCTGCCTTCAAAGCAGGAACACATCCACGACTATCTTATCTTATAACTCTAACTTAGACAGCAACTTTTCAGCAACTTTGTTAAAAGGAAACACTGCACATTTTTACCTGATGGTTATTCTTTTCTGCTCTTTCATGTTTTTCGTTAAAAGATGCAACCTACATTTTTTCTTGTATTGGTTTCAGTTTTTCGAGAATAAAAAAGCATAATGCTTGTTGATACTTTTTGTATTGCTATATGTCCTTTTTACTTTTTTAAAATCTCAATTTCTTCAATATTTTCTAATGAACGTTTTTAACCTTGATGTATCTACCCACAATTAGGTTGTGTCTTGGCTTTAAATATAATTAGTTTGGTAATAAAGTACAGGGATCCCTCACTTTCCGCGGTTAATTGGGACCGAGATCCCCCCGCGACCACCGAATTCCGTGAAGTAGGACCCCCCACACACACACACACACACACACACACACACACACCACCCGACTGCCGTATACAGTGGTACCTCATCTTATGAAATTAAATCGTTCCAGAGCCTTTTTCGTAACCTGGATTTCTCGTAAGTAAAACTGCATTTTACATGTTAAACGCATGATTCGTTCCAAGGCCCCCAATAGTCGTTCCTCACTTTACAAAATTAATCCATTCCAGAGCTGTTTTCGTAACCTGCATTTTTCGTAAGTTGAATTGTATTTTACATGTAAAACACGTGATTCATTCCAAGGCTTCCAATACTACCCCCGAAACCCTTTAAAAATTATAAAAGCATACCTTTTAAGACCTCCTTCTGCTTCAATATCGTACCGATGGTAGACGCGTTTGGCCGTATTCCTTTGTGATATCACTCGAGCTCGTTTCTTCTCCTCACTTGCACTAGAAATCACGCGTGTGTGTGTGTGTGTGTGTGTGTGCGGGGGGGTGCGCGCGTGTTGACCATGTCTTCTGAGCAGAGTTATAATCTTACAAATGTTTATGGAAGGTTAAAAGCCTGAGTCAAGAAATAAAGCATAAAACCACAGTATCTCTGTCCTTTACACAAAAAGCATCATGGTGGATTCAGCTCTATAAAAGGCAATGGGAGGTAGATGCGTCAATCCTTCTAGGCAATGATGTCCAAGATGGCGTCAGGTCAAGATGGTGTCCCTGTCCAAGATGGCGCTTGAGTGAAGGCGACATGAATGACAGCTCAATTGTTAGCCAATGAGAGGCCAGTGGGGCGGGATGTTTGAACGTTATTGATGGGAGAGCAGCTTGTGTATTGTTTGAATGGTGCGTTTTAATGTTTGAATGGCGTGTTTGAATTTTTGAGATGCCGCTTTCGTAACATGAACTTGTGTCATATCCTGAGACAAAAATTTTAGGAAAATGCTTTTCGTAACCTGATTTTTTCATTTGGTGAGATTTTCGTAGCCTGGTGGTCGGGCTTATGCCCATGGAGCCTGGCCGGGCCCAGCCCGAAAAGGAGACATGGGTCCGCCCTCCCATGGACCCACCACCCGTGGGAGGAGTTTTAGGGGTCGGGTGCAGTGTGAGTTGGGTGGCAGCCGAAGGCATGGGTTCTGTCGGACTGATCCTCGGCTGCTTACTCTGACCTTCGGGACATGGAATGTCACCTCTCGTGCTCCGAGAGTACGGCGTTCCGGATCCGTTGCTACGAGCTATTCGGTCGCTGTATCACCGGAGCCAGAGTTTGGTCCGTATTGGTAACAGCAGCTCGGATTCGTTTCCGGTGGGAGTTGGAGTCCGCCAAGGCTGTCCTTTGTCACCGATTCTGTTCATAATTTTTATGGACAGAATTTCTAGGCGCAGTCGAGGCGATGAGGGGTTCTGGTTCGGTGGCCATCGGATATCATCTCTGCTTTTTGGATGATGTTGTCCTTTGGCTTCATCAAGTCGGGCCCTCCAGCTCTCATTGGAGCGATTCGCAGCTGAGTGCTTGAAGCAGCCGGGATGAAGATCAGTACCTCCAAGTCCGAGGCCATGGTTCTCAGTCGGACAATGGTGGAATGCACCCTCTGGGTCGGGGATGAGGTCCTGCCCCAAGTGGAGGAGTTTAAGTATCTTGGGGTCTTGTTTACGAGTGAGGGAAGGATGGAGGGAGAGGGCGACAGACGGATCGCTGCAGCCTCTGCTGTTAAGCGGTGCCTGTACCGGTCCGTCGTGGTGAAAAAGGAGCTGAGCCGCAAGGCGAAGCTCTCAATTTACCAGTCGATCTACGTTCCAACCCTCACCTATGGTCACGAGCTTTGGGTAATGACCGAAAGAACAAGATCACGGATACAAGCGGCTGAAATGAGCTTCCTTCGCCGGGTGGCGGGTTCTCCCTTAGAGATAGGGTGAGAAGCTCCGCCATCCGGGAGAGCTCGGAGTAGATCCGCTGCTCCTCCGCATTGAGAGGGGCCAGTTGAGGTGGCTCGGGCATCTGGTTAGAATGCCCCTGACGCCTCCTGGTGTGGTGTTTCGGGCATGTCCAACCGGGAAGAGACCCCGGGGTCGACCTAGAACACGCTGGAGGGACTATGTCTCTCGGCTTGTCTGGGACCGCCTCGGTGTCCCCCCGGGAGAGTTGGAGGAAGTGGCTCGGGAGAGGGATGTCTGGACCTCTTTGCTAAGGTTGCTGCCCCCGCGACCCGACCCCGGACTAAGCGGAAGAAGATGAGATGAGATGAGATGAGATGAGATTTTCGTAAGGTGAAGGACCATTGTACATACATGTAAGATAAGATAAGATACGGCTTTATTAATCTCACAAGAAAAATTTACTGTTACAGGCTCTTGAAGTACCGTCAGTCGGGGGTGCAAAATGGCTCAGAAAGGTGTAACATATTTGAGTCATAATTAGAACAGAACAATAAAATATAAAAATAACAAAAAAAAACTAACCATATATATATATATATATATATATATATATATATATATATATATATATATATATATATAATATACAATATACAATAAAAAAAACTATATAGACTGGATAATATCCAAATGTACATGTATCTTGAGGGCAGAGTAGATGGCTTGATATGGTTCACAGTCACAGTGGGGTAGATGTGTATATACTGTAGATGTATATGTGTATATAATATCAATAAATACATATTCAATGCTATAAATGCTTATAATAACAATTAAATACATACACATACGGACGCACGCCGCGCATGCACACAGATGCGCATGCATGCACTCAGATGCACACCTCACAAAAATGTAACTAGGTTTGATGGGAGCTTTTGGGTTGTGTTTTTGTTTTCTGTTTGTTTAGGGGTTTTTTTTTGCAAAATTGGCCTTGTTTTCATGGCATTTTCCTCAATTTTACCCCCTATTCTTCCTTAACTTCCTTATTTTTTTAAATCGATGAATGTTTTTAGAAAAAATACACGATGCTCTGAAGCCGCATGAATTGAAGCGCGAAGTAGAATGGATCCCTGTATTGTCGTTTTTATCGTATAATTGTAATGTATCATAGCTGTGTGAAGGCATTAATGGAAAATTTGCATCAAAATACATTTTAATAGAATAAAACATATTCTGCATTGCAGGTATCCTAGTATTTCAGTCTGCCGGTGTTGGGTGCAGATCTTAACTTCCTTTTTGTTTGTTCTGAAAGCCCAGTGCATTAAATGTAACAGCACTGACAAAAGTGATGGTGTGAGATTGCTTTAGAGGAGCTCTAAAGGGATTCTAGAAACTCCATGATTGAGATGGAAGATCAGCTTTTATTCTCTCATCACAACCCTGATTCTGAGGATGAGGCTACGTCAGCCATAATCACAAGAACAACACATCATCCCTGTGAGAGCGAGCGAGAGGAAGCAACTCTGTTACATGTCAGATTATTAGAGAGAGTTAGCTAAAGCTGCTAAATCTTACTTCAATAAATCTGACTCATAAAATATATCATTGATTCATTTTATATGGACATTTATTAAGGAAAGACAGTCGATATATTAATTCTCAAAATGGTTATGAAGCTCAGAGGCTGCAGCGAGCCACCTCTCGATCTCCCGCTCCATCCTTCCCTCACTCGTGAACATGACCCTGAGATACTTGAACCCTTCCCCTTGGGGCAGACCTCATTCCCAACCTGGAGGGTGCATTCCACCCGTTTCCGACTGAGAACCATGGCCTCGGACTTGGAGGTGCTGATTTTCATCCCGGCCATTTCGCACTAGACTGCTAATCACTCCAATGAGAGCTGGAAGTCCTGGCATGATGGAACCAAAAGGACAACGTCATCCATTGAAAGCAGAGACGAGATCTGATGGCCACCAAACCAGAATCCCTCAATGCCTCGGCTGCACTTAGAAATTTTGTCCATAAAAATTATGAACAGAATCGGTGAGGACAGCCTTGGTGGACTCTAACCTTCACCGGAAACGAATTTGACCTGTTGTTCCCAATACGAACCAAACTCTGACTCTGGTGATACAGCGACCAAAGTTGGTTGAGAGTGCAGTGGCCAGGACAAAAACCACATTTGCTCGTCCTGAGTTCAAGGTTCAACTATCAGTCGGATCCTCCTGTCCAGTACCCATGCATAGACCTTGCCGGGTAGCCTGAGAAGTGTGATTTCACGATAATTAGAACACACCCTCCAGTTAGCTTTTTTAAAAACAGGACTACCACCCCCCAGTTTTCCAATCCAGAGGTACGGCCCCCAGTGACCACACGATGTTGAAGAGACGTGTCAACCAAGACAGTCTTACAACATCCAGAGCCCTGAGATATTCAGGATGCATCAGATCCGCCCCCGGAGCCCGACCACCAAGGAACTTTTTGACTGCCTCAGTGACCTCAGCTCCAGTGATGGGCAGACCCCCACCCAAACCTCCAGGGTATTCTTTCTCCATGAAGGGCATGTTGGTGGGATTGAGGAAGTCCTCAAAGAATTCCTTCCACCTCCCATCAGTCAAGGTGAGCAGCTCCAACTGCTTTCCCCTCCTGAAGCATCAGATGGTCGTCCAGAACCTTTTCAAGGCCAACTGATAATCACTCGTCAGGCAGCTTTCTGTGCTCTTCTTAGGCACTGGAATGAATAGTGGCTGTCGTGAGGCAGGTAGGAACTGTGCATTGCAGTAGCAAAAGATTAAATGTGGTGGTTAAAACCCTCACTAGTTGATCTGCACATGATTTAAGTACCCTTCCTGTTACTCCATGTGGGCCAGTAGCTTTCCTTGTATTGACTCTGTGCAAAGTGGCTTTGATCTCATGGTTCTGTAGCTGGATGGTGTCGTCGTTCCTCTCTGGAAGAGCAGGGCAGGTGCATGCCTCTCTGTCATACTGGTCGAAGCAGGCGAAGAACTGGTTCAGGGTGTCTGATAGAGTGCTCTCCGAGGAGTCTGCTGACGTGTACATATCCATGTAACCAGTGAGAATATCGCCTGCTAATCTTTACAGACACAAGGGAAACAGTTCTGAGCAGTATGTGTCCAACCAGAAGAATCACCTGTCTGTCTTCCTTTCGGCTTTTTCCCTTTTACACGGGAGTCGCCACAGCGAATCATCTGATTCGCACATTTGATTTGGCAGAGGTTTTTACGTCGGATGCCCTTCCTGTGACAACCCATTTTAGCAAGGGACAGAAACATGCTGACGACTTTGCAGCTACTCTTTACGAAAGTCAGCAATGGTTCTTTTACATGCCTCTCA
>CM045748.1:21455359-21537859 GCA_024760905.1 Plotosus lineatus | reverse complement strand
CTCCTAGCCAATGGGAGACCAGCTGAGTGGGGTGTTTTGAGACAACCAATGGGAAAGCAACTCGCGCATTGTTTGACTGTTTGAATGGCACGTTTGAATTTTGAAGAAGGCGCTTTCGTAACGTGAACTTGTCTGTGGTGTACAGCATGTAAAAGAACCATTGCTGACTTTCAACAAGAGTAGCTGCAAAGCCGTCAGTGTGTTTCTAATCGGGAGTCGGAGTCTCCTGAGGCAGTTTGTTCACAGTAACGTTCTGGTAACGCCTGCAGCGGCACTGGAACCCAGTCGTATTGGCACTTGCCCTTCCGGATCCTTCCGGTGGTGCCAAGGGGGGGGACTTGCTGCTTGGTTAACAGCCTGTCCTCCATTACTCCCTACCCCGGCTCTGCGGACTGGAGAGTATCACCAGCTAGAGTGCAGCCATAGTCCGGGACTGATGGAGGCCGACTATTAGAGGGCAGACATGTTTGTTTTTGCAGACACATGATTTGTTAGTGTGTGTGTGTCTCTCATTAACAGTACAGAAAATGTCATCTGTCCATCCTGGGAGTCCAGCTACAGTCTTTTAATCTTTTTTTTTTGCTTTTGGCTGTGGTGTGACCTCTCAGAGCCAGTCGGAATATTTTATGAAGAAAACTCCGATCATGTTTTATTTTTGTAAGTATGTGAATGGCCAGCATAGGCTTCTGTAATGAAGTTCTGTTCTGTGCATTAAACATGCAGAGTCATGGTTGGTTGAAGAAAAAAGCCTAAATATCGAGAATGGCAATCGTTCATACCATGTATTTTTTTTTTCTTTTTTTCAAATGATTCTTGACATGAATTGGGTTCATACATTTATTTTTGTTAGAGGTTTCCAATGTGATCTCAAACTTGAAAATTGTTCCATTCAGCAAGCTTTATTTAATGTGAAAGTTATTAACCAGTTCCATCCCCAGTACAGGGATCCCTCGCTACTTCACGCTTCAATTCATGCTGCTTCAGTGCATCGCATTTTTTTTTTTTTTTTTTTTTTACATATTCATCAGATTAAAAATAAGGAAATTAAGGAAGAATAGGGGTAAAAAGTTAAGGAAAATGCCACAAAAACAAGGCAGAGTATTCAAAAAACAAACCCTAATCAAATAAAAAAAACAACCCAAAACCTCCCATAAAAACTACTTACATTTTTGTGAGGTGCGCATCTGAGTGCATGCATGTGCGCATGCGTGTTTGTATGTGTGTGTGTGTATTTATTTTATTTATATGTTAGGCATTATTTTGTAATGTTTAATTGTTATTATAAGCATTTATAGCATTGAATATGTATTTATTCATATTATATACACATATACATGTACGTATACGTCCGTTGGGGGGGGGGGGGGCTGATCCTACTTCGTGGAATTCGGTGGTCGCGGGGGGGAGATCTCGGTTCCAATTAACCACGGAAAGTGCACGATCCCTGTATTTTCTTTAATAATGACTTGAGAAAAATTAGAACTTTTTCCAGTTTAAGCATTGTAGAAACAATCTCAAATATTTCTCTATGCATCTAATCTCAAGAGCTTGAATAGCTTCACCTGGAAATATTTCATCCATGATTGTATGAGAAGGAATTTTATGACGTTGACATGAACTAGAATTTGCTGACAGGTTAACTGTGGCTTTATGGCATATCATTTTTTAACCCAGCAGGGTAGATTGAGTTAAAATACTTTCCTTCCCCTTTTATAAAATTCTAATGTTACTGGCAGCGTGTACGAGCGTTCACTGAGGAACAGTCGGTTCCTGTGCAAATTTAAATAGTTGGATTTCTTTTGTTATAGTGAAATAAAGATTACTGGGTTACAAAGAGAGAGGTACCTAGCTTAAGCCTCCCATTTTAATATAAATTGTGTGTAGTCGGTGTGATGTCATATGTTCCGAAAAGTTCAAATAAGTCAGTGTATGGTAGTGAATTCTGTGGTGAGGTTAAAATAGGTCAGTAAATGTAATAAACCGACAGTGTGTAGTACTGTTTGAGCTCCAGACAATCTCTTTCAGGTTCTGTCAGTCGAGTGTATCCACACCTCCTTACTTTGTAGTAAGATAACATTAAAAACCCAACTTTGGGGAAAAATAAAACTTATTTCAGAAGTGACATGGAAAATAGACTGCTTTGTCATTGAAATATATAGGGATGGGCTGGCTTAAACTTTTTCTGCACCCAGCCATTGGCAATGCTAGACCTGTGCTGTCTTCAAATTTGAACCATGATTAGGTCTCCATGTCTCTACAGTTAATGGTTGAAACACTTTTTCACTGCAGTTAAATCTATATGAAACTAATTCGAGAGCATTTGAGTCATACTGGAGAAGAAGGTGTAGAATAAGATGACCACAAGCTCGGGTTAATTTCAGTCATTTTCATATGAATACTACGAAGCACATGGTGCTAATACAACTACTGAGCCACATGATGCTAGTAATGCAGGGCTTTATTTGTAGGCATCAGTGGCCTGGTATCTTTCGGGCAGATTTAAGAAAACAAATTGGCAGACACTAGCAGTTGTGTGCGCACACACCACCAATAATTTTTTTTTATGTCCGTTTAAAAGTGTGAAAAGAAAAGGGATTTCTTTCAATCGACCGATGGAATAGTAATGATCTAATAACAGATTGTCTCAGAGTTAATTAGGTTTGATTACAGTGAATATGTATAGGTATTACAATTCTCTCCAATTCCCCCACCCTCATCCCCCTCATCATTTCTCCTCACCTGTCACCTGTCACTGCAGTCTGATGTATAACACCCTCCTCTGCAAATCTCCTCCCATTCTCACCCATTTTTTTCTGCCTTTCATCCTGGTGACAGAAAGTAGGACTAAAAGAGCATGACCGAGAAGAATAAGTGTGTGCACTGCACAGTTAATGAAAGGTTAATCAGATTTATGGCATTTTTTTTTGCTTATCATCATTGCTTTTTTTAATTCTGACAAGGAGATTGTTTCCAATGCAGACTGTTTGTCTTGTCTATAAGCAGGATTGCACAAAACATTAACTCTTCGGGTTTCCTGAACGGATGTAAAATGGGCTTTGGAAGAACCCTGTGAATTTTTTCAAACGTTGAGCTTTTGGGCTTGTCGCAAGTCAGTGCCCAACAATGCCAAATTAATGAAATTAAATTATATAAAACCGGCATGATAACAGAGCAGCTTTAAACAGTCAAGCAAATTTGATAAAGAATTTTGACATTTATTTTCTAAACCCTAGAAACTTTCAAAGGAGCCAGAATCAAAAGGAGAACCCATCCTCAATTTGGTGAAACAAATACAGACCATGTTGTAGAAACCTATGGTTTAGGATGAAGTCGAGTTGGTTATCTCATATCTGTAATTGCAGTCCTATATTATTTTAGCAGAAGAGTTTATGTCACCAAAAAAGGGGCAGTGGTGGTCTAGTGGTATAGGGCGCTGGATCGCTGATCCAAAGGTTGGGGGTTCGAGTCCCACTCTCCACAAGGTTGTCACCTTATATAAAAGAACCATTGCTGACTTTCGTAAAGAGTAGCTGCAAAGTCGTCAGCGTGTTTCTGTCCCTTGCTAAAAGGGTTGTGACAGGAAGGGCATCCGACGGAAAAACCTCTGCCAAATCAAACGTGCGAATCAGATGATTCGCTGTGGCGACTCCCGAGTAAAAGGGAAAAAGCCGAAAGGAAGACAGACAGACAGACAGTTTATGTCACCAAAAGTTTAAAGCCATTGTCACAGTTTCTGAGTGTATATTTATATTTAGATACAGTTGGATCATCATCATTCGGAGCAAGAGGCTTCGAAGATAACTTAGTAAAGTAAATCCAATGAGTGGGAGCACATCAGAACAAAGCGGAAGGATCATGCTCACTGGTATATCAGAAGTAGCATGTGTACCTCAACAAAAACAGAGAGAAAGAGAGAGGTTGCAAAATGTCTCTGAAAAAATAATCTTTTTGTTTAAATAGTTCTTATATTGATTCTGTATAAAGGATGTGGTATATTCTTTTTCATCAATTATGGTTGTTTTTGTTGTAATTTTTTAATATGAATGTACACAGAATCTGTTACATCTTGAGCACATTTCACACTCTGACAGTGAGGAAGCCACTGAGACCTGCTGTAGTGAATGTACTGTTGGTTTTTTACACCCAAACCTAGTGGTTCATCAGGCCGGTGCTTATCCCCAGTTTCTGTAGCGTGAAACAACCAGGAGTTCAACTCCTCTTGGATGGGACGCTAGTCCATCTCAGGTTACCTTCCCGGTATATTTTTACTGGTACCCATTTAGACTGCTGGGTGAACAGAGGCACACCTATGGTTGAGACCTTGCCCAGGGGTCTTAGCACAGTGAGGGTCTCAGTGGAATTTGAACTCACAACCTACCAATTATGAGCGCATCACCCTAACCACTATACCACCGTCCCCGTAGTGGATGTACAATTACACTTTATTCTTATACGGCAAAAAAAAAAAAAGGAGGGCGTGCCCCACAATTTGAGAACCACTGGGTTACCTGAATGACGTGTTAGCAGTAATACTACAAATAGCGTTACTACTGGAATGACATACATTTATTCATTCATTTTCTGAACTGTTTAATCCTAATTAGGGTTACAGGGAATCTGGCATCCATGTCAACTGACTCTGGGTGAGGGAAGAATACACCCTGGACAGCTCACCAGGCCATCGCAGGGCAGAAACACACCGATGGCTATGCAGCCAACTCTTGACGAAAGTCAGCAATGGTTCTATTACTTGATCCTCTTACCATAGACAGTGAGAGACGTAGCCAGGCTTTGATAACCCAGTTAGCTGCACTGGGGGGGGACAACGTGTGGACATTGGGGCTTGAATCCCCAACCTTTGGCTTGGTAATCCATCAACTTACTACCGGGCCACTACTGCCCCTGACATTATACATAGCACAGGCTAAAGATAAACATGTATTATCTTCTTCTTCTTTTCCTTTCGGCTTCTCCCTTCAGGGGTCGCCACAGTGAATAATCTGCCTCCATCTCACCCTATCCTCTGCATCTTCTTCTCTTACACCAACTGCCTTCATGTCCTCCTTCACCACGTCCATATGTATTATATTGTGGACAATTCACCATGTTTCTTGTGTATAATTTTTTTTAATTTACCAAAATCGAAATAAAGTAAGAGACCGATACAAATGAAAATGAGAGATGGGGTGAAATGCGATCAATAAGAATTGTGCGATCCCGCCTCTGTCTTCAATCGTGTGCAGGCGGCCATTGGGACTGACTGGCACCTCAACAGACAATCTGTCACTCTTGTCAAGCACTCGCGTTTTGCTACACTTGTTCGTTATCATTGATTTTCCATGTGTTCTTTCGCATCATTCTGTCTCTTGCTTTCTCTTACTGTTTCCCCTCTCTCTTTCTCTTTCTCTTCTCGTCATTTAGTGCTGATTCTTCTGTCTGTAAGGGAATTCAGTCTGTTCTTATTCACTGATGAGTTGTGTATATAAATGAGTCAGGCACCGTGAGGTTGCAAGGGCTGAGAAGTAATTTACAAGCAGTAGCCATGTCTTGTTAACTAAACATGTATTTCAAGGTAATTTGCTGCTGTCCAACTGTCAATGAGAGTCAGCATGAAAGGTTCTAGCTCTTTATACCACCCCAAATGTATACCCACAAAGAAAGAAATGTTGCTCAGCATAAGGTCTATGAATGTGTTGCTGATCGTAGTTAGAAAGAAAGTCACTACGATATTAGAGACATCTAAAGCAGGATACAGTTGGACTGGACATTAACAGACATAATAAACTCAATATATTCAATTCAGCTGCAGTGCACACATTCAACATTACTTCATTTTGCCTTCCAGTAACCAATCAGAGCAATCCTGTGGGGAGAGTTAACAGCCATCTGTTTTGAGCAGTGACCAATAAAAATAGAAACGAGGTGGAGCTTAACACACCTTAATTTTGTTAAACTACTCTATTACCAAAAGCTATTACGAAAAAAAAGTCTGTTAATTAAACAGTCTGTTGTTGTTTCATTCATACTGATGTTTTATTTCATGCTTTTGGGTAATGATTTTAAAAGGACAAATTACACATATGTAATAATAATAAAGTAGACTATGATTTGCAACTTAATGAGCCATATTTAAAGAGTGGTATAAATACTTTCTGCAAGCTACTGTATATTTATTTCCACCAAGGAGGTTGTTTCATCTTCAATTTGTGTGTTTGATTGTTAGCAGGCTGTTATGTACAGATCTTCATAAAATTTCTACCGGAGATGGCTCACTAGACAAGAGAAACTGCATTCGATTTTCAAGATGATCCAAATCAAATTTAGGATTCATTAAATTTTTTAAAGATTCTTCAACTTTGTGGCAATAGGATGATTAGTGGAATGGTTGTGATGGTTTACAGGGATCCCTCGCTACTTCGCACTTCAATTAATGCGGCTTCAGTGCGTCGCGGTTTTTTAATAAATAAATAAATAAATATTCATTGAATTAAAAAATAAGGAAATTAAGGAAGAATCGGGGGAAAAGTTATGGAAAATGTCGCAAAAACAAGTCCTCCTCTTCTTTTCCTTATAATAATGCTAAATAATAATACAGTGGTTGTGCCTAACCATGCAACTGTTCGTACGTCTATCTGTCCATCCAAACTTCCTTGTCTTATTACTTGCCTTATCTTCTGAATCAATTACCAGATTTTGAGCAAACCACTCATCAATTACTCACTACTAAACACCTTCTTCTTTTCCTTTCGGCTGTTCCCTTCAGGGGTCGCCACAGCAAATGATCTGCCTCCATCTCTCCCTATCCTCTGCATCTTCTCCTCTTACTCCAACGACCTTCATGTCCGCCTTCACCACATCCATAAATCTTCTCTTTGGTCTTCCTCTGGGCCTTTTGCCTGGTAGTTCCAACCTCAGCATCCTACTACCAATATACTCACTATCCCTCCTCTGTACATGTCCAAACCATCTCAATCGAGCCTCTCTGACTTTGTCTCCTCCAAAATATCTAACATGTGCTGTCCCTCTGATGTACTCATTTCTGATCCTATCCATCCTCGTTACTCCCAAAGAGAACCTCAACATTTTCATCTCTGCTACCTCCAGCTCTGCCTCCTGTCTTTTCCCCAATGCCGCTGTTTCTAAACCATACTACATCGCTGGCCTCAACACCTTCTTGTACGCTTGTCACAAAAACAAGTCCAATTAGGAAAAAAAAAAACCCTATACAAAAAAAACCCCAAAATCTTACATCAAAACTGGATACATTGTTGCATCTGTGTGTATGTATGTATGCAATCTCATGCAATACCATCTGTATGTGTGTGTACAGACCCTCCCCAGCTTACTATCGAGTTGATGAGTTTGTTTGTAAGTTGTTACAGAGCATTCTTTAGAGGGGAACTTATGTTTAAACCTTGTATAAGTAATCTATACGAGTTTGTACTGTATACAATCTCGCTCTCTCTCTCTCTCTCTCTCTCTCTCTCTCTCTCGCTCTCTCTCACAATCATGTGTACATTATCAATATGTCCCGTGTTTAAACTCCTGGTTCCTCTCAAGCACAGCACAGCAGATCTGATCAGATTTAAAGAGAGTTTCACTCTTATGCAGTTCATTATAATACTGGAGTCAATTTGTTCCTTCTTTGAAACTTTTGGCAGGAGTTCAGAAATGTATCGGTTCTACTTTCAGACTTATATTTATGATATATCTTACTATAGACTTTATTCCATTTCTATTTCTACTTGTTCCTCAATTTCATTTCACATTCACTTTCGACCTCGGTCTCAAGATGTTTGCAAAACGAATGTTGGTAAGTTGGAGAGCGTCTGTATTTATATTTTATTTACATCTTATCTTATTTTTTAATGTTTAATTGTTATTATAAGCATTTATAGCATTGAATATGTATTACTGATATTATATTCACATATACATGTACATATACGTCAGTTGGAGGGGTGTGGGGGGGTGATCCTACTTCGCGGATTTCGATGGTTGCATGGGAATCTTGGTCCCAATTAACCGCGGAAAGTGAGGGATCGCTGTATAGGGAATATTGCTGAGATTGGCAGACATTTGTACCCTAAATGCATTTGTAAATTATGTGTTTTGAAAATGAATATATAAAGTGCATCCCAAATGGCTTCTAATTCAGTATGCATACACAGTACTGTATTCTCACTAAAAAGAATAGAAATGCCTGCTGTTGCTCTTTTAGGACCCCACTTTGAGTGATCTATTTCTAATAGAACATCTTTTGGGGTTGTGTGTGTGTGTGTGTGGGGGGGGGGGGGGGTGACTACATTTGGTAAGCAGATATTTTATTATGGGATGTTGGCTTTTGTTTGTGGTTCTGAGCTTTAAATGGAAAATGCATTATTTATTCGTGGATATCTGTATATATACGTATCTATATACACAGATGGAGGAAGAAAATATTAGCAACAAAAAGCAAGAAATCATGGCTAGAGAAGAAGAAAGGACCCCTTTCCTGGAATGGATAACGCGGCGGGAAACAATAAATAAATACAATATATATATATATATATATATATATATATATATATATATATATATATATATATCAGGAGGGATGGTGCAGAGAAGAAGCATTAGCAATTTTCTAAATGCTGCTCGCACATACTTATGAATAATGGAGGCATGCTAAAAGTTGGCTGTGCTCGACCAAGCACTGTCTGGGGAGTGCGCATTAGACCGAGGGCTCATAAATAACTGCTGTGGATGAAGAGTGGAGGAGTGAGGAGGGGAAGAGAGGGAGGTAAGCATGTTAACTAGCTGCTCCACCACTCCTCTCTCGTCTCTGAGTGGAGGTCAGATAGTGGCATTGGGGGAGCGCCAGAGACAGATGGGCTCAGATTATCGACCGTAGTGTGTGTCCTGTTCTTCTGCTCACTCGGGTTTTTAGTAGTAGTAGTAATAATATTGTCCCCATGGGGAAAGGTGGATTTTATGTGGATTGTACTTATGTGGTGTTGAACAAAAGACCACAAACCACAAATCACAGATAAGAAGATTAACAGCAATAATGATGAAAGAAAAAAAATGATGACATGCTAAGAGACACAATACCAAAGCACTGATACCCAGTACACCAGTCCCACTATATTTCTCATTGCAAAGATTGTAGCTTTCTGCCAGGTTACAGGATTAAACAGTTCATCTATTTGGCCTTTTTACAAATAAGAGAAATAATTTTATCAATCCTTCAACTCTAGTTACTGTCACAGAGTGTAGTATAGCAAGAGACATGAACCCCACCATCACCCAAATTTGTGAAATCATGCAAAAACCATGTGAGTCAAATGCTTTAAAGATGCCTGAGGTGAGATTAGCCACTCCCACCCATCAAGACAGGTAGAATGTTTCTCTCTCTCTCTCTCTCTCTCTCTCTCTCTCTCTATCTCTCTATCTATCTATATCTCTATCTATCTGTATATCTATCTGTATAGTGTGTGTGTGTGTGTATGTGTATATATATATATATATATATATGAGAGAGAGAGAGAATTTTCTGAGAGATCCTTCCATAAGAGAGTGCTCAATACCTTTTCGTAGAGCAAATAAAAGGACAGGACAAAGACTTTCTATTGAAACTTCATTTATACATACAGATCTGTTTTGAGGGGCAGATCTCTCTCTTCAGGTGATTACAGACAAATATATATATATATATATATATATATATATACAGACGGCCCCCAATTTACGAAGACGAAGACCCCTTTGTACGAAATCCCCGGATTACGAAAAACATTTTTCCTGAGTTTCCGTCCCCGAAATACAAAACAACCCCCTCTTACGAAAAGAAATTCAAACGCGCCAATCAAAATTTCACACAATGCGCAAGTTGCTCTCTCATTGGGTGTCTCTCAACATCCCGCCCCGCTGGCCTCCCAGATAGAGACAGAAGGAAGCTTCACTCTTTAGTTTTTAGTTTAGTTTTTTTAAGTTGTTTTATTCAGTAATTGTTTAATAAATGTGGGCGCATTTGAGCTCATCTGGAATTCCGATCCCTCAAGGAATCAAATTAAAGTTGAGTTTGTCAAGCATTGAATGCGCATTGAATTCATGTCTTGTGGGCGTGGCCTGCAGTGCACGCACGAGAGAGAGAGAGAGAGAGAGAGAGAGCGAGAAGGAATAACGCTTTAGTTTTTTAAGTTGTTTTAATTCAGTAAATGGTCAAGCAGGGAATGCGCTTTGAATTCATGTCTTGTGGGCGTGGCCCGCAGCGCGCGCGATAGAGAGAGAGAGAGAGAAGGAATAACGCTTTAGTTTTTAGTTTAGTTTTTATGTTGTTTAATTCAGCAAATGTTGAATAAATGTGGGTGTATTTGAACTTATCTGGCATCCCGATCCCTCAAGGAATCAAATTAAAGTTGAGTTTGTCAAGCAGGGAATGTGCTTTGAATTCCACGTCTTGTGGGCGTGGCCCGCAGCACGCGCGAGAGAAGGAGATAGAGAGAGAGAGCGAGAGAGAAAAAGAGAGAGAGAGGTGTGAATAAAAAATGTTTAATAATGGTTTAATTAATAAATATGTTAATGAAATGGTTTAATATGTTAATAAAATGGTTTAATAAATAACTTTCTTTTACTTTTAACACATATTTCATACAAAATTGGTGTACTTTTATAATTTTTAAAGGGTTTATGGGGGTTATCGACTTGGAACGAATTAGGCGTTTAACATGCAAGATGCGAATCCCCACAATACGAAAAGGGCTCTGGAACGGATTAATTTTGTAAATTGGGGGCCGACTGTATATTTATATATATATTTATATATATACACTGTATGTTTATGTATACATACAGTAAACCCTTGACCATTCACGGTTCAGCGCTCACGCCCCTGCATACTCGCGAATTGGTGACAAACCCGGAAGTAACTGGCACATGATTCAAATTTAGCCCAATGGCTGAGAAATTTTGTTTCTCATTCCTGCTGATTGGTTGCAAATGACACACAAAAGTGTACACCTCCTTTTTTCTCCTTCACGCACAAGTTATCAATGTGATTTGCCTGAATTGCGAAGTAAATCTTTTTTTATGTGTGTTTTTAATGACTATTTAAACCCTATGATGCCAATCAAACGCCCTGCATCTTCTCTAGCTTCTGGTAAGGAGCCTAAGCCCTTTAATATAAATATTATCACAGTACAAAATTCAAAAGTTTTTACTAAATCGATACTACATTTTACTGCATTATTATTCTCCTCGCAGACTAGCGGCAAACCCAGAAGTTACTGGCACGTGATTCAATTTTAGCCAATGTCTGAGAGCTTTAGTTTCTCCCTTCTGTTGATTGGTTGCAGATGATATGTACACTTCTTTTTTTTCCCTCCTTCGCACACGTCATCAACATGATTGTTTGAGTTGTGAATGAATTCACATTTTTTAGTGTGTTTTTAATGATTATTTAAGCCCTGTGATGTCACTCAAACGCCCTATTATCTTCTCTAGCTTCTGGTAAGGAGCCGAAGCGCTTTATTCATTAATAAACATCACAGTACAAAATTTACTTAATCATTACTACATTTTACTGCATAATTTCTGTATTCATGAGTAAGACTGTCTATAGAATGTGTTTCAGAAGCATATTTTAGAGCATGTAATATACATAGGGTTTTAAAAACAATAATTCGAGGATTTTCATGATCTGTGGGAAGGGCCGGAACCGACCATTGCGAAAAACAGGGGCCTACTGTGTATTTATGCATGTGTGTATATATAAAATATATATACTGTATATTTATTTATTTATTTTATTTTTATTATTAATTTATTTATTTATTTATAGACAGGAAGCACTTCGAAACACAAAGCAAGACTTCCACACCACAAATCACTCACTCATTAGCCAAACTGCTTAATCCAACTTAGGTCGCAGGGAGGCTGGAGCCTATTTCAGCCAATAACAGGTGAAGGTAGGGTATACCCTGAACAGGTCACTAGACTATCGGTACAGCAACACGAACAAACATTCCCACTCACAACTAGAGTCAGTTTTGGAATAGCCAGTTAGCTTAATATGCATGTCTTTGGGCTGATTGAGGAAACTAGAATATCCAGAACGGGAGACCCAATGCATGGAGAGAACATCCAAACACATCCAAACTCCACACAGAAAACTCCACAGTAGTCTGGAGGTGGATGCATACAAGGGGGATGATAGCGCTTTAAATCTGAGTGTGTAAGGCTTCGCGTGCTTGCGCTCGCCCCTCACTGATTTCAGATGGTCGGGTGATTGGCTGTACTTGACAGTATGGAATTGGCTACATTTAAATTAGGGGAGAAAGTTTTGTTTTTTTTTAATTTTATTTTTATGTACTCATCTTTAATCAAACATCGTGATGCATGCTTTCCCTGTTTTGAAACATTTCTCAATCCTGTAATTACACACTTGATTCTGTATCTATTTCTGTCATTGTAGGTTTATACCGTATGCATCTTCATTCAAATCTAACTCCTGGTGTCCCTATTCCCAGATAATTCTCTTTGGCAGATTTTTATTTACAGGATAGGTTTATAGCACTTTTCCCCTAACCCTCCACAGCACCTGGTATTCTCAGATTGTCTCCGACCCACGTACTAACCATGGGATTGAACCGCCGCAGGGTGAAATGGAAGGTATTTGCAGGTTTTAGAACTCCAGAATGTCAACGTCCACATCGACAATTCAAGCCCAGTTTAAAGTTATTTTATCTTTCGAGCACTTTTGAAGAATTCAATACAGATGAAAATTTATAAAATGATACCAATTGATATTTATTTTTAAAAATGTTATAAACTGATAATTGATATGAGATGTCATTGATATCTTTTTGATTATTATTATTATTACTGGAGATTTTACTGTCATGACATTGTGACATCAGCACTTTAGGTCTCCATAGTCATTTGGAATAGCAAAGAAAGGTTTGAATTATTAGCATGATTACCATGAATGATATGAATACTAGCTTTCATTCAGCCTCCAGATGACAAGATGGCCAGGTTGGTTTAATAACATCAGTCGGGTCTGACGGTGAATAAGATCCGAGCAGTAAAATATAATCTGAACGTGAATTTAAATAAAAGGTTTTGTGTACTGTACAGGTCCTTCTCAAAAAATTTGCATATTGTGATAAAGTTCATTATTTTCAGTAATGTACTAATAAAAATTAAACTTTCATATATTTTAGATTCATTACACACCAACTGAAATATTTCAGGTCTTTTATTGTTTTAATACTGATGATTTTGGCATACAGCTCATGAAAACAAAAAAATTCCTATCTCAAAAAGTTATCATATTTCATCTGACCATCTGATGTCTCTCAACTTTCTCTTCACGATATCCCACAGATTCTCTATGGGGTTCAGGTCAGGAGAGTTGGCAGGCCAATTGAGCACAGTAATACCATGGTCACTGTGAGCAGGTGCCAGGTCGTGCTGAAAAATGAAATCTTCATCTCCATAAAGCTTTTCAGCAGATGGAAGCATGAAGTGCTCCAAAATCTCCTGATAGCGAGCTGCATTGACCCTGCCCTTCATAAAACACAGTGGACCAACACCGGCAGCTGACATGGCACCCCCAGACCATCACTGACTGTGGGTACTTGACACTGCACTTCAGGCATTTTGGCATTTCCTTCTCCCCAGTCTTCCTCCAGACTCTGGCACCTTGATTTCCAAATGACATGCAAAATTTGCTTTCATCCGAAAAAGTACTTTGGACCACTGAGCAACAGTCCAGTGCTGCTTCTCTGGAGCCCAGGTCAGGCGCTTCTGCCACTGTTTCTGGTTCAAAAGGGGCTTGACCTGGGGAATGCGGCACCTGTAGCCCATTTCCTGCACACGCCTGTGCACGGTGGCTCTGGATGTTTCTACTCCAGACTCAGTCCACTGCTTCCACAGGTCCCCCGAGGTCTGGAATCGGCCCTTCTTTCACTTTTTCCTTCCCACAGACGTCCCATTGAGGTGCCTTGATACAGCACTCTGGGAACAGCCTATTCGCTCAGAGAGTTTTGAGTAATGAACCAGGCTGGGAGTTTTTAAAAGCCTCAGGAATCTTTTGCAGGTGTTTAGAGTTAATTGGTTGATTGAGATGATTAGGTTAATAGCTCGTTTAGACTACCTGAACATGATATGCTAATTTTTTGAGATAGGAATTTTGGGTTTTCATGAGCTGTATGCCAAAATCATCAGTATTAAAACAATAAAAGACCTGAAATATTTCAGTTGGTGTGCAATGAATCTAAAATATATGAAAGTTTAATTTTTTATTATTTCACAATATGCTAATTTTTTGAGACGGACCTGTATGTATTCAGGATTAAGAAGATTCCCCTCAGTGAACTGAGCCTCAATCGTTTTTAATAAAGGCATATCACTTAATATTACATTTCTATAATGCCCGGTGGAGCGAAAAATGCATGCCTTCACCTTTCACATGTTATGGGTACTCGGACTCCGTCTATGTCAGTGTAATGACTATCGCAATATTTACTTTAGTGCAATTTCCGTAAGCTCTTAACGCTCTAGTAATAACATGAACAATGTATAGCTCACGGAAAAGGGAATAATTTACGAGGACTGAGCACACACTGCTGTACTGTGGACAGAAAAACACACCCACAATTTCTTGCGGAACCAAAATCAGTCTACCACAGTACCTTTCGTGGTGCTCATTTCAAAAGGTAATACGATGATCCCTCGCTATTTCGCGCTTCAATTTATGTGGCTTCAGTGCATCGTGTTGTTGTTTTTTTTTTAATATTCATCGAATTAAAAAAATAAGGAAATTAAGGAAGAATAGGGGGGAAAATTAAAGAAAATGCCACAAAAATAAGGCCGATTATGCAAAAAAAACCTCTAAACAAACAAAAAAAAACCCAAAACCTCCTATCAAAACTAGTGACATTTTAGTGAAGTGCACATCTGAGTGCGTGCACATGCATCTGTGTGTGTGCGTGTCTGTGTGTATTTATATTTTATTTACATCTTATGCATTATTTTTTAATGTTTAATTGTTATAAGCAATTATAGCATTTATTGATATTAAATACACATATACATGTACGGATACGTCAGTTGGGGGGGGGGTCCTACTTCGCGGAATTTGGTGGTCGCATGGGGTCTCGGTCCCAATTAACCGCGGAACGTGAGGGATCCCTGTAATTACATTGTAAATAAGACATTACAATCAAATCGAGAAAATCATGAACACAATTTTTCCTGTCAAGTTAAAAATTCCAAGTCATTTTAATGCTCCCTAACAATTGAAATTGTATAAAGAGCATGTAAATGTAGTTTTAGTTGTGCTGTGTAGAATTGCTTCTAATTCAACGTAATAAACGAGTTCACCATTTTTATTTATTTCAACTGGCACTGCATGATACAAGCCAGCAGGAAACTCGGCTTATTCAAAATAATTCACTTTAAATTCACTTTTTCTTTCTATGGAACATCCAGCATCAGGAAATTTTTCCTGCACTGTTCTTCTTGTATAAGAGATCACAACCCCCTCCACACGGCCCCCATGGGGCACCTTTAATCACGCCAAACATCTCCATTCACCCACTTTTCCGGATGGTTGCTACTCCACTTTCCCAGCCTATGCGGAATCACGCTTGGCACCAATTTGAGATCAGAGGCCATTCCTTGTCTTTCAGCTTTGATTTGTTCAGCTATGAAGGCAGGTACCTTTTGGTGTCAGATAGTGCAGGATTTATCCAGTTCATGGAAAATCCATGCATTGTATTCATTGAGTGTTTTTCGGATAGCCTTGAAGCGTGATTTAAGAGTAGAGCGCACTCAGCCGGGAACAAGGAAGCTCTTCAAAATGGTCTGTAGTAGTTTATTGACTCGTAACAAGTCACATTCCCCCCTTGGGTATACTTGAACTCCACAGATCTTCTCTCTGTCCTGCCACTTCTGCTCCAGGGTGTGTGTTGAAGGAAAGAGAAATTTTGTTGGTCCACAGTTCTCCTGGCATTTTTTTGTTGTTGTTGTTGTTTTTCAAACAGGAGCACTTTGCTTTGGCTCGAGGGATTGTTTGGGTTGCTGAATCCTAGCATTGAATAAGCAACTCTGCTAATATAGGCAAGGTTGTTTGGAGGGGTAGATGTGTATACACAGCTGTACTGTGTGTACACAGGTAGCATAATGAAATATGTTGAGTGTGCATGACCTGGTGGTTTTGTGGGATTGAATCACCCGCTGGTTCACCTGTGTCACTTTACTAACCCGCACCTTCTCTTTGAAAGTGAGGGGGAAATGTTGTTGCTGTTTTTCTGTGTAAAACATTTTAAACCTTCCCAGTTTGCTCACTGTTATGTAATTGAGAGGCAAAGTTATAGAAATAAACTGGGTCAGATATTTTTTCACAACTAACTTTTGTAATTTTTTTTTTTTTTGTAATGTAGTTGCTTTACTTGTGTTGTACTGGTGTAGATGTTGCAAAAAAAATTATCATACTTAAGAAGTCACATAGCAAGAAGTTTCGATTCCCAGCTCAGGCGTTCGTGTGTGGAGTTTGCATGTTCTCCCTTTGCTTTAATGTTTAATTTGGATGCTCCGATTTTGTCCGTCAATCCAAAAACATGCACAGTAGGCTAATTGGCTGTTTTAGATCACCCTTAATTGTGCGTATGAATGTATGTGTGAATTTTGGCCCTGTGATAGCCTGGCGCGCTGCCCAGGGTGTACCACACTCTCACCCAGAGTTGGCCGAGATAGGCGACAGCCTCCCCTCAACCCTAATTAGAATTGTGTGGCTTAGAAAATGAGTCTATATAACCCTGGGCTATATATATATATATATATATATATATATATATATATATATATATATATATATATATATATATATAAAACTGGGGCTGCAATCTCCACGGTTTGAGAGAATCGAGAGCAGTGTGGGATTGGTCGTGGGATCAAATCCTGTTGATCTTGGGGTAACAAAATGTTTGACTCGTAAAAATTTTTCCACGTTTTTTGTAATGTATTATGATTTGGCACCAATCGTGATAGAGCATGGGAATTGTAGAACAGAGTAGTGGACCTTGATAAACCTTTGGGATCTTGATGAATTTGGAAACACGTTTCCTTTATGTTTCATCTCTTGGATGCACCCTAATCGTCCATTAAGTGTGCATACACTGTCGAGCTTCACTTTATTTTGTGAATTGTAGAGATTGTGGACATCATGAAAAAGTACTTAAACTCGGGGTAAAGGTCTTTGTCAGAGAAACTGATCATCAAAAGGCTTGAGAGAAGTCCAACAGCAAAAAATCCTCATTTAGAATAATATTCTTTGTGGCAAATAAAATTCACACAAAATGTTTTCGTGGCATCTTCAACCTTAATTTATTTTTATTTTATATATATATATATATATATATATATATTTTTTTTTTTTTTTTTTTTTTTAAATCTTACGAGGGCAAGTTGGCTCTCCATTTAACCTATTCAAAGCTAACACACATGGAGCAGTGGACAGCCACATTGCAGCATTCTGGGGAAAATTTTCAAGGTTTCAGTCATGGAGCTGCTATATACCAATGTTATATTCCAATTTTTGTACAATCCAGGGATCCCTCACTTTACGCTGTTAATTGGGACCGAGATCCCCACGCGACCACCGAAATCCGTGAAGTAGGACCACCACCACCACCCCCCCCCGACTGACGTATACATACATGTGTATGTGTATATAATATCAATAAATACATATGTAATGCTACATATGTTATAACTTATAACAATTAAACATTAAAAAATAATATAAGATGTAAGTAAAATATAAGTACACACACATACAAACACACGCACACTTGCAGATGCACGTGCACGCACTCAGATGCACACCTCACAACAATGTAACTAGTTTTGATGGGAGATTTTGGATTGTTTTTTGTTTTAGGTTGGTTTAGGGTTGTTTTTTTGTTTTTGTTTTTTTTGTTGTTTTTTTTTTTTTGCATAATTCACCTTGTTTTTGTGGCATTTTCCTTAACTTTTTCCCCTATTCTTCCTTAATTTCCTTATTTTTTAATTTGAGGAATATTTATATATTAAAAAAAAAAAACGCAATGCACTGAAGCCACATGAATTGAAGCACGAAGTATATATATATATATATATATATATATATATATATATATATATATATATATATAACAGGAGCTTAATTAAAGATGCCTGAAAATGTGGTTTATAGGAGACACACTTCTGGAGGTGAAGTACAACCTTGATGTTACTTAGCGAACAAAGTGCCACCAAGCAGGTTTACCCCAGTTATTAACATAAATCAGTTACCCAGTTACATCACATTGTATTAGACAAATTAGATCGCTCAGCCGAGTGCAGAACTCTTTCATGTAGTGTATTAATTAGAAACTATAAAAAATAAAAACAGTGACAGAAAGAGAGCAAAAGTTAAGGAAGATAAATATGATCAGAGCTGTGATTTTAGTCAACGCTCGTCACGTATTCATCCTCATTAGCTCCTCTAGTGAGTTGTCTGCGTCTGGGCGCTGACATTAATATTCATGTGTGTATGTACGTGCTTCACACGCCTTACTGCTTCTTCAGAGGGATCAATCAGCAGCATCCTCATTCATCTAGATGAGATAAGCTCATTTTAAGCTCTGCTCATGTTTCATATGTGTATTATTGCTTGATACCTCTGTAATGTGATGGTGGGTTTAAACTGTCACATAAATCGTTTTGGATAATACACTCTCCTCTGGTCAGGCCTCCTAATAATTTGAAAGTGTAGACTGTGTGTAAAGCAACACCCAGTTCCTCATTCCATTTCTTTGAAGTCTTAATTTTATTAAGCGGTTAGTTTGATTATTTTAAAAGTACAGTAAATATACAGGGATCCCTCGCTACTTCTTCTTCTTCTTTTCCTTTCGGCTGCTCCCTTCAGGGGTCGCCACAGCAAATCATCCACCTCCATCTCATCCTGTCCTCTGCATCTTCTTTTTTGACTCCAACGACCTTCATGTCTTCCTTCACCACATCCATAAATCTCTTCTTCGGTCTTCCTCGAGGCCTTCTGCCTGGTAGTTCCAACCTCAGCATCCTACTGCCAATATACTCACTATCCCTCCTCTGTACATGTCCAAACCATCTTCAATCTAGCCTCTCTGACTTTGTCTCCAAAACATCTTACATGGGTTGTCCCTCTGATATACTCATTTCTCATCCTATCCATCCTCGTTACTCCCAGAGAGAACCTCAACATTTTCATCTCCGCTACCTCCAGCTCTGCCTCCTGCCTTTTCCTCAGCACCACTGTTTCTAAGCCATACAACATCGCTGGCCTCAACACCGTCTTGTACACTTTTCCTTTCATTCTTGCTGACACTCTCCTATCGCACATCACACCGGACACTTTTCTCCAACCATTCCAGCCTGCCTGCACACGCTTCTTCACCTCTTTTCCACACTCTCCATTGCTCTGGATTGTTGAGCCTAAGTACTTAAAATCCTCCACCTTCGTTATCTCTGTTCCCTGTAACATCACCGTTCCTCCTGGGTCCTTTTCGTTCACACACATGTATTCTGATTTTCTGAGGCTAACCTTCATTCCCCTCCTTTCCAGGGCATCCCTCCACCTCTCTAGATTTTCCTGCACTAGTTGTCTGCTCTCACTACAGATCACAATGTCATCTGCAAACATCATAGTCCATGGAGATTCTTGTCTCACCTCATCTCTCAGCCTGTCCATCACCATAGCAAACAAGAAGGGGCTCAGAGCTGACCCTTGATGCAGTCCCACCTCCACCTTGAATTCGTCGGTCACACCGACAGCACACCTCACCACTGTCTTACATCTCTCATACATGTCCTGCACCACTCTAACATACTTCTCTGCCACTCCAGACTTCCTCATGCAATACCACAGTTCTTCTCTTGGCACCCTGTCATATGCTTTTTCCAGATCCACAAAGGCACAATGCAGTTCCCTCTGACCTTCTCTGTACTTCTCTATTAACATCCTCAAAGCAAACATTGCATCTATGGTGCTCTTTCTTGGCATGAAAGCAAACTGTTGGGATCCCTCGCTACACCGCGCTTCAATTCATGTGGCTTCAGTGCATCGCGGATTTAAAAAAAAAAATAAATAAATAAATATTCATCGAATTAAAAAATAAGCAAATTAAGGAAGAATAGGGGGAAAAGTGAAGGGAAATGCCACAAAAACAAGACCAATTATGCAAAAAAAAACTAAACAAACAGCCCAAAACCTCCCATCAAAACTACTTACATTGTTGCATCTGTGTGTGCACGCGCATGTATTTATGTGTGTTGTCTTCTTCTCATGCAATACCATCTGTATGTGTGTATTTATATTTTATTTACATCTTGTTATTTTTTTAATGTTTAATTGTTATTATAAACATTTATAGCATTGAATATGTATTTATTTATATTATATACACATATACATGTACATATACATCAGTCGAGGGGGTTAGAGGGGGTGATCCTACTTCGCAGATTTCGATGGTCGCGTTGGGATCTCGGTTCCAATTAACCGCGGAAAGTGAGGGATACCTGTAAGATAGAATGGCATTCTGTCAAAGGTGTGGTCCTACCTTATGCTCCAGGTTTCTGGGTAATGCTGGCCTGTTCTTGAATAAAGCACTTATTGAAGAGGAAGGAATGAAGCTGACGTACAAAATATGAATACTGTATTGTATTAAATTATATGAAATATATTTACATTAAGACAACAGGTATAGAGCTTATAACTAGACTTCATAAATAAGGTAACATTTTGCTAACCGTAGTATTTACATTTATCTGGTGTGGCATCAGAAGTGTTTACCCCACTTTTTTTTATCAGGCATACAAGCCAAACTAGTGGAGCTGGTAGTGTTGTTAGTGGTTGGGGTGCTGGGCTCATGATCCAAAGGTAGTGGGTTGATGGTGGAAAGTGGGCCCGTTGGTTTGGGTATAAAAGCCCAGCAGATGTCGATTACTTTGACCTCACTCACTCATTAATTGAAGCATGTAATCATGCTATTAGTGTCGCATGGAGGCTGAATTCTAATCTAAGCCAGTAGAGGGCAAAGGTGGAGTACACCCTGAATAGTTCTGCAGACCATTTTATGGCAACACCCATACAACAAATTACACTCCCATTTACACCTAGGGGCAATTTGAAACAGCCAATTAGCCTTGTGTGCATGTTTTTGGACTGTAGGAGGAAACCCACACAAGCACTGGGAGAACATGCAACCTCCATACAGAAACACCCGAGCCTGGGAATAGAACCAAGGACCTTCGTGCTGTGAAATGATTGTGCTAACTGCTGCACGTGCATTCTGTCCCTGCTTTGACTGTTTTTTTTTTTTTAAAAATAGTTGAATGAATCAACTATTTTAACAGTATATTCGTGTGATCAAAGGATCAGTGGTCTCAGTGGCGAGAAAAATCTCTTATCTGCATTTCAGCCCCTCATATGTTCAGTTCTGTCCAAAATAAAAATTATCTTTTAACCCGGGCTCCTATTCTTCCACTATATCTCATGCATGCCACAGTTGAATCCAATTGAGTAAAATTACACCTCCCATTTGAACTGATGTTTCATGAGGCCAACACTGCAGATTAATGGGAAGTGCTTGTATACTTTAAAACATTGTGATTTTTGCACTATTATCTAATTAAATCCTTACAATCCCCCACATGATCTGTTGAAGGAATATGTTCGCCATGTAAACACAAATAGATTGTGTTCTCCGCTCGGACCCTTTGACATTGTATCATGAAAGTTCATGTCAGAATTTCAATTCCAAAGTGAATTACAGTGACATCAGCCAAGGAGTCGGATGTATGAGGCAGAATTAGAAAAATTAGTTCTCAAAGTCGTGTTAGAAGTTGGAAAAATGAGTAAGCGCTCTTAGTCTTCAGCAAGCTGATTGGTCAATCTCTGCACAGAGCACACAGATTGACCAAATCACTGGCTGAAGACTTAGATCATTGATTAAATGAGCCAAATCAGTTGCTGCTGCTTGGTTGAAACAAAAACCTGCAGCCACAGCTCCCCTTTGTGGAATGAGTTTGACACCCCTGCCCTAATAGGACAGTCTGGTAATTGTGTGTGTGTGTGTGTGTGTGTGTGTGTGTGTGTGTGTGTGTAAGATGCCGAAAAAAACATAGTCTGGGTATTGAAATTGAAAAGTACATTGTTTATTTCGATCTGTTGTATCCATGAATGAAGATTATTCATTATATAGAAATAATGGCAATATTGCCAAATAAATAGTTTGGTTGTTTAATCTGACAGTCAGGCTTTTGAGATGGCGTTTCTGTGGTTTCTTTAATATGGTGATGGTGTGAATGTTGAGACACATCAGTTCCTATCTAAAATTCCAGCATTCATTCACATACACACACTCAAGTGGGATTGTAACACCTAGAAGAACAGTGTAGCAGCTTGTCAGACTGATGTGTGTGCGCACTGATGTGTAAGAGTGCTGGACGTAGAACATGGCCTCTGTCACACTGCCCTTTTCAAGAGCTGTCAACTCACTCACTCCCTGAGCTGGCGGCAAAATGGCCTGTTTTTGTTTATATGCATGTCAGTGCATACCCTGAGCATACAGATGTCTGAGTTTTAGTGTGGATATGAATACAGAAGTAATATGTTAAATTACATTCTTTTCGATGATTGTTTAATGTTTCAAAGGGCAACATCCATAATATTGGATAATTAGACACAAAAAAGTGTTTGTAACTAAGTTTTATTCCATGATCTGCGGTATTTCCTACATTGCAGCAATAAAAACAGAAATAAGTATTTCAAACTCTAACATTCCATTCACATTGGTGCTCCTTAAGCTTCAGCATTCCTTATAGTCTGATATTTTATGTACTTCAATATTCTACTCTTTAGCTTTCTGAACACTTTGGTAATGTGTACCTCGGAATTCTATGTACGTTGGTCTTCCTGATACAGTAGTTCTGTGTTTCATGTACAGACGGCCCTCTTCTTAGAAAATGAATCCGTTCCAAAGCCTTTTTTGTTCCCTGGATTTTTCATAAGTAGAGGTTCATTTTACATGTAAAATGCGTGATTCGTTCCAAGGCTTCCAATACTACCCCATAAACCCTTTAAAGATTATAAAAGTACACCAATTTGAAATATGTGTTAAAAGTAAAATAAAATTATTTATTAAACCATTTAAACATTTTATTAAACCATTTCATGAACATATTTATTAATTAAACCATTATTAAACATTTTTTATTAACCAATTTTTTTTATTATTAACCAAACCAAACAATATGGAACCAAAATTTTTTCTTGGGGGCCCGGTGTCGGTTACGACGCTGCCTACATTTGGTGGAGTGCGTCACATTTGGGGCGCGCTTCGCCGAATGTGGGCGGTGTCACAGCTGACACCGGAGCTTTTGAGACGGGGCGCGGCTTGTCCAGACTTCTGATCTGTCAAGTAGATAAGTGCTCTTTGAATACTTGTTTAGTACTCAACATTCACTTGTTTGCTTGAGGGATTGGAGGTCCGGATGGGCTGCGTTTTGTCTCGGGGGCTCCGGTGTCGGTTGCGATGCCGCCTACATTGGGTGGAGCACATCACATTTATTCAACATTTACTGAATTAAACAACTTTAAAAAACGAAAAATAATGCTGCAATGAGCACTCTCAAAAAAAACTCACAAAACTCACGAACCAACAGTACAACTCTCCTTTACGCTTGTGACAAACAAGCATTCTGGGTACAGTGCTATGGTGATTCAGCTTCCTCCTGGCCAATGAGAGGCCAGCGGGGCGGGATGTTGGGAGACAGCCAATGAGAGAGAAACTCACGCATTGTTGGAATGTTTGAATGGCGCATTTGAATGGTGCGTTTGGCGCTTTTCGTAAGAAGAATTTGTTTCGTATACAGAGGGAAAAAATTTAGGAAAATGTTTTTCGTATACTGGATTTTTCGTATTCTGGGGATTTCATAAGAAGAGGGCCGACTGTACTTTTATATTCTGTATTTTTAGTGTTACTTCAGTTTCCATGTAGACATCAGTGTTCTGTACAGTTTTATATTCCGTAGGTATTGGTGTTACATGAAGGTTGTTATTTCATAAAATTTAGTTTTTAGGCACTTTTTTTAGTATCAACTTTGCTATCGATTGTTGTTTTATAATTTAAATATTAGCAAGTTAGTACAAACACATTAGTTTTCCAGCATAAAATGAAATGTGAATTTAAAAATGTTATTACAGTATGTAAATAAAGAATGCAGCATATTATGTATAAGAGAACCACTTTTCAGACAGAAATATAATGAAGGTTGCTGCGATTTACATGCAAATAAGGAATCAAGTGTGACAATCTACATTTCCAGGAGACCTGTGGCTGGTTCTGTAAGAGACCTGGTAGATACGTAAATTGTAAAACTGCACAAACTGAAGCAGATTCTATTGTATTTTTAAACAAAATTCAGCATCACACCTAATATCGAATTAGTTTCAGTTATTACTAGTCACTGTGCTTTGTAGAATTTGTATGTATAGAGTTTTAATTTAATGTTATTATTTATATGTAAATACAAGGCATCTTTGTTCTAATCATTTCTTTGCATGTGTCTAAAACTTTACCACAGTCTGTATATATTATTATTTTTAAAAATTCTGCTGTACCATATTAATCCCACAAGGGAACTTTATTGCCTCTACATTTAACCCATCCAAAGAGAACACACACACACACACTCAGCACTGGGTTACCACACACATTGTGGTACCCAAAGAGCAGTTGTGGGGGGGTAAGGTGCCTTACAGTGTGTGTGTGTGTGTGTGTGTGTGTGTGTGTGTGTGTGTGTGTGTGTGTGTGTGTGTGTGTGTGAACACGGTAAATGGTAAAATGACTAACCTTTTCAAAGTAATAAAGCACTTTGTTCGGAATTTGAATTATTTTTTAAAAGATGCCACAATAGCCAAGACACATTTAAAAATAAACCATAAATATCTTTAAAAACAACCTGTTCACCTCATTCGCCGCGGATACCACTGTTCAATCCTGGGAACGATACTGTGAGATTCGCCTAGAACTTTCATTGGCCAACAAAAATGGTTCTTGCTTTCAAATTTTCATTTTCAAAAATGGCTTTTTGGGGCCTGGAGATTCCTACAGCATGAATTGATTTTTCCTGGTGAACCATTGTTCATTATTCCATTCACTTGGCAACCCATCTTCAAATTCACAAGGTTACAAGAGTCCCTCTGATGTACCCAAAATTTCAAAATCTTCCATAAATGATCAGTGAGATATATGTGAGCAGAATGGCGAGGCCATGCAGGCCCTCTTGAGTTATTACAGCTGTGTGTTTTGCAAGAGTGTGGTGCCTGCTGTTTTTAAGCTATCAGGTAACTCTTTTCAAGTGACTGCCAGCTTCGCTCAAGCTTTAATTATCATTAGTCAGAGAGTGTGTTGTGAAATCTTACATGGCACTCCTGAGAAGATTAGTTGTATTTCCTTGAAATTTCCATCTGCGTATGATCAAAACTGGTTGTACGCACAAGGATGTAACTAAGTCTTTGCTATGGTCCTGTATCTTTTTCATTTGATAGTTGTTTAGTAGTAATGTGGGGCAGTGGTAGTCTAGTGGTATAGGGTGCTGGATCGCTGATCCAAAGGTTGGGGGTTTGAGTCCCACTCTCCACAAGGTTGTCACTGCCCCCCCCCCCCCCCCCCAGTGCAGCTAACTGGGTTATCAAAGGCAGGCCATGTCTCTCACTGTCTATGGTGTGAGGCATGTAAAAGAACCATTGCTGACTTTCGTAAAGAGTAGCTGCAAAGTCGTCAGCGTGTTTCTGTCCCTTGCTAAAAAGGGTTGTGACAGGAAGGGCATCCGACGTAAAAACTTCTGCCAAATCAAACGTGCGAATCAGATGATTCGCTGTGGCGACTCCCGAGTAAAAGGGAAAAAGCTGAAAGGAAGACCGACAGTTGTTTAATAATAATGTATTGTAATACATAATAAATAGTACCGTGTAATGTTTAGGAAGCTCCGTCAGGACTTACCTGAATACTGATGATGCAGATCAGCCATAACATTAAAAACTATAGGGTTAAATGGTTGCCTAGCTGCATACCAGTCAGGTGGTGTTAATGTTAGGGCTGAGCAAGATACATAGTCTTTGCATTCAGGATGAGCAGAAGAGCATTGCAGAATGAAAGCTTGAGGTAAATAGGCTCAAGTAAGGGTTGAGAGAGTATGGAATATGCCATTTCATCTTTTATTTTAAAATAATTATTATGCAAATGATTTCATGTTTTGTATGGCTCAACTTAATTTAATTTGCTAACATACATCCATTTATTCAATTTTGTTCAGCAACATATTTTAAAAAGTTAAGAGGGAGAATTTGGGTTAATAATTATGTACAGGAATTAAGTAACGACGAGGTGATGTTAACAGTTTATTGTAATTCTGATTTTATATCAAAAGCAGTACCCAGGAAAGGCATAAAGGCATCTTTGAGAAGTAAAGAATCCCCAGTTTGAAAACTGATGTGTGAGTGTGTAACAGTATTAAAATAACTCAAGGAATTTGAAGAAATTAGAGTGCCGTAAGGGCAAAGGCACAAGCCTAAGAAAAATAAGTAAAAAGTCTCTCAAGTAATCTCATAGGGAGTCTTACATTTTCTATTTCATTGTCATGGCCTTCAGTGAATGTGGGATTCATTATTTGTTTGTTTTGTTTTTTGGTAAGAATTCCACTATTATTTGGTCTTAAAATCAGAAAGGAAATGTAGTATAACAGTAAATTATACTTTCCAACTGTAAAGGTTCTCTCATCATCCACATCATTGGCTTCTAAAGTAATCCAAAAGTAACTGAATTGCGTTGTGTTTATATTGTAATACTTGGTTTAGGTTACTGACTACATGTTAACATGAAACTGCTAAAGTACATAAATATCTTCTTTTACTTTCAGCTTTTTCAAGGGTCGCCACAGTGAATCATCTGATTCGCATGTTTGATTTGGCATAGGTTTTTATGTTGCGTGCCCTTCCTGACACAACCCTTTAGCAAGGGAAAGAAACACGCTGATGACTATGCATCTCGTCTTCATGAAAGTTAGCAATGGTCCTTTTACATGAACCTCTCACCATAGATGGTGAGAGACATGGCCGGCCTCTGATAACCCCGTTCGTTACCTGCACCGGGGAGCTAAAGTACATGTATGTATATATATATATACATATATATATATATATATATATATATATATATATATATATATATAGTGAGTATATTGGTCGTAGGATGCTGAGGTTGGAACTACCAGGCAAAAGGCCCACAGTTTTTATTTTTATTTATTTTTTTATTTAAGGGACAATGTACAGGAACATTAAGCTCATAGAGACAGAGATGTACTGTACCAGATTATAGCTTAATAGCTAGTTTCCATCTGTAGTCCCTAATTTAGAACGGCCAATTAACCTACAGTGCATGTCTTTGGATTGTGGGAGGAAACCGGAGCACCCGGAGGAAACCCACACAAGCACGGGGAGAACATGCAAACTCCACACAGAAACGCCCAGGCCGGGAATCGAACCCGGGCCTTCTTGCTGTGAGGCGGACGTGCTAACCACTACGCCACCGTGCTGCTTCGTGTATTCGCATCTATACAATACAAGAAGTGTATATTAAACGTTACACAGTTATATGCCTATGTAAATACTGTAATTTATTAATATTTAAATAGAATTTACATATAAATACTTCTGACAATAGCTCTTCTCCGTGGTGCAGGATGTTCACAAACACTATAAGATCACAAAATCACAAAAAATCCCACGGGAATGTGCGAGGCAACAGCGTCACGCGTCTAAGCCAATCAGCTTGCGAGATTGAGTTGAGTGGGCGGGAGGCAACAGCGTCACGCATCTAAGCCAATCAGCTTGTGAGATTGAGTTGAGTGGGCGGTTCCCGCCTGAACTGGGGAGGAGGGACACTTCAGTCTGTCGTTTGAAAACAATGGACGCTGCCTGCATTGGGTCCCTGCCTTATGCTTGCTTACATGTGAGTTTCAGCGTGAATTTTGAATTTTTTTTATTATTTTTTTTATTTTTTTTTATTATTAAAATACCACAATGTACCAAGACCGCGATGCTCAAATCACGAAATGGCAAGGGATGACTGTATATATACAGTGGTACCTCACCTTACGAAAGTCCCAACAAACGAAAACTCCAGGTTACGAAACACATTTTTCTAAAATTTTTGTCTCTGAATATGAAACAACTTCACATTACGAAAGCACCATCTCAAAAATTCTAACAATGCACGAGTTGCTCTCCCATTGACTATCTCCCAGCATCCCGCCCTGCTGGCCTCCCATTGGCTATCTTCCAACATCCTGCCTCGCTGGCCTCCCATTGGCTAGGAGGGATGACGCAGCTCCCTCCCATTGGCTATTATGGAGCTGCATCTCCATAATACCCATGATGCTTTTTGTGTAAAGGACAGAGGTACTGTTGTTTTGTGAGTTTTTCGAGTATGCTCATTGCAACTTTATTTTTTGGCTCAGGCTTGCATAAACATTTATAAGATTATAACTCTGCTAAGAAGACATGATCAACACACACACGCGCGCACATACACACACATACGTGTGATTCCCGGTGCGAGTGAAAAGAAGCGTGCTCGTGCCATGCGGTTGAGTGATATCGAAAAGGAATATGGCCGAAACCCGTCTACCATCGGTACGATATTGAAGCAGAAGGAGGCCTTAAAAGGTATACTTTTATTAATTTAATTAATTTTTAAAGGGTTTAGGGGTAGTATTGGGGGCCTTGGAACGAATCACGTGTTTTACATGTAAAATGCAGTTCAATTTACGAAAAATCCAGGTTACAAAACCACTTCTTGAACAGATTAATTTCGTAAGGTGAGGTACAACTGTACTATATAAATGCAGTCAAACATTTAGAATAATTTTTAACAAATTATTTGATTGATTGATTGATTGATTGATTGATTGATTTTGCTATACTGTATTAATCCGGCAAGGGAAAATTATTGTCTCTGCACTTAATCCATTCAAGGTGAGCATGTACACGCACGTACACACACACACGCGTAAACAGTGAATACACACTTAAAGCAGTGGGCTTTTTTAGTTAGATGATGAGCAAACTTGTACTGGACACCATTAGCCTCTAAAAACAGCTCCTACAGTTCACCAAGTCAGTAACAGCTGAACCCGTAGTTCAAGGTATGTTTATTTTTCAACAGTGAGGCAAAATATCCTTCAGCAAAATTCATTCACAAAATGGTGTGGGGAAAATTATGACAAAAAATATTGACTTGAATTATAACTCTAAAATAAAACAATAGAATTAAAATGAAAGTGGACTTTTCAGAAAGCCTGGATGAGACTTTTACAGTAAATGTAAAATTGTTGTTAAAATCAGTACTGTTTACCACAGCATCAGATTTGAGACATGGCTGACAGCGTTCAGTTGAACTTTCAGTTTGTTGTGTTCCGCACTCCTTTGTTTCCCGTGTCTGATATCTTTCCTTGAAACACCTCAGTCTGGCGGGAGGGGAGAAAACAGGGCCGCCTGTGCAATAAGGCTTCTTATCATTTTAATTAGGAAAGTTGTTGGAGCGTATCGCCTTCCACCATGACAACAGGAGAGACAGAGAGACTCGCAACCACCGGCTGCCTGTAACACAACTTTCATCAATCTTCTTTTCACTAATCAGAACAGAGTCACGCCATATCCCCCCAACACACACACACACACTGCCAGAATATTGAAAAAGAGACATGACCTGCAGGAATAAAACTTTCTCTGACCTTTGCTTTCTCACCAAAGCCATTATGGATCCGTTAATAGGCTGAAACAGCTCATAAATGCATGGCCACACTATTCACATGTATACACACACACACACACACACACACACACACACACACACACATTTAGGTGGCGTATCTCCCCCCATGTAAAACAGGCTCTCATTTCTCCATTTCATTTCCATCAGAAGGGAATTATGGGGGTGTGACTGAATGATGCCATGCTTTGTTTGGGTGTGGTATTTGGTCATGACGGGGGAGGGGGGATAGCCCATTCCCTCACTTACTCTGTGCTTGTTTTTCACCCTGTCTCTGTCCATAGCACTGTTTTTTTTTTTTCCTTTTCAGATGCTCTGTTTCTCTTTCTACCTCTCCTCTTTCACCTTCTCCTTCCTGTGCCATCTCATTTTCTGTCAATTCGTTCTGTTCATCTGTCTCATCCCACCCACTGTCCTCTCTGTTTCTCTATATCTGTCCTTCGATTCTTTCTTCTCCTGGTTTCACGTCTCGAACTGTCCCTGCCTCTGTTCTCTTCTTCTTCCTCACTTGATCTCTTTCTTTTTCTTCTCTTTTACTCCTCCTGTCTATCTTGAATCTTGAGTTTGCCTCTGTATGGCTTCCTTTACTTCTTACCTCTGCCTTTCTTTTACCCTTTCTATCTTTCTTTTTCCTCCGGTTTCCCTCCCTTTCTTGGTTGTTCTTTCTTCCTGTGTCTCTCTTGATTGTTCTACCTTCTCCCTCCTTTTCCTCTCTCCTGCTTGCTTGATCTGTTTTCCCCAAATGCACACATGCGTGCAGTGCGCGCACACACACACACACACACACACCGACACACACACAATCATCCAACACTCACCGACACACACATGCATACGCACGCGCACACACAATCTTCCACTCCCTCTCTCCATCCCACCCCTACCCCTCCCCTTGCAAGCCTATCAGAGAGGAGCAACGGTGTGTGAAGAAATTCCCAATATCTAAATTTACACACTGTATCAATCTTGTTTAATAGACTGGAAAGCTTATTGCTGCGCACGGAGCGGCGAGAGGGCCGGCCGTGATAAATTGTGTCGGCGCGGCGACAGCCGCCCGTGATGTATAATGAAATATTTATGATTTATCCCGGCTAATAAACTGAAATGAAGAGCATGATGTATGGGAACAGATGGGCCCTCTATTGACGCCGGGCTTCTCAGCAGAGAGGAAGAGAGCACTGGGGGAGGGAGGGAGGGAGGGAGAGAGGAGAGAGGGACAGTTTATCGAATATCAGTCAGAGTAGGATTTTTTTTTTTTTTTTTTTTTTAGCAAAAGAAAAAAGACAGGACAAATGTGAATGTAGAAAGGAAAAAAGAATAGAAGAAAAGGTGAGGGGTAGTAGACAGTGTGAAGATGGATGTAGTAGGAGGGGCTGAAGTGATCATGCTGTACACACGGGTTATTCATTGTGATTGATGCAGTAGAGGTGTTTCTGAAGTGCTATTATTGTGTTAGTGCAGTGTCTCAGCCCTCACTGTCACTTGTGTATTTCCACTTGTGGGCTGAAAGTCAAAACTGAGAAAAAATATACATATTTCAGTACATGCTCGGAGAGAACTAGGGTTTCTGTGCCTGTAAGTGCCTGTAAACAAGGTGTGGCCTCACGCTTCTCAAAGATACCAAGAGTTTAATGAAATTTAATAAAACTGTCTTTTCTCTTATCATATACAGTAAATTGTTGATTCCTATAAATGCATACATGTAACAACAAATATAAATCAGAGACTTTTTGAAAAATGTTTAATTTTGATAAACAAATTGTGTCCAATTTCTTTCAACATTTTTTGTTTTGATCATTTTTTTTTTTTTTAGTTTTGGAGCCAATTTAACGCAATTGTAATGATAATGATGTAGCAAATCAGTTGTGAGCAGTAGAGAGTTTGTAATGAGGTTGTATTGAACGTTGCTGAGAAAGGTTGCAAAAAGTGATGACAAGGCAGCAAGATGGTGATGTACGATTTTGAGAACCTTAGTAAAACCTCAAACATTTGGAAAATCTGATGGATAATGGCGATAAGTGCCTGTTAACAATAAACGCCATCTTTGGAATTGCTGATTCGCTGACAGAACCACTCCCATGTGAGGTTCGTTGTTGATTACATATTTTAATTATCTTTTCATGACACTTTTTCCTTTTTCTTATCAATGAATTTTTGGTTTTTTTATTTTATAATGAATTATTGTGATTATTACATTTAGAAGAATTTAGAGTAGACTTTGTCATTGTCATGTGTACAATGACATTTGTCATGTGTACAATGAAATTGCGTTTTGTTTATTTAAAAACAATAGACAAAATTGACAGAGTTGGAACAAAACAGTGTCTGTGTTATCGTGCACTTAAAAAGGAAAAATACGTACAGGTGAATATGTACAGAGCAGATTCAAGTATAAAGTAGGTAAATCTGTCTGGCTATTTATTCCCACGTCTAGTGTCTTATCAGGGCAAGGCTTATCCCGGTTTCTGCAGCGTGAAGAAACTAGGAGTTCAACTCCTCCTAGAGAAGGTGCTGGCCCATTGCCTGGTACCTTTCCATTATTTTTACTGATACCCATTTAAACTGCTGGGTGGACAGAAGCACACTTGTGGTTAAGACCTTGCCCAGGGATGTTAGCACGGTAGGTGTCCAACAGAGATTTGAACCCACAACCTTTCAATCATGAGTCCAGCTTTCTAACCACCAATATACTGGTGCATTAAGATGTCAGTTTAAATATCATAGCAATATCAAAACAGTTCAGTGTGAAATATTGATATTGCATTAAATATGTCTGTGTGTGTGTGTGTGTGTGTGTGTGTGTGTGTGTATATATATATATATGTATGTATGTATGTATGTATAGGTCTGATCACGAAACTGGCACATTTTCCAACTAGCCAACTTCAATAAATACTTCCATGTCCACTCAATGCATCAAAATCTTTAGTGCCTGCCTGGGAGATAATATCAAAATACATACATATAACGAACAAAGATTTTGAAATAATTCAAATACTTCCTAGTTTATACATTTTTCTTGTTCAATGTTGTAACAAGACAAAAACCTTATTACTTTAATATCCTGCCAAGCCTCTGTAAAGGTCTCCATAGGTCCAGTAACCACATGAATCGGAGCACAGGTACATGCACAGTGAATCATGGAATTTGCATGTGCGTGTCAAAATTAGTAAATAAGCTCCAGACATACAATGGGATAAAGTGACACAATTATTTTATTTATATATATATATATATATATATATATATATATATATATATATATATATATATATATATATATATATATATATATAAGAAAAGAATATACCACAATGTAATAATGTAACGTGATAATATACCGAAAGATCAGGGATGTGATTTCGTAACTCATTTTCAAAACCACTTTTTTGAATCACATATGCAGCCATTTAGAATCATATACATAATATGTGTATATATGTGTGTCGATATATATAATATGTGTATATATGTGTATATATGTATACAGTGATACCTCAGCTCACGAACATAATTGGTTCCCAGAAAGTGTGTGTAAGGCGAAAAGTTCGTCTTCCGAACATTTATTTCCCATAAGAAACCATTAAAATGAGAATAATCCGTTCCCAGGTCCCCATAAAACATAATTTTCTACTAAATAAGCCTTAAAACTACACAAAAATATACCTTATTTTATGTATAATAAATGTGCTATTGTATTGTAATTAAAGAAATAAACTGTACTGTATAATAAAGTCGTTTTATTTACCTTTGTGATGGTAGTTGATGGCTTGATGGAATGGAGTGGGAGGAGGAGAGAGGGAGGGACTTACTGTTTGGAAGGAGTGTTTGGAAACGCCTACTGTTTGGAAACACCCTTAGCCACACACACACACACCCTTAATAGCTTCCTTGTTCTTAAGGATGGGAGCAATGGTAGACTTAGCGTACTGGTACTGGAACGCTAAGTCACACAAACACACACCTCGTTCGTGTTTTTCAACGATCTCCGCCTGTGGTGGGTCTTTTTCGGTCCCATAATAGCAAAAGTACACTCAATATGGTCCAAAATGTCTATCAAACACAAACCACTTCCGCACTCAAAGAAAGGGGGTGACGAACTGGGACGCCGTGAGCGTGCGTCAACTTCTCGTGGCCGCCACCGTGGCGCTGTTCGAAAGCGTGGTTTGGTTCGTCCGCCGAAAAACTAGTTCGTCAGCAGAGACTATATGCTCGCAAATTTAATGTTCTTGAGGCGAAAAGTTCGTGATCTTAAGCGTTCGTCAGCGGAGGTTTTACTGTATATGTATGTATATATATATATATATATATATATATATATATATATATATATATATATGTGTGTGTGTATATGTGTATATATATATGTGTGTGTGTATATGTGTATATATATATGTATATGTGTATATATGTATATATGTGTATGTATGTACATATATATATATATATATATAATGTGTGTGTGTGTAAAACATAAGCACAAAAGAGTAGGCATAATACAGATATATATTTATGACAATAAAATATATATATTTTTTGTAATATTTGTTCTGATGGCTACTCCAAACTTCTATCACACTGAATCCTCGTCTTAGGTAAAAACCATGACCAGGGTGGATGCTTTTGTCCCTCACACAGCTGATCTTGTACCTGCAGGCAAGTCTGAATTTAACGGAGCTACAGCAGGTATGAGCTGATTGGCTGCAGTGTCTTTTCCTGTGTGTGTTGATGTGTAGACGCTTCAGGCTGTTTGGTGAGGCTTTATGAGCGCGGTGTCTTATCGTTTACTGAGCATCTCTAACCAGTCACCACCTGCTAATGTCTCTCTCTCTCACACACACCTACTGTCTTACACTTAGTCCACCACAGCTGGGACTTGCAGCTTGTAGTGATCTCCACTTCACTCCATATCTCTTCTATTTCTCCATTTATCCCTCCATCTCTTCCTTTTCCTCTCTCTATCTACCTCTTTCCAATTTCCCTCCCTTGATATAACTCATTTTTCTCTCTTTGCCTTACACCCCCTATTTCCACATAGTATCCTGTCTTTTACTCTCTCATATATGCTTTCCTTTATGTTCTCTTTTTCCTCTGGTCTTATTTCTCTCTTTTTATTCTCCATAGTGACCCATTTTCTCTCCTCATCATCGCTCTGTCCCACCTGAGCCCCATCATCATTCAGTGACTGCTCTTCTCACCTGTCTCTCTCACTCACTCACTCCCTCCCTCCTTCGCTTTATCGCTCCCTCTCACCCTCTTTCTCCCCCCTCCTTCTGTGTCTCCCTTCTCTCTTTTTCTCTTATTGCAGTCCTCTGCACTGTGAAACGGAGGAAATAGGTGTTACATTTTCTTTCGTTAGTGTGTGATGGGTTTTCTGCAGTCTGAGTATCTATTTTTGCTGTGTGTGTGTGTGTGTGTGTGTGTGTGTGTGTGTGAGAGAGAGAGAAAGATGGAGTTACTGGTTGAGCAGGTGTGCATGGTTTTGACTAGTTCAGGATTTTACACAACTCTTATTAAAGTCACCCCAAAGGATTTCCTTCATATTGATTTTAATCGAGGTCATTTTGTATTTGTATGTATTGATGGTCAACCAGGACCAGAATTATTGACATCCTTGGTAAGGATTTTTTTTAATGTCTTGTTATTATTTTAAGCATAACAAGCACTGTTTGATTTACATCTCATCATTATTTCCTTTGTTGTGCACATAAATAATGCATAAATTAAACTGAAATTACACAGCCACACTTGGTACACTTGTGGAATATAACTTTAAACTGAGCCAGGTCGCTGTGCCTAAAAAGATTTTGGGAATTCGGACACATCTCGGTCTACAAATATACATGGTTGAAAAATACTATTGGATCTCTGTGGCCTCTAAGCACATAGAAACAGTCATGCTACTGTGACAAATATAGCCACACTGACTTGGTAGTACGTCAGAAAACTCTGTCACTTTTACGAGTTCCCTACAGAACTCCTCGTCCAGAAATGCAACCTGAAACTGTATTAAATAAGGAGGAAGCCATATATATGGTTTTATTTATTTTTATCATGTATAATATAACAGATGTGTCTTCCTTTCGGCTTTTTTCCTTTTTACTCGGGAGTCGCCACAGCGAATCATCTGATTCGCATGTTTGATTTGGCAGAGGTTTTTACGTCGGATGCCCTTCCTGTCACAACCCTTTTAGCAAGGGACAGAAACATGCTGACGACTTTGCAGCTACTCTTTACGAAAGTCAGCAATGGTTCTTTTACATGCCTCTCACCATAGACAGTGACAGACATGGCCCGCCTTTGATAACCCAGTTAGCTGCACTGGGGGTGGACAGTGACAACCTTGTGGAGAGTGGGACTCGAACCCCAACCTTTGGATCAGCGATCCAGCGCCCTATACCACTAGACCACCACTGCCCCTAATAAACAGATGATGTACTATAATTATAATAAGAAAACTCTCTTGTCTTACTAAAATTAAAAAAGCAGGTTGCACTCCCATGCAATGCTACATGGTGAACGAGAACAGGGTTTGTGACACGGTGAAGGGGAAGGTACAACTGAATTTACAGGGACACAGTAATAGTGAAGATAGAAATGATAAGGTCAAGGAGCTGGCATATGATTAAAATTTTTTTTTTAGAAAAAACTATCCAGTTTTATCCTTGAGCGCGTCCATTAGTACGTCCACCATGAAGGCTGTGCATTTAAACAGTACTGGTAGTATCAGGGTTTTTATTAATATCATCAAGTGTGAACATTGCTACCCCACATGTCTAAATGGCACCAGCAGAAAAAAGTTATAGGATTATTATGAAAGTCAATGGATGGGTAGAATACAGTAGTGTCAATAGTTAAACTTAAAGGTAACATGCTAATCGACGTGTTGAATATTGTTAGAGGATAATATAATATAATCTGGGCTGTAGAACTGTTAGAAAAGCGGTAATCAACTTTATCCACAAAGAGATGGCGTGGATGCAGGTTTTCATTCCAACCAAGCAGGAACCAAACATTCCACCTGTTTAAATCACTGGATCTGCATTTTCATTAAACTCTCAGGCGGCTCCTGCTTGATTGAAATGAAGACCTGTGCCGACACCGGTTCTTTGTGGGTAAGTTTAAATACCCCTGCATTATACAGGGATCCTTCGCTACTTCGCGCTTCAATTCAGCCGGCTTCAGTGCATCGCGTTTTTTTTTCTTTCTAAATATAAATCGAATTTAAAACAAAGGGAAATTAAGGAAGAATAGGGGGAAAAGTTAAGGAAAATGCCACAAAAACAAGGCCAACTATGCAAAAAAAAACCCCTAAACAAACACAAAACATAAAACAACCCAAAACCTGATATCAAAACTAGTTATGTACATTGTTGTGAGATGCGCATCTCAGTGTGTGTCCGCACATCTGCAGGAGTCTGTACGTGTGTGTATTTATATTTTATTTAAATCTTATGCATTCTTTTTTAATGTTTAATTGTTATTATAAGCATTTATAGCATTGAATATGTATTTATTGATATTATATACAAATATACATGAACGTATATGTCAGTCGGGGGGTTGGGGGTATGATCCTACTTTGTGAAATTGTGATCTCGGTCCCCATTAACCGCGAAAAGTGAAGGATCCCTGTATTTGAATGTTGATTTATATACAATTTTGCAAAGATTTATGTTCTTTTGCCTACTTTGCTACAGTGTGGGGCAGTGGTGGTCTAGTGGTAAAAGGCGCTGGATCGCTGATCCTAAGGTTGGGGGTTCGAGTCCCACTCTCAACAAGGTTGTCTCTGTCCCCCCAGTGCAACTAACTGGGCTATCAAAGGCGGGCCATGTCTCTCACTGTCTATGGTGAGAGGTTCATGCAAAAGAACCATTGCTGACTTTCGTAAAGAGTAGCTGCAAAGCCGTCAGTGTGTTTCTGTCCCTTGCAAAAGGGTTGTGTGCGGAAGGCATCCCACCTAAAAACCTATGCTAAATCAAATGTGCGAATCAGATGATTCGCTGTAGCGACCCCTGATAAAGGGGAAAAGTCGAAAGGAAATCTCTCTGCCGACTTTGCTCCATTGTAAAAAGCAATCATTTTAAAATCTGGTAATATTAAAATACAGTAACCTGGGTGAGAGTGGAAACTCTCACTAAAAATCTTGGAGCACAATAGCTACACGCAAGGGCAAGCTACACACAATAGCTACATGTGTTGTTATTGGATTCTAAACCTTTTATATTGTTTACATTTACAGGTGACACAGCAATCTATAAAGATGCAGTCTACTGGATCATGGGGCGTACTTCTGTTGACATCATAAAGAGTGGGGGCTACAAGATCAGCGCTCTGGATGTGGAGCGCCACCTCCTGGCCCACCCTGACATCACAGGTGCATGAAAGAAATGCATTTTAGGAAAGGAACCATAGTATGCAATTAAATAAGTAAATTAAATATAAGGTTCAAATTGGCAAATTATCTGTATTATAAACAGTAGTGTTTTTTTAACGGGGTGACAGGTGGGTTTCCAGTTGCCATCACATAACATGTAACAAATGATCTGTGTTTTCACTGAGGGAACACTCATGATGGCTCCTACAGAGCTTTCCTTTTTTTCATTAAGTTAATGCTGCTCCAGTGTTTTTCATTTGCATTTGCGAATGTTATGTGACTTGAATGCCAAAAGTGTCTTTCCATTTTGATTTTCTGAAATAGTGCTTTATCAAATCTTCTGAAGTTTAATGGAAACAACATCCTATGTGGGCAGTTATGTTTTATTTTGCATGCTTTAGATTGTTGTTTTTTGTTTGCGGTTTGCACGTGCATTGCAATTCATTGAAGCATTTTCTAAAAACAGATTTCATAAGGGAACACAAAAATGTTTATTCTGTCTTGTTCTAAGACGTGGCTGTGATTGGTGTGCGGGACTCCATCTGGGGGCAGAACGTTGTAGCAGTCGTGCAGATGAGGAAAGGAAAGACTATCAGCCTTCCTGAGCTGAAGGCCTGGGCCAGGTAACACCTCAGTAAAACATCACCTTCCATGTACTCCCTCCTTCTTTTTTCTCCCTTTTCTCGGAAAAGTGGGATGCACCATTCAGGTGCCATACAACTTCATTGCTCACAATGATGTTGACGTTGATGTTGAAGTCTCCCAACACAATGAGGGAGTTCCCAGGGGGAGCTTTCTAAAACACTCACTATAATTTTTATGGACCGAATTTCTAGGTGCATCCGAGGTGTTGAGGGGTTCTGGTTTTGTGACCATCGGATTTCATCTATGCTTTTTGTGGATCATGTTGTCCTTTTGGCTTCATCAATCCAGGACTATCAATTGGAGTGATTCACAGTTGAGTGCGAAGCAGCCGGGATGAGAATCAGCACCTCAGGTCCGAGACCATTGTTCTCAGCTGGAAATGGGATGAATGCACCCTTTGAGTCTGGAATGAGGGCCTGCTCCAAGTGGAGGAGTTCATGTATCTTGGTGTCTTGTTAATGAATGAGGGAAGGTTGGAGCCAGATATCGACAAGCGGATCGCTGCAGCCTCTGCTGTCAAGCAGAGCTTGAACCAGTTTGTCATGGTGAAGAGCGAGCTGAGCTGAGCTAAGTTCCAACCCTTGCCTATGATCACGAGCTTTAGATAGTGACCAAAAGAACAAGACCATGGATACAAGAAGCTGAAATGAGGTTCCTTTGCAGGGTGACGGTACTCTCCTTTAAAGATAGGGTGAGAAGCTCAGCCATCCAGGAGGAGCTCGGAGTTGAACCACTGCTCCTCTGCGTTGAGAGGAGCCAGTTGAGGTGGCTCGGGCATCTGGTTAGAATGCTTCCCTGGAGTGGTGTTTCGGGCATGTTCAACCCTGAAGAGACTCCGGGGTCAGACTAGAACAAGCTGGAGGGATTGTGTTTCTTGGCTGGTCTAGGAACGCCTCGATGTTGCCCCCACAGGAGGAGCTGGAGGAAGTGGGTGGTGGAGAGGACGTCTGGACCTCATTTCTTAGGCTGCTGCCCCACAGATTAAGTGGAAGATGATGATATCGGAGATGACCCAGAGCCATTCTATGGCAGGTCCTTTGGACTATGGAGGATGATATTGTTGGTTATTTCTTGAGTAAAGTAAAAATAAATATAGTTCATAGCTGGCACATTAACACTCACAAGGTACATTGCTATCATCCTAGAGATGGCTAGCTTGAGTACAGTTTTATGCTCGCAGCCGAGGAGCTGATTGGCCAAGCTTTCTGGAGGGAGGTGTATGCTCAACTCTCTGCCACTTAAAGGGATCACCAGTCAATCATGGGCATCTGGGCTCCTGCATTTTAGAAGCAGATAGTGTTTCCCTCCAAGTGTGTTGCGCTGTCCCTGATTGTGCATTAGTAAAGATGTGGGTGATTGTGTCATGTGTCACTTTTGCCCCTTTTTGTTGGAGGTGGTAGCATAATAGGGAGGCAGTATTTGACAGGTGGGAATTTGCTATAACTAATGTTCACAATGTTCACAACACAAAAAAATCAGATCGGTGATATGTCATGTCTCTTAAGTATGTTTCTCTCGGAGCTTCGCTATGAAAGCAAACACCATGTCGATGTGCACATTCTGTAGAAACTAAAAGCATATTTAATTCCTTCTTGGAACTATATAACTGATGATAGGCAGTGGTGGCCTGGTGGTAAGGTGCTGGATCACTGATCCCAAGGTTTGGGGATTCAAGCCCCACTTTCAACTGGTTGCCACTGGACTCCTGGTGCAGCTAACTGGGTTATCAAAGGCCAGCCATGTCTCTCACTGTCTATGGTATAAGGCTGTAAAAGAACCATTGCTGACTTTCGTCAAAAGTAGCTGCATAGCCGTCAGCGTGTTTCCGCCCTGCAATGGCCTGACGAGCTGTCCAGGGTGTACTCTGCCCTCGCCCGGAGTCAGCTGGGATGGGCGCCAGCCTCCCCGCGACACTAATTAGGATTAAGCGGTTACAGAAAATGAACTGAACATTTTGTTGCATTTCCAAGAGATCCTGTGCATGTTAATTAGCCAGGTTTGCCCATGAGATTAATCCCGAATTTTTTTCCATTCCCTTTTTTTTTTTTTCGTGTTTCTTGGCAGTAGAAAGAGACTGGTTAAAGGAAAGAAAAACTAGCAAAGTCAGGAACGCTTGAGTCAAGATACAAAACCATTGTTTAAAGCTTTTCAGAGTTCATGTCTGGCATTTATTCCGACTAACTCTATTAAAACCATTTCAGAAAGATTTCTGTTTCTTTGAAGTTGTATTAAATGCTTTGTAGAATACCTTGAGGTCATTGTATGGAATCAAGTTAATGTTGTGCTCTGTTGAAGTTACATCGTAAATAATATTACAGTCAGAATAACTACATTTCATGTCCAACCAACCAGCGAAGGTGAACGCTACTGGTATTTATTTCCTCCCAGGCATATGAAGGTCACTACATCTTTTTGAGTTGCTGTTCATTGCAGTATCATAACAGACTTTTGGCTATGATGTTCCTTCAGTCAGTTTTATCCGGGGTTCAAATCACAGCCTCCAAAAACAAAGGGACGTTTCCATAGTCCATGGATTTCTTTGTTTCGAGCTGGTCATCTGTGTATCATGTGGTGTTTATCTGTCGCAACTAAATCGTAATACAGGGATCCCTCATTTTCCGCATTTAATTGGGACTGAGATTACCCCTGCGACCACGGAATTCCGCAAAGTAGGAGCCCCCCCCCCCCCCCCCCCCCCACTGATGTACACATACATATATATGTGTATATAATATTAATAAATACATATTCAATGATATAATTGCTTATAATAAGAATTAAACATTAAAAAATAATGCATAAGATGTAAATAAAATATAAATACACACATATACAGACACACACGCGCGCAGATGCGCACCTCACAAAAATTTATCTCGTTTTGATGGGAGGTTTTGGGTTGTTTTTGTTTGTTTACTTTTTTTTTTCGCATAATTGGCCTTCTTTTTGAGGCCTTTTGCTTAACTTTTTCCCCTATTCTTCCTTAATTCCCTTATTTTTCAATTCACTGAATATTTTAAAAAATAACCATGATGCACTGAAGCCGCTTGACTTGAAGCTTGAAGTAGCGAGGGATCCCTGTATATGTTGCGTCTTGTGTTTATATTGTAAACAAGAAGCCTGATCTGTCAATATGCTGGATCACTCACAACACAATCATATGCCCTGTTGAAAAATTTGAAGATACCTGTCGTTTTTTTTCCCAGTTTTGTTTAGTGGCGAGTGCTGTAAGGTAGCAGGGTAGCAGTCTGTGTGGCTTATAGACAAGCATTAGTGTTTTAAATATGATGTGGCAGCTAGAGGAGGCCAGTGGAGCGAAAGCAGGAGTGATATGGTGTGGGCGAACTTGCCTTGTTGCTGCTTTGGGAAGACAGACTTTGGGGGGAGGGGAGTGCAGTGAATGACTATTGAGATGACGAGGGACTGAACAAGCGCTGGTGGACAGAAATGCTCAGACTATCATGATATTTTAATGGAGAAACCTGCATTAAGAGCGGCACGTGTCTGAGAAACTTCAGCTCTGATCTTCAGCGTTATCGCACAAGTACACATTCTTCTGAAACGCACCTCCACATCGAGAGTTTACCAATGCAGGGTATATTTGCTAACTTTCTTTCTCATGCTCCAAATACTCAAACTCATTCTGTCAGCTGATGAACCGCATCAATGATGAAATGTGTTGATTTTGATGTATACAGCGCAGAGTTAAAGCAGTGTGTGGAGTGTGTCTGCTGAGGTACGCAGGCTTGCGTCAGAGCGAGGAGTGTGTTGAATCACGCAGCAGGCTGACGATCCCTCTGGGCCAATGCCAAATCGATGTGGATGTTCAAGAACACAGCTTTTTGAGCGAGTACATTTTTTTGCATTGCACATATCCAGAACTACTCACGTGCGTCTAAGCAGCTGTGTGCTGACAGGGAAGGCTCTCTGCTCACAAATACTGCATGGAGTATGAGCTATTGTTTTTCACCCTACATGGAGCACATTTCATCATGTAGTAAGGCCTTGCAATCGGGTTCCTTCTGTTGACTACCTTGTTTGTTTTTGTTTTGTTTCTTTTAGTTTCTTTTTATGGTTTCGCTCAATTTTGTTGTGCCCCACATAAAAATATCATGGAACTCTCTCTCTCTTTCTCTCTTTCTCGCTATTTCTTGGCTCTTATTTTCTCTCTCAATGCAGCACTTTATTTTTCTTGCTCAATTTAGTGTATCTGGTGTAAATGTTAGAACATCCACCTCAAAGTAAGAAGATATGGGCTTTGTAATTCTGAGTGGAGTTTGTATGTTCTCCTTGTACTTGCGTGGGTTTCCTCCAGGTACTTTAGTTCCCTCCCAGTCCCAAAACCTGCACATCAAGATAGGAAGCTGTTCCAAATTGTTTTTGTGTGTGAATGGTTGTGTGTGTCACCATCAGGATGTCTGGACCCTAGTAGAAGTAAGCCGTTCGGTAAAAACGAGTGAGTGAGAGAGAGAATGATGATAGAAAAACTCCACATGATGTATGGGTCTTAAATGTGAGTGTGTGTGTGTGTGTGTGTGTGTGTGTGTGTGTGTGTGTGTGTGTGTGTGAGTGTGTTTTGTATGAGTGTCTGTGCACTTGAGAAGCTGGTGTGTTAACCTGTCCTTGCTTCTGTTAGCAAAGCCTGGCATGTCTTGTCTCCCACATCTTAACACACCTTAGTGAAGTATTTTTACATGTACCGTATTTTGCGGACTATAAGTCTCACTTTTTTTCATACTTTGGCTGAGGGTGCGACTTATACTCCAGAGCGACATATATGTGCAATTATTACTTATAATTCTGTTCATCATAATAATAACGAACATAATTTCACATGTTTGTTATTTTTACATACACAACCACAAGATGGCACTCTCAGCTTGGGTACCAGTACCTGCTCATCCTGTACCACTGAAGAAATGGCCCCAAAAAGAAAATCCTATTCTGCGGATTACAAGCTGCACGTAGTGAAATATGCAGCAGAAAATGGTAATCGAGCAGCAGAAAGTTTGGAGTGAACGAGAAACTTGTGAGGGACTGGAGAAAAGTGGGGATTATTATTACTGCAATGAAGAAAACAAAAAAGGCTAATCGTGGGATAAAAGCTATATGGCCACAGCTAGAGGAATGAGCTCACACATGGGTGTTTGAGCAACGTGCTGCAGGGAGGGGCTTGTCAACAGTGCAGTTGTGTCTCCACATCCAGGTAGTTGGCAAGGAGATGAATAGAAATGATTTTGTGTGAGGACTTTCTTGGTGTTACCGCTTCATGCAATGCAACCGGCTATCTATCAGAACGAGGACCACAACGTCACAAAGCCTGCCAGCAGATTTCCAAGCCAAGGTTGACAGTTTCCATGAGTTTGTGACTTGTATTGTTTTTTCTTCTTTACTATGCATTTTTTTGGCCAATGCGACCTCCCGGAGTGACGTGTAGTCTGGAAAATATGGTATTAGTGCAATTTCGTTAAGCATGATTATTCATTTAGCTGAAATTGCATTGAAAATTTGAAGGTATTGATTAGTAGTAAACTGTGCTGAATTTGCATTTTTTTATGGATTTATATTTGTCGATACGACAGTCAATCAGTGATTTTTTTTTTTTTTTCATTAATTTCAGTTATTACATGACTTTTTTCCTAGAATATTTCAACGAGCAAACTTTTCATCCTCTGTAATACAGTACTCACATATAAAGGTAAAAAAAGTAAAAAAATAAGAAAATAAAGGAAAAATAGGGAACAGGTTAAGGAAAATGCCAGAAAACAAGGCCAATTATGCAGAAAAACACCCCAAACAAACAAAAACAACCCACCCACACCCCACCCCAACAAAACTACTTACATTTTTATGTGAGGCATGCATCTGTATGTGTGTGTATTTACATTTAATTTACATCTTATGCATTATTTTTGAATGTTTAATTGTTATTATAGAGCCGGTGGTGTAGTGGTTAGGGTGCTGCGCTCATGATCGGGAGGTTGTGACTTCGAATCCCACTGAGACCCTGACTGTGCTAAGACCCCCGGGCAAGGTCTTAACCAGATGTGTGCCTCTGTTCACCCAGGAGTATAAATGGGTACCAGAAAAAATATACTGGGAAGGTAACCTGCGATTGTCTTGCGTCCCATCCAGGAGGAGTTGAACTTCTGGTTGCTTCACGCGACAGAAACCGGGGATAAGCACCGGCCTGATGAGCCGCTAGGCTCGGGTGTGTAAAAACCCAATTGTCATTCTAAGCATTTCTCGCGTTGAATATGTATTTATTGATATTATATACACATACATGTACGTATATGTCAGTCGGGGGGTCAGTCCTTCTTCGGGCAAATCGGCGGTCGCAGGGGGGTCTCGGTCCCCATTAACCGTGGAAAGTGCGGGACCCCTGTATTTAATCCACTGAATAAAGTTACCCGGTTTTGTGCTTTTTAATGGTCATTTATGTGAAAATAAGTTATACCTTTATAATTAATTCACAGCAGTTGAATTAATGGCTTCACGCCTTCCAGCCCCTGAAGCAGTGAAGCAACTCCACACCATAACATTTCCACCACTGTAAGGTCTATATTTTAATTTTAATTTTATTTATTCTTCCATTACTATAATTTCATGAATTTACAACAACTTTTGCCAGAGTCTTCACCTTTCTTTCTGTAGTCACTACACTATGACAGCACACATTTAAAAACCAAAGAGAAAAACAGACCATAGATGTATAAGACGGGTTCGATCAAACCTGCAGCAGTTCTACTTGGCGTGATAGCATAGTGGTTAGCACGTCTGTCTCACAGCAAGAAGGTCCCGGGTTCAAATCCCTGGCTCGGGCATCCCTGTGTGGAGTGTGAATGCGCTCGCTGCTCTTGCATGGGTTTCTTAACAATGCTTCCAGTTTAGCTGAAGCTGGCCAGCTGTAATTGCAACACAGTAAAATCATGACACGAGATGGTTTTCACTGGTTGTCTTACTATCATCACTTTTCTGCTTAACTGTAGGTTACATCATCATCATCATCATCATCATGATGACATCTTTCCAAGTTATTTTTAAATGAAGGTTACAGCATAGAGAAAATGTCATGGTGTAAAATGGGATGTGAATGCATGCAGTTTTATGTCTGGAAAATATTAACAGACCTGAACTGGTATAAGTGACCTGGGTATTCTTGTTTTTTTCCCACAGTCCAAAAGCATGCACATTAGGCTAATTGGCTGTTTCAAATTGCCCCAGTGTGTGTGTGTGTGTGTGTGTTGGCCCTGCGATGGTCTGGCAAACCATTCAAAGTGTAATCAACCTTTGCCAACACCAGGCATCCAGGCAAGTTCAGGCTCTAGCCTTCCTGTGACCATAATATGGGTACGCAATTGATAAAAATCAACAGTTTACATATGTATTTTTCTTATGACGTTGCATATGTCAAACAGAGACATGTATTAAACTGAGTGCTGTAGAGTAGTGCAATGCTGATTTCTGAGGATAACGTGCCAATTTGTTTTATTCTAAAAGAAGTACAGGTTTGTTTGTGACCGCATGGTTGCCATAGGGATTATAGTCAACCTATCATGGGTGTTAAGTCTCTGGCAGATCGAGTCCTGTGTACACCAAAAGATGCAAGGAACTGGAGCATGCTATAAGGTTTGACAGGCCTGTCTTGTTCCTGCCCAAAGTTTTGTCCGTTAAAATAAAGTTTTTTTGCATTTTCTGAAAATTTGATCATACATGAAAAGGTTATAAAACAATACTGAACATGAGGAAACCTGTAAACACCCTGAAAGATAAGACGCTCCCCGACTTACGTTTTTAATTGATTCCGGACGGCCGAACGTAAGTTGAAAGTGAACGTAAGTTGTTACGGTGACGTGTGACGTATGACACTCATACTGTACTATATATCCAGAAATGCCATTACCGTATCTCATAAAATACCCCTAAATTAATTATTATAAACATAACATTGTAAAATAATATCAAATAATATCAACATTAATTTCAAATAAGTCACTTATTTATACCAAGTTACTTTACATGAAGCTTAAAACAGCCAATCAACGCTTACAATATGTGAGGCGCTCAAAACCGAAAGTAGTGTACTTGCAAAAGTAGTGTACTTGCTGTGGGTTATACAGACTTCCGGTCTTTCAAGTGAGCAAGGGCACTGTTGAACTCGTTTAGAACTCAGCCTGCACTGATGTGAATCACCAGCAGAGCAGAGAGTTCTCTTTCTTTTCTGGATTCTGGTTTTCATTCATTTTACAACTCTCTTTGCTTAACTGAGTATGCATGGTAGATTGCGCCATGCCAAGCAATTAGTTAATTCATCTCTGTGTATGAGACTTGCACCCATGCTGGTAGGTTACAAAAGTCCGAAAAACAGTGTAATCACAAAGATCACAGAGACGACGTCTTAACACAAGGGTAACACGCAATATAACTGAGATATATATAAAACGATATATATATAACTGAACTGGGAAGAAGGAGGTGCACGTTCAGTCTGTCGTTTGTAAACAATGGACACAGCGTCATTGCGTCATTACGTCAGCGTACTACGTCGGTCTGTCTAAACTCAAAATTTTACTTTTTTTTGAAAACGTAAAATTGAAAAAAGGGATGAACGTAGGTCGGGGAGCGTCTATACAGTCAATACTCGAACAGTAAATGTGTTTTGTTTTTTTTCTAACTTTTTTTACACCAAATTTTTCATTCATTCATTTTTTTTTTTTTAACCACGTAATCCTAATTAGGGTCAGGGGAGGCAGGCACTTGTCTGAAGTTGTCTACTGTCAATCAATAAACTTCAAATATATTTTCTCAACAAGGTTTGTACTTTATGATTTCCTGATAATGCTGAAGTTGTAGGCTATCAATCAATAGATCTGTGAGTTTTGAGGGATATTACCCCCACCAAGTGTACGATATGTTTTAATCCTTTTATTTTGTGAAAAAAAAAAAAACAATTTGTGGCATTTACACCACACATGGGAATTCTATTTTGCAAATGACTCGGATCAATTTCAGGATTTTATTTTTTTTTAATCGGAGTTTTACCACATGCTCTTGTGTATAGAATAGATAGTTATGATATCATGTCTACATCAGTGCTCTCTCAACATGGAGGGAAAAAACTGGACATGGTATTTATTTATTTTCATTTTTGATAGTGCATACAGAGTGCTCATTCCTCAATGCTCCAGCTGCGGTTTTTCATATACAGACAGTCATCGACTTCCGACCGCTTTTGGTTCCAGCAGACCAGTCGTAAATCGATCTGGTCGTATGTCGACTTTCCATCCAAATACTCTCACGCCAAACAAAAACAGATGAATAAATCTTGCGCATTTAAATCTATACATCTATTTTCAATTCGACGTCACTGTGACACGCAGCGGAGAGCCAATCCTTTCTGTACTCCACTGTGTGGGCGGGTCCGATAGCTTCAAACTTCAATTTTATTGGATTATAACAACAGCCACAGATTGCACGTGTTGTTTGAGTAAAGAGATAAATTTCCCTCGTTTTGATCGGCTCATTTCCATGAAGCCAAGCACAGCTGGCAAGCAAACACAAAAGGACAGACATGGAAAAACTTCAACCCGCAGAGCAGCTGATTGCCAAAACGTGGGACGCGCTTCCTGTCACATAAACACTGCAGTGTGTGAGTCCAATAAAATTAGAGTTTCAAGGTATCGGACCCACCCACACAAAAAGGATTGGCTCTCCGCTTCGCGCCACAGTGACATAACATTGAAAGTAGATGATTAGATTTGCTCTGAGCAGTTAGAAAGTGAAGCTGCATCATCTCCTGCTTGGCCTTTTAAGATGCTGGCGCTGCAGGCAGCACAAACAACTGTTGTACGCAAAACTCGCGCTGCACTGCCATGAATCATGCTTCATGACTTTTGCAGTCGTAAAGTCGATCATACGTAACTTGCATAGGTCGTAAGTCGACGACTCACTGTACAGAGATCTCTCACTTTCCTCGGTTAATGGGGACCAAGAGCCCCCTTGTGACTGCCGATTTCGGCGAAGTAGGATCGACCCCCCTGACTGACGTATACGTACATGTATACGTGAATGTAATATCAATAAATACATATTCAATGATATAAATGCTTATAATAACAATTAAACATTTATAAATAATGCATAGGGTGTAAATAAAATATAAATACACACACATACAGATGTGCGTACAGACTCAGATGTGCATCTCACATAAAAATGTCGGTAGTTTTGTTGGGGGGTTAGGTTGTTTTTGTTTGGGGTTTTTTTGGTTTTTTTTTTTTTTTTGCATTATTGGCCTTGTTTTTTGGCAGTTTCCTTGATTTTTTTTTTTTTTTTCCACTATTTTTCCTTAATTTACTTATTTTTTATTTTTCGATGAATATTTTTGAAAAACCCATCATGCACTGAAGCTCCAGAAACTGAAGCATGCAATAGCGAGGGATCCCTGTATGTCACACTTGCATGCTATTTGCAACAGATAGACAAGGTATCATTACCCCCATTGCACACACACACACACACACACACACACACACACACACATACACACACAGGAGGAGCGAGAGAGAGAGAGAGAGAGAGAGAGAGACCCCAAGACATACACAAAATAAGTAGAAGAACAAAACAGTGAGTCTAGCAAGTGTGAAGGGTAATTTGTGTGTGTGTGTGTGTGTGTGTGTGTGTGTGTGTGTGTGTGTGTGTGTGTGTGTGGCAGCGAGAAAAGAAGAGACCAAAAAAAGCAGACAGATGCTGTGCTGGAAGGGATGTGTCCACATGACAAAATTTTCACAAAAAGCATGAGGGGAGACTCCAGGCCCCAGAACTTATCATAACAACCATGCCTTCACAAAGTCTACACATTTAATTCACTTCGCACTCTGCTCAGTTTTTTTTTCCATGGTAATTTTATTGTTTATGGAATTAATTGAATTGTACATGTCTTGAAGCGATCTGAAAAACACAGCACACGGAAGCTGGGAGTAAAGATATGGGGATGTGCTGACAGTAAACTCTCGTATGTCCTTAGTTGTGGCGGATAAGCTACTGTATTCCTTCATCAATGTTTTCTGTTTGTTTATGTCTGTTCATTTATAGTTATTGACCATAGTGTCCCCAGGAATGTCAAAAACATCAGCTGTTCTATTTTTTAGAGAAATGTTTGGTACCCATTAAGATATAACCCCCCCCCCCCCACACACACACACACACACACACACACACACACACTTATTATAACTTTTTTTTTTTAAGCTATCATACATTACCTCTCGGGAAGTGTTGATTTTTGTTTCTTCTTATGAGGTGCTGCACTTTTTTGTTTTCTTTTTTTACTGAATGTTTCTTTTTCACCCTGAAGTCATGCGTGGTGCAAACATTTGCACTCCACTGTAATACGTATATTGTGTCATATTGCAGAGACGTATGTATATTATGATGCAATTTCAGTGGTGTGTGGCTCTGCTTCAGTTCTAGAGATTCAGAGTAGTTTTACATGTGGGTGTAATTAACAATTTACTTACTGTAAATTCGGTGTGTATTTGTGTGTGTCCTTCAGAGAGCGCATGGTCCCATACACCATCCCCACTGGGCTGATTGTGGTGGACGAGATGCCTAGGAACCAGATGGGGAAAGTGAATAAGAAAGATCTGCTGCATCAGTTCTTCCCCCATTGACCCCCTCGCCACCACTTTACACAGTGACCTTGGGTCAACGCATTGAGTTAGTGTCACTCAGCAAATCTACATTGGCTGATCCAGGATCTGCTCAGGAAAGAGAATTTCAACAGATCCAGTGAAGCTCCAAGTTGACCCTCTCTCTGATGACTTGAGGGAGCCCTACTCACATGTTTATTTCGCCTATACTGTACATACTTTAGTTGTGCTGAAGTAATGTAGCTCATTGTCAAGTACAGTGGAACCTCAACTTACGAAAGCCCCAACAAACGAAAAATCCACATTACGAAAAACTTTTTCCATAATATTTTTGGCTCTGGATACGAAACAAGTTAACGTTATGAAAGCACCATCTCAAAAATTCAAACAATGCACGAGTTGCTCTCCCATTGAATATCTCCCAACATCCCACCCCGCTGGCCCCCCATTGGCTAGGAGGGATGATGCAGCTCACTCCCATTGGCTATTATGGAGCTACATCTCCATAATGCTTTTCGTGTAAAGGACAGAGTTACTGTTATTTCTTGAGTTTTTCGAGTGTGCTCACTGCAACTTTATTTTTTGGCTCAGGCTTTTAACCTTGCATAAACATTCGTAAGATTATAACTGCTAAGAAGACATTTTCAACACATGCGCGCGTACACACACACACACAAGAAGCGGGCTCGTGGAATGTGGTTGAGTGATATCGCAAAGGAATATGGCCAAACTCGTCCACCATTGGTGCGATATTGAAGCAGAAGGAGGCCTTAAGAGGTGTACTTTTATAATTTATAAAGGGTTTAGTGGGTAGTATTGGGGGCCTTGGAACGAATCACACGTTTTACATGTAAAATGCGGTTCAACTTATAAAAAATCCAGGTTACGAAACTACTTCCGGAAAGGATTAATTTCATAAATTGAGATTCCACTGTATTACGATTTTTTTGTTTGTTTTGGTTTTTTTTTGGATGAGCATGATCCATTCATTCATTTTCTGAACCGTTTAATTCTAATTAGGGTCGCATTGAGGGGGGGCGTCCATCTCAGCTGACTCGAGACGAGGGCAGAGTACATTCTGGACAGCTCTCCAGGCCGTCGCAGGGCAGAAACGTGCTGACGGATATGCAGCTACTCTTGTCGAAAGTTAGCAACGGTTCTTTTACATGAACTTCTCACCAGAGACAGTGAGAGACATGGCCGGCCTTTGATAACCCAGTTAGCTGCGCTGGGGTGTGAACATGATATACTTTAAAGATTCGGATTATTCTGATTCAGATTATTTTAGTAATTTTTTAATAATTTCTGTATTTTCATTTGTAATGGTGCAAATTTTAAACATTTAATCGCATGCATTCTTGAGCTGATCATAGGGCTAGTCATCAAGAGAGGGGTCTGCATAAGATCGATAGATAGACAGATGGATGGATGACTTTATTAATCCCCCAAGGGAAAGTTCATAGTATGCACAAAAACAATCACCAAAGAAAACTAAAAAAAAATATTTGGAAAGCACATACATGGATGGGCCCGTGAACTGCTACTACAAGCTGCAACTGAAGCGGCAGCATTCTGAAACGAGTGAGAGAGATTAGGTGGGTTCTGAAATAAGGTGGTTTCACTTATTGTTTTCTTTTTTATTGGCTCATGCAGTCATTCGCTCGATGAGCTTATGTTGTTGCGATACGACATCTGTCCATCCGGCATCTGTCTACAATGTTTTGAATGATTTTTCTACTTTATTTCTTCACCATTTTCAATTGTGTTTGTCAGACTGTGTGGGGTTTCAAACTCAACTTCATATTCATTAATTATTCAAATTTATGCAAAGCTTTTCAAAATCACAGTAAGTGCTTCTTCATTTATTCATCAATTTGAAATCTCTGCTTCATCTGATCAAGCTAGGTGTCTCACGATAGTGTCGAGCTGCGTGCATGCTGTTCATCCCTCTTCCCAACTCGGTGTTTTTACGTGGAATTTGCATGTTTTCTTTGTTTGTGTGTGTTTCCTCCGGGTGCTGCTGTTTCCATCCATATCCTAAAAACATGAATTAAACTAACTGGTTGTTCCACATTGTTCCTTTAAATAGAGTTCAGGGCAAATTACAGTCACAGTGTGCACACAGTGTTAAATTTGGGTTCATGTATGTCTGAGGTGAACTATCCCTTCCCAGGATTCTTTGCTTTAAGAGAAGATATACAAATCTAGAAATATGCGAATGAAACATAGGTTGCTGTCTATAACAAAAAGAAATTTGTGGTTTTTAAAATTTATATACAGACGCTCCCCGACTTACGTTCATCCGTTTTACGTTTTTTTGATTTTATATATATATATATATATATATATATATATATATATATATATATATATATATATATAAAATGAGCTCTATATGAAATACAACTGAAATGTTTTGACGAATTATAAAATATTTTTTTAAATAACCATATAAATAAAGTATGGAAATAATGTTTGTCCATTTATTCACTTGTAGTCTAGAAGGGTGTACGCATCTGTACAGTTCATTTTCTGTAACCGCTTAATCCTAATTAGGGTCATGGGGAGGCTGGCACCCATCCCAGCTGACTCAGGGCGAGGGCAGAGTACACCCTGGACAGCTCGCCATGCCATCACAGGGCAGAAACACGCTGACGGCTATGCAGCTACTCTTGTCGAAAGTCAGCAATGGTGCTTTTACAGCCTCACACCATAGACAGTGAGAGACCTGACCAGCCTTTGATAACCCAGTTAGCTGCACGGGGGGCAGTGACAACCTTGTGGAGAGTGGGACTCGAACCCCCAACCTTAGGATCAGCAATCCAGTGTCCTATACCACTAGGCCACCACTGCCCTTTGTACAAATACAGTGAAATAAAAAAACTAATCTTCAAATGGGAACTGCATGAGATCTCACACAAGATATAAATAAAAATAGAGCAACAATCCAAGCCCCCAGTGCCATCAAATGGGCCCTCGAGCCAGGCCCTTAATCCTTGTATAAAAATGATAAATGTCAGTTGCTCTGGAGGGCAGCATGGTGGCACAGTGGTTAGCACGTCTGCATCACAGTAAGATGGTTCGGGACTGATTCCCACGCTTGGGTGCTTGTGTGGAGTTTTCATGTTCTCCCCATAGTTTCATGGGTTTCCTCCCACTGTCCAAAAACGTGCACAGTAGGCTAATAAGGTATTCCAAATCACCTTCATCTGTGTCGGTGCAATAGCTCTGTGAGTGTTCGCCCTGGGATGGCCTGGCAAGCTGTCCAGAGTGTAACCCAAAGTCAGCTGAGATGAATTTTATTGTGGGTGGCACAGTGGCATAGTAGTTAGTCAACGCATCCGCCTCACAGCAAGAAGGTCCCGGGTTCAAATCCTAGCTCGGGCGTTTCTGTGTGGCGGTTGCATGTTCTCCTCGTACTTGTGTGGGTTTCCTCCAGGTACTCCAGTTTCCTTCCACACTCAAAAAACATGCACAATTGGTTAATTGGCTGTTCTAAATCATTCTGGACGCGTGTGAATGGTTGTGTGTGTTGGCCCTGCAATGGTCTGGCGAGCTGTCCAGGGTGTATCCTGCCCTCACCAGGAGTAGACTAAGATGGGCGCCAGCCTCCCCCATGACCCTAATTAGGACTAAGAGATTGAGAAAATGAAATGAATGGAAAAGAAAATCTGTTAGCTATCTCGAACTTATATCGCCATTTCACTGGAGCGTGGCAGACTCGCGGAAGTAAAACCGTAATCATCCTCCAACATTCCTCAGTCATTCCGTCATCTTCCGTGTCCTTCCATACGATTCCAAAGATATTCCTCCTCTTCCGTCAGGCCAAAATTTTCCTCAAACGTGCTTTTGAACATGTTTTGAAGCACATTTCTGGAAAAAAATTTCCGACAGTGTTCCCTCATGTTCCGCAAACGTTCCGTGATCGTTCCTTTTATTCTGTGAACGTTCCGCGAACATTTCTCCTCCTTCCGGGTGGTCAAAAGCGGCCACAGAATCCCCACGGAATACTCACGGAGGGTTTGCGGAATACACACGGAACGTTTGCGGAATGGTTGCGGATAATACGGAAGACTTGCGGAACACTCAAGGAAGTCACTTCCATTAAATTACTCCAGTTCATTTTTTCTGTTTTTTTTTTCCTGTTCATGTAATAAAGTTTTAAAGTTATAATCACTGTGGTTTGGACTTGTGTGCATGGTTTTTAGTCTAGAATGATTGAGGTGCAAATAAAAGGAACGTATTGACATTATTGATATTAAACATTAACATATGTTAAATTTTAAATTAATTGTAAACTATAAACATACTGCACATTAGAAACATCTGGTAAATTACAAATATAATGTTAAATTTTAAATTTATTGTACATTATAAACATATAGTATGAATGAGAGAATGAGCTTCATTGAGCACTCCGCGTATTTATAGGCGGAATCAGGAGCAAATCCTTTGATCTTTGCCGATTTTTCCTCGTTGAAACGTGGTTACACTGGGTATTCCTCAGTCATTCCGTGTTGAACGTGAATGTTCTGCCTTCATTCCGCCTGTTCCGAGATCATTCCGTGGGTCTTCCTTCTAAAAAGGAATGGTACCGCGGTCGTTCCGCAAACGTTCCATTCTTCCCGTGAACATTCTGTAAATTGTCCAAAGGTCTTCCTTTGCTGTCCACACTGGTTCCGAAAGTGATCTGAGTGCTTTTACGCATGTATTCCGACATTGTACCGTGGTCTTTACTCGTCCTTTGCGAACACTCCGTGATCATTCCGAAGGTGCAATTTTCCGTAGGTTTTTGACCCATTTTCCATGTAAAAATGCCGAAGCTCCTCTACAGAGTTCGTTCCGTGCCTTTCCACCATGATCCTTGCATTCCGCACTCCAGTGAAATGGGGGTATTTAGGGTCATGTGACCATATTTTCGACACATACCTCGCCAGAATCGATCCAACTAATCCAATCAGCAGAAAAATAGCATATAAAATATCATCCAAGCAGGAAATGAGCACCTCCTCACCTTCTTGCTGGAAAATAATATGATGTATTTATTTAATGTGAAGTTGCACTGCACTAAAAGGGTAATTGGTTCACTTCTGCACCAGCGACAGATACTGCCGCTCTTCATTCCTAAAAGACTAATGAAGGACATCTCCGGGGCCTTTTCAGAGAAACTTCAGCTCACTGTTCAGTCTTCCCCTAGAGACCTTCTAAATGCAGCTTGCAAGTTTGTTCCTCAGGTCAAATCAGTTGGGGGCGGGTGTGGGGGCACACTTTACCCTTATGTATCCTTATTTTGAAAATATGACCATTGTGACATTGACCGCGGGTTTTTTTTTTTTTTTAGCCAATAAGCAGAATATTTCTCATTTAAAAAGGCCAAATAATTCCGATGGGAATTTCAGCTTGGGGAAATCGAGCAGGCATAATTTTAATTGTAAAGCAACACAGATAAAAGAATAGAACCATAAAAAAATTCTAGGTTGGTGTTTCATTAGCATTGGGTCGACTGTTAAAGCTCTGCAGTCCCATTCTATGCAGCCTTCGGTTTCTGCTGTAATGAGTCACCACATTTAATATATGATGGGACGATTGGCAGCCCAGAATGACACCAGGGACTGGCGTTCATGCAGAAGACAGTGAAGGAGACAGTGGTTATCTGTTCTTTCCCCTATCTCTGTGTGTCTTTTTTTCCCCTGGCTGCAGTCACCAGAGAGCTGATTAAGAGAGTCGGACTATCGATTGCTGTGTGCTGTGAAAGTCTAAGGTTTGCTGAGCCATGGAGATTTGTGGTGGACAGGTGGGGCAGGCAGGTAGCAGTTCCTCAAACCTCCACTCACCCACTAACTTCCCTCTGACCCCTGAACTTGTTTTTGAACTTCCAAACTTGTCCATTATCTGCCCCCGACTTGCTTCAAAACCACTTCCACCGAATCACCTTCAACATCTCCACCTGGTTCAATCATGTCGCCCAGATCTTCACCTGCCCACCTGAGCTTCTACCCTCAAACCTGACCCCAAGGTGCCACATTCCGCCCAACAGTGCCAGTCACACCCCTCTTTCATATCCTGTACCAACACATAATCTGCCCTGAATCATCATTTCCTCCCAAGAACTGTTTCCCACCACCTCCTCCTCCTCTTCCTGCATGGTAACTCCACTTCAAACTTACACCCACCTTTAATCTACCTTTGAGCATCAATTTCCTCTAATTCCTCCCCAACAAAAATCTCCACGTGCAATCATGAATCTCCATTTCTCACCAAACATGCCTTGTAGCTGAAAACTTCTCCCTCAAACATCCACCTGCCCACCTTCCACTTATTGCCAAACCATCATCTCTCCCAAAGCATCCAACTCTCCAGCCACTCATGCTCCCAGATCTTCAGTCAGGTTTGGTGATAATGAGGGTGTGTGTGTGTGTGTGTGTGTGTGTGTGTGTGTGTGTGTGTGTGTGTGTGGTTTGGGGCTTTACTCCCTCAGGGCTCTGAGATGATGGAGTGTGTGCCGCATCAGTCAGACACTCCTGGCATAAACACACACACACATGCACACGCACACACACACAGCCTCGCCTGCCTGCCCACTGAAGCATGTGCGAATCTGTCTGCAGATGGACGCTTATTGGGCCCCAGGGCCCTGTGGAGAGAAGGGCAAATGTTATGCTGGACTTGTCCAACACACGCTCAACACAAAAACTCAGGCAAATGCCAAAACAGTCTGAAACTGATTGGCTACGAGTGCTGACATGCGGGTGAGTTGAAAGTGGCTGTGTGGAGCAGTGTGTCGGGTGAGCGATCAGTATTTTAACACCGCTCTCCTGTTCAAGGTGTCCTCATCCCCCTCGCCAAACAACCTCACCCCCCACCTGTACGCCTCCCTTCCCTGTGGTCTCTTGTAAAGTTGTTCTGTCTCAGTTCCTTGTCACATGAAAGCAACTTGCTCTGAGTGATCCGGTGAGCGGTTGATATCGGCGTGTCCTTTGAAGTGAATGTGTGACACGAAGACAAGGCATGAGCAAACGAAGGGAATGTAAGAGCAGTTAAGGACGAACAGAGAGACGAAGAAATAGCCTCAGAACGCACAGCGAACGCATTCGCACAATTATAGAACACTTGTGTAGCTTGAGGGACTCGGAGTGAGAGGTGTGTGTGATGTGACAGCTCTCAGAACGTACAATGCCTCTGAGGCAACATCTTGGCTTTTCACGAGCCTCGGTGCTTTCTAAGAGAAAGGCAATGTCCCTTTTAACTCCTCGAGACACCTCACTCTCTCTTTTGTTCTCTTTTAGATGCTGTTTGTTTCTCTCATTCGACACACCCTACATGGAGGGGGGGGGAGTGTCTGAGCACCTGTCCATCACAGCCCGAGTGCTGCCACAGACCTGGAAGCATGCAACTGGATAAGATACTTTTTTGTTTGCTGTGGTATTATCATTTCTCTCCACTTGAACTTCGAAGCTGAAACCTGTTCCAAACATGACACTTCACATTGTGCACAATACATGCTTCATGTTTTGACAAGATTAGTGTGGAACGACTCATGTGGCCTGCACAGAGCCCTGACCTCAACCCCTCTCAACACTTGTTGTTGATGAACCGGAACACTTCCAGCACCCCAGACCTACTCACCTGACACCAGTGTCTGACCTCATGAATGCTCTTGTTGATGAATGAGCAAATCAGTATAGCCATTACAGATGAGTGGGAGTTATTATCACAGCGACGGGGAACGAAATGTGGAAAAGGACGGATTAAAAACACATTTGCGTAGGATTGGAAAGGTGTTCGTATGTTTTTTGGCCATACGGTGTATATAGCTTTAATAGTGGGGCCGGTGGCGTCGTGGTTAGGGTGCTGCGCTCATGATCGGGAGGTTGTGTGTTCAAATCCCAGTTAGACCCCCATTGTGCTAAGACCCCTGGGCAAGGTATCACCCACAAGTGTGCCTCTGTTCACCCAGCAGTATAAATAAGTACCAGTAAAAATATACTGGGAAGGTAACCGGTGATGGACTAGCGTCCCATTCAGGAGGAGTTGAACTCCTGGTAGCTTCATCCTACAGAAACCGGGGATAAGCACCGGCCTGATGAGCCACTTGGTGGATCTTGCAATACAGTGGTACCTCAATTTACGAAATTAATCTGTTCCGGAAGTGGTTTTGTCACCTGGATTTTTTGTAAGTTGAACCGCATTTTACATGTAAAACGTGTGATTCATTCCAAGGCCCCAAAACTACACCCTGAACCCTTTAAAAATTATAAAAGTATACCTTCTAACACCTCCTTCTGCTTCAATATCGTACCGATAGTAGACGGGTTTGGCCATATTCCTTTGTGATATCACTCAACCGCATGCCACGAGCCCACTTCTTCTTTTCACTTGCACTGGGAATCACACCCGTGTGTGTGTGTGTGTGTGTGTGTGTGTGTGTGTGTGTTGACCATGTCGACCATGTCTTCTGAGCAGAGTTATAATCTTACAAATGTTTATGCAAGGTTAAAAGCCTGAGCCAAAAAATAAAGTTGCAATGAGCACACTCGAAAAACTCATGAAACAACAGTAACTCTGTCCTTTACACGAAAAGCATTATGGGTGCTCTATCATAGCCGATGGGAGGGAGCTGCGTCATCCCTCCGAGCCAATGGGAGGCCAGCAGGACAGCATGTTGGGAGATAGCCAATGGGAGAGTAACTCGTGCATTGTTTAGATTTTTGAGATGGTGTTTTCGTAACGTGAACTTGTTTCGTATCCAGAGACAAAAATTTTTTTTTTTACATTGTTAAAGTGTGACGATGGACATGTGTGCTCCATTACAAATCTTCTGAAACTCATTCAAAGTCTGTAAAAGTTCCTTTTATTTATTTATTTTTGTGCAGAGTCCTTGGCCTTTTAAAAAAATAATAGATACAAATAATAGTGGAACTTTTTGAAAAGAAATTATTCAGCTTTATGCAAGATTATAAACATCTATATGGTACTTCACCCAGGCAAAGGCACAAACATTTGTTCCAGAACAGGTGTGAGAAGCTCAGGCATGAACTGGACGGTAGCAAAGGAAAAATGGCGGTCTCTACGAGTCTGAATTGTTTGTTTTCACAAGACATTCAGGAGCAAGTGGGGTAAAAGAATTCTTCGTCTTCCTGTGGAACTGGCATCATATACCCTCCGACATCTTCTACTTTGCCTTTCCTCTTCTTAATAAAGTACATCTACATCATTATAATCTCCTAAATCACCAGTTTTGTGATTTATCGCCTCTGAGCTGCCCTCTAGTGGATGTCTTGCTTAAAGGTTTATACGGACACAGATGATGCATGAAAAATAAATTTTCGTAAGGCCACCGTAATTTAAGCTTGTGGTTATTATATCATCTCATCTTTATTCCGCTTTTTTTACGGTCAGGTCGCAGTGAGGTCCAGAAGTCCCCCTCCTCAGCCACTTCCTCTAGCTCTTCTGGGGACAAAGAGGAGTTCCCAGACCAGCCAAGAGAGATAATCCCTCCAGTGTGTACTGAGTCAGCCTGGGGTCTCTTCCCAGTTTGATATGCCTTACATACACCATTCGGGAGGTGTTCTAATCAGATGTCAAGCCACCTCAACTGGCTCCTCTGCTCCTCTCAACATGGAGAAGCAGCAGTTCTACTCCAAGCATCTCCCAGACGGCTGAGCTTCTCACTGTATCTCTAAGGGAGAGCCGAGCCCTGCCACCCTGAGAAGGAAAATTATTTCAGCCGCTTGTATCCGTGATTTTGCCTGTGATTATTATTTTTTTTGTTTGTTTGTTTGTTTGTTTTTTCATGATTCTAAATCAGTGCTTTGGGGGGGGGGGGGGGGTGATGCTGAGGGAAGTGCATATGACCCTGGGGAATATACTTTTCTGGAATTGTGTACGAGTGTAATTGCACCCCCACTCCCCTAGTTGGCAGTGGCCTTCTCATTTCCATAGTATGAAGCGACCAGGAGTTCAAGAAGCAGGCTCGTGGCATGTGGTTGAATGATATCACAAAGGAATATGGCCAAACCCGTCGACCATCAGCACAATATTGAAGCAGAAGGAGGCCTTAAAAGGTATGCTTTTATAATTTTTAAAGGGTTTAGGGGTAGTTTTGGGGGCCTTGGAACGAATCACACGTTTTACATGTAAAATGCGGTTCAATTTACGAAAAATCCAGGTTACGAAACCACTTCCGGAGCGGATTACTTTCGTAAATTGAGGTACCACTGTATTGCAAGATCCACCTAGTGGCTCATCAGGTCAGTGCTTATGCATTTCTATGCTATTATCTACGGCGTTTCTGTAGGATGACGCGACCAGGAGTTCAACTCCTCCTGGATGGGACGCTAGTCCATCACCGGTTACCTTCCCAGTATATTTTTACTGGTACCCATTTATACTGCTGGGTGAACAGAGGCACACTTGTGGTTGAGACCTTGCCCAGGGGTCTTAGCACAGTGAGGGTCTAACTGGGATTTGAACACACAACCTCCCGATCATGAGCGCAGCACCCTAACCACTACGCCACCGGGCCCACTATCTGAACAAAAAGAAGCATAATGCAGTCATCTGTACATCAGAAACGAGGCATTGTACATACAGGATCTTCAGCTGGCTGGATGAAAACAGAAAAACACCGTGAAGTAAATATCCAGGTCTATCGTTTACACAGAGTGACCTATGACATGCACCTCACATAAAAACGTAAGTAGTTTTGTGGGTTGCTTTTTGTTTTTGTTTGTTTTGAGGTTTTTTTACATAATTGGCTTTGTTTTGCGGCATTTTCCTTAACTATTTCCCTATTTTTCTCAATTTCCTTGTTTTTTAATATTTTGATGAATATTTTTGAAAAACCCGCGATGCACGGAAGCCACAGAAACTGAAGCACAAAGTAGCGTGGGATCACTGTTCAGTTCAGTTCATTTTCTGTACCCGCTTAATCCTAATTTGGGTCGCGGGGAGGCTGGTGCCCATCCCAGCCAACTTCGGGCGAGGGCAGAGGACACCCTGGACAGCTCGCCAGGCCATCACAGGGCGGAAACACGCTGACGGCTTTGCACCTACTCTTGTCGAAAGTCAGCAATGGTTCTTTTACATGTCTCACACTACACACAGTGAGAGACATGGCCGGCCTTTGATAACCCAGTTAGCTGCACTGGGGGGACAGTGACAACCTTGTGGAGAGTGGGACTCGAACCCCCAACCTTTGGCTCAGCGGGGATCACTGTATGTACGGTAAAACATTCAGAAGTCTGAAAATTCACTCACACTTAATCCTCCATGAACCACATACACTTTTCCTGCAAATTTGGGAACTGAACCAGAACCGTTTCAGTCCTAAACCCGCTTTGCTATCAAGAAGGCCACAACTGATCCATTATATAATACACCGAACTGACTAGATGAGTAATAATATATACGTAGTTGCATCATTCATTCATTTTCTGAACCGCTTAATACGTTAACACGTCCGCCTCACAGCAAGAAGGCCCGGGTTCGATTCCCGGCCTGGGCGTTTCTGTGTGGAGTTTGCATGTTCTCCCCGTGCTTGTGCGGGTTTCCTCCGGGTGCTCCGGTTTCCTCCCGCAATCCAAAGACGTGCACTGTAGGTTAATTGGCCTTAGATTCTCTCCTGCAGCGGCACTGGAAACCAGTCGTATCGGCATTTGCCTTTCCATTGGATCCTTCCGGTGGTGCCAAGACGGGGGGGGGGGACGACGACTTGCTGCTTGGGTAACAGCCTGTCCCTCATTACTCCCTACCCAGGCTCTGCGCACTGGGGGGTATCACCAGCCGGGATACCAGCCAGAGCGCAGCCATAGTCCTTCGGGACTGACGGAGGCCTACCATAATACTAATCATGGTTGCTGGGAGGCTGGTGCCCATCTCAGCCACATGTGGTCGAGGACAGAGTACACCCCAAACAGTCCGGCATGCCATCACATGGCAAAAAGGCCGGCAGGCAATGCAGCCTGCTCTTTTCGAAAGTCAGCAATGGTTCTTTTACCTGTCCATCGCCACAGACAGTGAGAGCCCTGGCTGGCCTTTGATATCCCAGTTTGCAGCACTGGGTGAGAGCAGTGACAGCCCGGTGACAGTGGGGCTTGAACCTACAACCTTCATATTAGTTGTATCATGCTTTTAAAAATAAATAATAATGGTACCGCTGAACCTCTCAGAGATCTACAGTGTATATTGGTCCAAACCGTATGATTTAACACATTCAACAACAGTTGAAAGGAAAACATATTTAAAAGCTCAGCCCTGCGAACAATGTTATTTATTGCACTTTTTATTAGTATGATCCTCATGCACTCATTTGCATGTCACCTCTCATCTCTGTTGTTGTGATTGCTGTGATCTATTTTTATTGATGGGCCAAGGCTATTGCACTAAACTCTTCAGTGCCACGATAATCAATATTAAATTATCATGTCCCAGCACTCATAACTCGTGCGCTAGACAATAGAACAGAGACAGGGTCATGGGAGAATAAATAGCAGGCAGAGTGGCTAATGATCCATCATCCCAGACGAGCTCCGACACCCTGGAGCTTCACCCGCTGACAGCGCCATTAATAAATGTGGCTTGGAGCAAGATCGATCGCTCTGATGGATGAACACAGCCACAAATATTATAAAACACCTGACTATCAATCTAGACAGAGGGGCGGCCCATCCGCAGCACACACATACACACCTCTGTGTACTTTACACACTTCATACATACATAATAACATGCATAACGGATTAGCCGTAACATCAAAAACACCGCTAATTTTCTTATTATAGACTCTCCTGCCAAGAAGTCGGATTTATTATGCAGGAAGTGAAGAACCAGGTCTTGAAGTTGATGTGTTGGAAGCAAAAAATATGAGAAAATGTAAAAATCAGAGAACAAATAGTCACAGACTTACAACCTGTGTGACTTATGACTGTTCAACTTTACGGCCTTCCATGACTTAAAAAAATATACTTGGGTATCATTTACAATATATGAATGTCTTCAGCCGAGCTGAGCTGATTCTAGTCCATTTGTAAGGCTCAAATGGGCCAAGCCATGTACTTGTATTTATTTCTGTTTGTGTGTGTGTGTGTGTGTGTGTGTGTGTGTGTGTGTGTGTGTGTGTGTGTGTGTGTATATATATATATATATATATATATATATATATATACTAGTCTTTCTCAAAAAAAAATTGCATATTGTGATAAAGTTCATTATTTTCTGTAATGTACTGATAAAAATTTAACTTTCATATATTTTAGGTTAATTGCACCCCAACTGAAATATTTCAGGTCTTTTATTGTTTTAATTCTGATGATTTTGGCATACAGCTCATGAAAACCCAAAATTCATATCTCAAAAAATGAGCATATCATGTTCAGGTAGTCTAAACTAGCTATTAAGCTAATCATCTGAATCAACCAATTAACTCTAAACACCTGCAAAAGATTCCTGAGGCTTTTAAAAACTCCCAGCCTGGTTCATTACTCAAAACCGCAATCATGGGTAAGACTGCCGACCTGACTGCTGTCCAGAAGGCCATCATTGACACCCTCAAGCAAGAGAGTAAGATACAGAAAGAAATCTCTGAGCGAATAGGCTGTTCCCAGAGTGCTCTATCAAGCCACCTCAGTGGGACGTCTGTGGGACGGAAAAAATGTGGCAGAAAATGCTGTACAACCAGAAGAGGTGACCGGACCCTGAGGAAGATTGTGGAGAAGGGCCGATTCCAGACCTTGGGGGACCTGTGGAAGTAGTGGATTGGGCTACAAGTGCCACATTCCCCAGGTCAAGCCACTTTTGAACCAGAAACAGCGGCAAAAACGCCTGACCTGGGCCACAGAGAAGCAGCACTGGACTGTTGCTCAGTGGTCCAAAGTACTTTTTTCAGATGAAAGCAAATTTTGCATGTCATTCGGAAATCAAGGTGCCAGAGTCTGGAGGAAGACTGGGGAGAAGGAAATGCCAAAATGCCTGAAGTCCAGTGTCAAGTACCCACAGTCAGTGATGGTCTGGGGTGCCATGTCAGCTGCTGGTGTTGGTCCACTGTGTTTTATCAAGGGCAGGGTCAATGCAGCTCGCTATCAGGAGATTTTGGAGCACTTCATGAAAAGCTTTATGGAGATGATTTCATTTGTCAGCACGACCTGGCACCTGCTCACGGTGCCAAAACCACTGCTAAATGGTTTACTGATCATGGTATTACTGGGCTCAATTGGCCTGTCGACTCTCCTGACCTGAAGCCCATAGAGAATCTGTGAGATATTGTGAAGAGAAAGTTGAGAGACACCAGACCCAACACTGTGGATGAGCTGAAGGCCGCTATCGAAGCATCCTGGGCCTCCGTAACACCTCAGCAGTGCCACAGGCTGATTGGCTCCATGCCACGCCGCATTGAAGCAGTCATTTCTGTAAAAGGATTCCCGACCAAGTATTGAGTGCATAACTGAACATAATTATTTGAAGGTTGACTTTTTCTGTATTTAAAACACTTTTTTTAATTGGTCGCATGAAATATGCTACTTTTTTGAGATAGGAATTTTGGGTTTTCATGAACTGTATACCAGAATCATCAGTATTAAAACAATAAAAGACCTGAAATATTTCAGTTGGGGTACAATGAATCTAAAATATATGAAAGTTTATTTTTTATTGGTACATTACAGAAAATAATGAACTTTATCACAATATGCTAATTTTTTGAGAAGGACTAGTCTGTCTGTGTGTGTGTATGTATATATATATATATATATATATATATATATATATATATACACACACAGGGATCCCTCGCTACTTCGCACTTCAATTAATGCGACTTCAGTGCATCATGGTTTTTTAAAAAATAAATAAATATTCATCAAATTAAAAAAATAAGGAAATGAAGGAAGAATAGGGGGAAAAGTTATGGAAAATGTCACAAAAACAAGGCCAATTATGCAAAAAAAAAAACCTAAACAAGCACAAAACAAAAAAACAACCCAAAATATTCCATCAAAACTGGTAAATTTTTGCATCTGTGTGTGCACGCGCATCTGTGCAAGTGCGTATGTATGTATGTCGTCGTCTTCATACCATCTGTATGTGTGTGTACAGACGCTCCCAGCTTACTATCGAGTTAGGTTCAGGACCGCCGGTTAGATGAATTTGTTTATAAGTCGTTACAGGACATTCTTTAGAGGGGAACGTATGTTTAAACCTTGTATAAGTAACCTATACGAGTTTGTACTGTATACAATCTCTCTCTCTCTCCACATCATCTGTACATTATCAATATCATTATGTCCCGTGTTTAAACTCCTGGTTCCTCTCAAGCACAGCACAGTGGATCTGATCAGATTTGCAGAGAGATTCACTCTTATCCAGTTCATTATAATATTGGAGTCAATTTGTTTCTACTTTGAAACTTTTCGGAGGAGTTCTGAAATGTATCGGTTGTGCTTCTCTGGACCTCCTACGCGCGCCACGCCCCTCTGCCGGAGCCTATAGTATTAAGTGTACCTCAGGATAATGTGTAATCATATTTCATGCTTATATTTATGATATATCTTACTATAGATTTTATTCCATTTCTATTTCTACTTGTTCTTCAATTTCCTTTCACTTTCGACCTTGGACACGAATGTTGGTAAGTTGGGGAGCATCTGTATTTATATTTTATTTATATCTTATGTTATTTTTTTAATGTTTAATTGTTATTATAAGCATTTATAGCATTGAATATTTATTTGTTTATCTTATATACACATATACATGTATGTATACGTCAGTCGGGGGAGTGGGGGTGGGTGATCCTATTTCGTGGACTTCAATGGTCAAGTGGGGATCTCGGTCCCAATTAATGATGGAAAGTGAGGGATCCCTGTATGTGTGTGTGTGTGTGTGTATATATATATATATATATATATATATATATATATATATATATATCTTCTTCTTTTCCTTTCGGCTTTTCCCTTCAGGGGTCGCCACAGCGAATCATCTGCCTCCATCTCACCCGATCCTTTGCATCTTCTTCTTTTACACCAACGACCTTCATGTCCTCCTTCACCACATCCATGAATCGTCTCTTTGGTATATATATATATATATATATATATATATATATATACTAGTGTGTGTGTGTGTGTATGTACATATATATATACTCCAATGCTTTGGAGTTGACTCTTGATTCTTTGAACCATGAACTGATTCATGACTCCTCCCTCACATCCTTTGTAAAAAGATGCATTTAGGTTGAAAATACATGTACACTAGTACGTGTATAGATCCGACTTGCATCCAAACTGTCTTATGACCTGTTGGTCGGAAACAAATGCGGTCGTAAGTAGGACAAGATCTGTAATTTTGACACGGGTCACATTGAGATGGTTAAAGGACTGGGTCGGTTCATTTCCAAAGCTGCAGGGTTTATGGGGTGTTCCTGGTAGCATTGGGATCTAAACTACCAAGGAGGACCAACTAGTAAATTGGCAAGACTGTCAAGGGTGTACAAAGATTCATGGGAAATGAAGGCTAGTATGTATGTATGACCGCTATACAGCTACTCTTGACGAAAGTCAGCAATGGATCTTTTACATCCTCTCACCATAGATAGTGAGAGACATGGTCGGCCTGTGATAGCCCAGTTATCTGCACTGGAGGGTCAGCAGTGACAACCGTTGACAGTGGGGCTTGAACACGTAATCTTGGGATAATGGGTAATCCAGCACCGTTCCACCGGGCCTCCACCGCCCTACTGCCACATAAACTGCTGAAACTATGAATGCGCTCTATAATATAAAAGAGACAGACCACAGAGCACATTATAGCTTGCTGCGTATGGGGCTGTCTAGCCACCAGCCAGTCAGGTCGTGTTGATTTTATGGCTGAACGTTGTATATAGTATATGCATATTGTTATGGCTGATCTGTGGTACCAGAGTGTGGAATAAAGCCAGAAATATATACGATAATTATTTTCATATTTATTGAATGATATATAAAAATAAAATATAGTTGTTTAATCAGCATCATTCGGTTAATGGATGGCATTGTGGAAATGCTAAACTGGTTTATCTTGTATAGAAGCTGTTTCTTCCTGCTAGATCCATTCAAACTTGTTTAAATGAACATTATTTAACTTAAAGATATTTATTTGCTTGATCATCCATCTTCAGTAAGTTCTTCATTGTGGTCAGGGTTAGAATAGATGCAGAGAATGTTCCTGAAACATGTGTACGTACAGTCCACACTGGACCAAGGCAGCCACACACACACACACACACACACACCTAGGAGCAGTTAATCTTAAATCTGTATTATTTAGATTAACTTTGATTTGGTAGCATTTGTACCCTTTTCACAGTTTTGGTACTGAGCTCACCAAAATATGGACTTGGTCTTAATTTTTTTTGAATCCACGCATGACTTGAGCCAACTAGATGAAGTAAAAGCTTGGTCTTGGAAACTATTTGGTGGCTGCCAGTACAATATTGACTCCGCTTAGTCCTGACTCAGTCCTGACTAGTCCTGATCTTGAATTGTCTTGGACTGCAGCTGTACAGTGAGAAAAGTATCGAGATGAAACCAGTGCATACACGGAGAAAACATGAGTTTGAAACCCGCTGTGAGCCTTGAGGATGTCTGCTAGCAATGCTAACTGCTGCGCTAACTGAAGACGGCCCAGTAAATTGTTGCGATGACATTCCCTCGAACGCTGATTAACATGCACGACTGATTGTTAAAATGCAAAATGGATATGTTTTCTTTCGTATTTTTTCACGAAATGTTTATTGGGTCACTGGGTTTAGTTTATGTTTTTGCTTTTGTTTTCTGTTCCCTTTTATTGGTTAAAGTCAATCATTTACAAAATGTGTATTCATTCATTCATTCTCTGAACTCTGTTGGGTTTTTTTTTTTTTTTTTTTTACACCAAGGTCCGGTGCTTATTCCCGGTTTCCATAGCGTGTAGCCACCAGGAGTTCATCTCCTCCTGGATGGGACACTTAGTCCATCACAGGTTACCTTCCCAGTATATTTTTACTGGTACCCATTTATACTGCTGGGTGAACAGAGGCATACTTGTGCTTGAGACCTTGCCCAGGGGTCTTAGCACAGTGGGGGTCTAACTGGGATTCGAACACATAACCTCCTGATCATGAGCCCAGCACCCTAACCACTCATTTTCTGAACTGCGTAATCCTGATTAGGGTTATACACCCATTCCAGCCGACCCTGGGCCATGGCAGATTCCACCCTGGACAACTCACCAAGCCATCGCAGGGCAGAAATATGCTGACAACTATGCGGCCTACTCTTCACAAAAGGCAGCAATGGTCCTTTTACAGCTTCTCACCACAGATATTGAGAGACATGGCCGGCCTTTGATAACCTAGTTTGCTGCCGGGTGAGGGGGGAGGGGGGGGGCAGCAGTGTGATAGTGGGGCTTGAACCCATAACGCTGGGATCAGCAATCCAGAATCTTACCACCAGTCCACCACCGCCCTACAAAATGTGCAATTTTAGCAACTGGTTTTACAAGGTTCTATCGCTGAAGGAGGACACCCTGGGGACACAGTGGTTTGCCTTACATCGTCTGCCTCACATTTGCCTCACAGCAAGAAGGTCTTGGGTTCGAGTCCCAGGTTCGGGCTTTTCTGTGTGGACTTTGCATGTTCTCCCAGTGCTTCTGTGGATTTTCCTCCAGGAGATCATATGCTTTTCTGATCCATATCTTTAAACCTTCTGTGAAACAACTGGACAGATGTTTATATCTTCTACATGTGCAATGTGGTTCTCTGTATCAGATTTCCAGTGTGAAATGAAATGTTTATTTTCGGCTGTATACCTTTTTACGTAGTGAGATACCTGCTTGTTTTGTTTGTTTGTTTGTTTGTTTTTGGAGTATGATGTGTAATGTACAGTTAAGGCGAGTGTGCAAGTGAGCGAGGTCCTGTCCTATCCTGAAGCGAGTCATATTGATTATTGACCCGCTTTCTGAAACTGCTTAGATTAATCTTCCTCGTGTCTCTCTAACTTCTTACTCAGCACTAGAGCCTCAGACTCGTCTCCGCTCACAGTGGAGTGTGATGTCGCTTTTTTTACTTCGCTTACGCATGTGTGTCAATATTTGTGCATTGATCAACATTGTGATCTCATCCATCTAAACCTTGCTTCTACTTGAGTCTTGTAGACACACACACACACACACACACACACACACACACACACACACACACACTACAAATAGAGCTGTTCTGTTGGATTGTCTGCAGCACAATTTAGGGAGACTTCTCACTGTCAACTGGCGAGGCCGGTGGTGTAGTGGTTAGGGTGCTGTGCTCATGATCGGGAGGTTGTGAGTTCAAATCCCACTGAGACCCTCACTGTGCTAAGACCCCCGGGCAAGGTCTCAAGCACAAGTGTGCCTCTGTTCACCCAGCAGTATAAATGGGTACCAGTAAAAGATACTGGGACGGTAACCTGCGATGGACTAGCGTCCCATCCAGGGGGAGTTGAACTCCTGGTCGCTTCACGCTATGGAAACTGGGGATAAGCACCGGCCTGATGAGCCATGAGGCTCGGGTGTAAACCCCACCCAGCTACCTGCCTACCTCTCACTATCAACAAACATTTTTTTTTTTTAAATAAGTGTTTCACTATTTAATGCCCACCCCCAGACAGTACAGCTGAGATGAGCTGGGTTATCAAAGGCCAGCCATGTCTCTCACTGTCTACAGTGTGAGGCTGTAAAAGAACCATTGCTCACTTTCGTCAAGAGGAGCTGCGTAGCCGTCAGCATGTTTCTGCCCTGCGATGGCCTGGCAAGCTGCCCAGGGTGTCCCCTGCCCTCACCCAGAGTTGGCTGAAATGGGCGCCAGCCAACTCGCAACCCTAATTAGAAATAAGCAGCTCAGAAAATTAATGAATGACTATTTAATGCACAAAAAATTATAAAGGTTATATTGTTTCATTCTTGTATTAAAATCCTGTTCTGCAGGCAAAGAGAATAATTTTTTTTTTTTTTTTTTTTTTTTTTGCTCGCTTCAGTATGTGTGAAGAGAGTTTACTCCCATATGGCAATGCTTCTAGTTTAGCATTCTGGCCAGCTGTAATTTCACTACAGTGAATGTATAACATGAGATGACTTTGACTGGTTCTCCACCAGGGCAGTGGTGGCCCAGTGGTTAAGATTTGGATTACCGATCCCAAAGGTGGGGGTGGGGTGGGGGGGGGTTCAAGCCCCCACTGTCAGCAGTTGCTAACCAGGTTATCAAAGGCCAGTCATGTCTCTCAATGTCTGCGATGAGAGGTATGTAAAAGACTTGCTGACTTTCGTCATGAGTAGGATGCATAGCCGTTAACATGTTTGTGTTATATCCAGGATGTACTCTACCCTTGCCCCGAGTCGGCTGACATGGGCCTCAATCTCCCTGTGACCCTAATAAAGATTAAGCGGTTCAGAAAATGAATGAATGGCTCTCTATCTTTGGTAGTTCGACCAATATCATGTAGACACTTTTCTGTTCGACTGCAGGTTACATCATCATCATGACATCTTTCCAAGTTATTTTTAAATGAAGTTCACAGCATATGGAAAATGTCGTGCTGCGAAATGGGATGTGAATGCTTGCAGCTTCGTGTCTGGAAAATATTACTAGAAATAAACTGACAGCAGGTCTAAATGACCTGGGGATTCTTGTTTCTTCCCACAGTCCAAATGCAAATCGCCCCTGAATTCCCTGCAAGTTTGGGGTACTGTATAGCCCACCTTAGCCCTAGTGTCGGCTGAGATGGTCACCAGCCTCTCTGTGACCCGAGTAGGATGAAGTTGTTCAGAAAATGAGTGAGTGAGTGGTTGAGTAAGTGAGTGGTCACCTCAGGCATGCTGGGTGTTGCTGAATTGAATCGTCACGGTGACATTCTGTCTTGTCGAATACTCATCATCATCCATCACGTCATCAGCGAATGACTATTAATTATGATGTCATATTTTAAGTTAAATAATCTATTGAGCTGGATTCAAATGCTGTTGTTTAAATTGTATAGAAGTTAATGATCTGAAATATGCAGGTTGAATGTTAGAGATGAACTTGGTTATCATTACATGACTTTTACCCTGACGCGCGAGCTGCAGGGCTGTGACGCACTGATTTTCATTCCACGGGAAATTGTGTGTGTGTGTGTGTGTGTGTGTGTGTGTGTGTGTGTGTGTGTGTGTGTTTCTGTCTGTCCGCAGTAACGAGTGCTCACTCGGTCATAGTAAGTTATTACCTTCCCATGAGTTATATGATCACGTTATTATTACTAGACATTAATATTAAAGGGCAGTGGCGGCCTGGTGGTAAAGGTGCTGGATCACTGATCCCAAAGTTGGGGGTCCAAGCTTCACTCTCAAAGGATTGTCCCACTGTCCCTCAGTGCAGCTAACTGGATTATCAAAGGCCGTCCATGTCTCTCACTGTCTATGGTGTTTCGTATGGAAAAGAATTGTTGCTGACCTTCGTCAAGACTATGTGCATAACCGTCAGCGTGTTTCTGCCCTGCGATGGCCTGCGGAGCCGTCTAGGGTGTACTCTTCACTCGCCCCGAGTCGGCTGAGATGGGTGCCAGCCTCCCCTTGACCATAATTAGGATTAAGGTAAGTAAGGCTGTTGGTTTTTACACCTGAGCCTAGTGGATTAGCCTCGTGGCTCATCAGGCCGGTACTTATCCCCGGTTTCCATAGCGTGAAGCGACCAGGAGTTCAACTCCCCCCTGGATGGGACGCTCGTCCATCGCAAGTTACCTTCGCAGTATATTTTTACTGGTACCCATTTATACTGCTGGGTGAACAGAGGCACACTTGTGCTTGAGACCTTGCCCAGGGGTCTTAGCACAGTGAGGGTCTCAGTGGGATTTGAACTCACAACCTCCCAATCATGAGCGCAGCATCCTAACCACTACACCACCAGCTCCTATTACTCCTTAATAGGATTAAGCAGTTCAGAAAATGAATGAATGAATAAAGTCATAATAGAAATAATCATTCCAATACAGTAGGTCTAATGCTGGGATCCAATTAGATAATTAGAAGTTCAAGTTTGTCTTCATGTCGGACAGAGCATGCATGTGTCCGAGTACCCATAACACATGGAAGGTCAGTGAGCACATGTGCTCACTCAACCAGTCATTTAGGATTCTCAATCATGCTGTATTTCTGCGGTATACTTTAATCTGTCTGTCTTCCTTTCGGCTTTTCCCCTTTTACTCGGGAGTCGGCACAGCGAATCATCTTGATTCGCACGTTTTGATTTGGCAGAGGTTTTTACGTCGGCTGCCCTTCCTGTCACAACCCTTTTTAGCAAGGGACAGAAACACGCTGACGACTTTGCAGCTACTCTTTACGAAAGTCAGCAATGGTTCTTTTACATGCCTCTCACCATAGACAGTGACAGACATGGCCCGCCTTTGATAACCCAGTTAGCCGCACTGGGGGGGGACAGTGACAACCTTGTGGAGAGTGGGACTCGAACCCCCAACCTTTGGATCAGTGATCCAGCGCCCTATACCACTAGACCACCACTGCCCCACGCGGTATACTTTAATCTACAGGTCAAAAATCTACTTGTGTACACACACATTCAGCCGTCTTGAGTGAGTTCAAGTGTATTTAAACATACAGTATACAGGGATCCCTCACTTTCCGCGGTTAATTGGGACCGAGACCAACAAATTCCGTGAAGTAGGATCAACTACCCTTGACTGACGTATATTTACATGTATATGTGTATATAATATCAATAAATACATATTCAGTGCTATTAATGCTTATAATAACAATTAAACATTAAAAAATAATAATGCATAAGATGTAAATAGAATATAAATACACACACATACAGATGTACGTCCGCGCACTTAGATGCGCACCTCTTGAAAATGCAAGTAGTTTTGATGGGAGGTTTTGGGTTGTTTTTTTGTTTTGTGTTTGTTTAAGGGTTGTTTTTGGGGGTTTTTTTGGGGTTTTTTTGCATAATTGGCCTTGTTTTGTGGCATTTTCCTTAACTTTCCCCACCCCCTTTTCTTCCTTAATTTCCTTATTTTTTAATTCAATTAATATTTAAAAAAAAAAAAAAAAAAAACGCGATGCACTGAAGCCGCATGAATTGAAGCGCGAAGTAGCGAGGGATCCCTGTACTATATTTTTCAATTCAACCAAAACATAGTGTTTGCTTTTACACAAGTTTATGGTGGTGGCACAGTGGCATAGTGGTTAGAACGTCCGCCTCACAGCAAGAAGGTCCTGGGTCCAAATCCCATCTCAGGTGTTTCTGAACAGTTAGCCAGTCCATTGTAATACACACATCGCCATTCACACTCACTTGAAGGGGCAATTTATATAAGCCATCGGGCCTAATGCATGTGTCTTTGGATGGTGGGAGGAAACTGAAAGTTAAAGAGGAAAACGATGCAAACTTGACAAACGCCCTCTTCGTATACAGCACCTTCTTGTTGTGAGGTGGATATGCTAACCGCTATGCCATTATGCAACCCCCTCGTGTACTGTGCCTTTTTTATTATACGTACTCTATTATATACGTAGTATGCCATTATGTTTCCTCCAGGCTCTCTGGTTTCCTTCCAGAGCCCAAAAGCATGCACATTAGTCTCACAGGCTGTTCAAAATCACACCTAGGTGCACATGTAAGTCTAAATGGTTGTGTGTGTGTGATGCCCTGCCTCTGTTTCTCCCTGTGAGAGCTGAGATAGGCTCCAGCCTCCATGTAATCCTAGTAGGATTAAGTTGATTGGCGAATGGATGGATCGATGGACCTTCATGGGTGAAAGAACCGGCTAGTAAAAGAAAGAGCGCTGCGACATCGTAAGATGACAGGAATTTGTTTTGTCGACATTCCCTAACATTAAAGACAAGTATAAAGAATTAAAACGTATTGCATGTCTTTTTTTAATAAGAAAAAACATCAATCGCTTATAGATGACTCTGATATGTTCAGAATAATGTACAATGAATTATCCAAGGTGTAACAGAGCTTTTGAATCTCTTTGAAGGGGTTCACTTTGTGATAATGACCAGCTTGTTGTACATTATCTTGCATATTACACGCGCACTTATAAAAAAAAAATAATAATAATAATAAATCAATAATTTAATTCAGAATATTGAATTAAAAATGGCTTTATTTCTTTTATTGATGACATGCTCCATAGAACTAGTCTGTTGTACATAATGGTGTGGTTTATACAGAAAGGTAGACTGATGGATGCCATGATTGACCAATCAGAATCAAGCATTAACTACAGGCAATGCTGTTATTGAATACTAATCAACGTCTTGATTTTTTTTTTTTTTTTTTTTTTGGGGGGGGGGGGGTTTCATACTGTCCTGGCACAGTGTTTAAGGCTTTGGGTTACTGATCAGACGGTTGGAGGTTCAAGCCCCAATATCATCAAGCTGAGCCTTAATTCTCAACTGCTCAATGTATAAATGAAAGAAAAGTGTAAGTAGCGCTGGATAAGGACGTCTGCCAAATGATGTAAACGTTGTGATGCCATTCCGCATATGGGATCCCAGTATACAGGTGCAGCACTAAAATCTTTTACGATGACCCATCTAGAATCACTGAACATGATTCAGTCATTCATTTTCTGAAGCACTTAATCCGAATTAGGGTCATGAGGAGGCTGGCACTCATCTCAGCCAACTCTGGGCGAGGTCGGAGTAATGAAAATGTAGTGGGTGTAGTGATAATCTGCATTATCATTCATTACTCCACCCACCCCCCGCCCCACCCCCCACCCCACCCTTGTGTGTCAGCATGTTCCATAACTCAACCAGCAACTTTCAACACATGTAATTACACAAGTGACAGTTCAACCACGGTGTCCATGTTTCACTTCAGCCCAGCAACACACAAACACACATTTCCAGCAGTTAAAGCTTGAAAAAATGGAAGAGATATGGGATGGAGAGGATCGATAAGAGGTAGCATGCATTCTAATGCCTCCTTAATGTGCTGGAGTATTAATTATTCAGCGAAGGCCATTTTAGCTGCTCATTAAAGTGGCAGCTTGGTGGAGAAATATGCTCCATTGCATGACATGTCCAGGGTCATTACTGAGCTCGCCGTTGCCACACATATACACACATGCTCACACACACACACACATAAAGCCAGGAGATCAATTTTATCTGCAGTAGCTTTTATCCTGTATCGGTTTATGTATCTTGGCTCTCTGAATGTATATTAGCCAATCAGCACCTTCCTCTCATTCCATCCATCAACCTTTATCTCATGTTAATGTGGAAGAATTAAAATTCCCTTGCATGGCTATAGAGGTTCCATGTAAAGCCTTTCCCCTTGTGATGGGATTCCTAATGACACCGCAGCAGCCTGGCCTACTAAATGGCTATGACTTGATTTATTTCTCTCTCTATTACCACCCTGCACACACACACAAACACACACACACACAAACACACAGATGCCAGTGGCAGGGAACATCTGTTGGAGGTAGCCCCTGCCATGCAGTGTTAGTATCGCACAAGCCTTGAAGGAGTGTGGTCAAGCAGAAAACAAGCCCTGGATATGTTCTTTGTCATACACACACACACACACTCATATGTATGTATATACATATATGTATATGTGTGTGTATATATATATATAATATGTGTGTGCATATATATATAATATGTATATGTGTGTATATATATGTATATGTATGTTTGTATGTGTATATATATATATATATATATATATATATATATATATATATAAGAATTTAAAGTGTTGGCTACTCACATCTTGGCAACAGCTTAGAATTTACTGTGGCAATTTAATTTGTTCTCTCCGTGCTTGTGTTGGTTTCATCTGGGTAGTCCAGTTTCCTTCCACAGACCAAAGACATGCACATGTCTAATATGCACTAATAGCTGTAGTTGTAAGTGTGAACAGTTGTTTGTGCTGGCCCTGTGATGGTCTGGTACGTTGTTCAGGGTGTACCTCATTTCAGTTGAGGTAGGCTCCAGCTCGTAGGATAAGCAGTTTGGGAAATGAAGGTGTGAGAGGTGAATATTGGGTCACTGACAATCTCCACTACTCAACTGTTGACATATTTTTAAGCATTGGCAGTTTTTGGGACATTCATTCATTCATTCATTTATTTTCTGAACCGCTTTATCCTAATGAGGGTCACCCATCTCAGCCAACTCTGGGCGAGGGCAGAGTACACCCTGGACAGCTCACCAGGCCATCGTAGGGCAGAACCATGCTGACAGCTATGCAGCTCCTCTTGATGAAAGTCAGCAATGGTTCTTTTACAGCCTCACACCATAGTGTGACAGTGCGAGACATGACCGGCCTTTGATAACCCACTTAGCTGCACTGTGGGAGGGGCAGTGACAACCTGTTGCGAGTGGGGCCTGAACCCCCAACCTTGGGATCAGCGATCCAGCACCTTCAACTCCAGGCCACCACTGTCCTGTGTTAGGGACATAATGATCAGTAACAGTTTCACAGGTTGCCACCTGAAGGAAGTGAAGCATGGAAATAAGGGCAGGGACAAAGCATAAAACTCAGTAATGCCGAGTCGTTCTCGATTCAAAGTTATTGTCCATAGCAAAGGTCAGAGTTAATAGTGGACAGACAGCCTTAACAATACTGAAAAACGGGAAGAGGGAGCCTGAATATAAACAAACAAATACACTAAAGCAAAGGCTTTGGGTTAAGGGTCCAAAAACAGGATAGCTTCTGTTGGTATCAGGAAATTTAAGAAAAGTTTAAATTTCAGTTTCAGATATCGTGGGTTTCCTGCTGGTACTCTGGTTTCCTCCCACAGTCTGAACACATGAATGTAGGTTGAATGACGGTTTCAAACTGCCCAAGGTATAAATGTGAATAGTTGTATGTGTTGGCAATGGCCTGGCGAGTTGTTCAGGGTGTATCCCGCCTTCACCAATAGTTTTCAGAGATGGGCGCCAGCCTCTCCATGACCCTTATTAGGATTAAGAGACTTGGAAAATGAATGAATGATAGAAAAATTCAAATTGAAAATTTAAAAAATGCCCAATAATAATCTCATTTTCGAGTGTTTTTTGCTTCTGCTACTGTATAATAAATACAAAAACACCTTGTGCTCGGTGGATGATGCTGAACTGAATAGTCCCCTCAACATTCATCTCACCTTCAGTGCATAATGTTTAATTTATCGACAGACTCACAAAAGTGTCATGTTTATTTTACATTAAATATCAATTCTCAGAATCTTGCTGTGGTGTATCAAAGAATGTTCGCAGATTAGAAACCAGGCCACATTATGAACACTTGCGGCCAGTAAAATGTTACAACTTCACCTACAGCCCACAGAGTCTCTGAGGCCAGTATTAAACTAACAGTGTGTAAAACGAACTCTTCCCGGCTGTACCCCTGTGGTCTACTATAAACCTAGCACCTCCATTTAACACTAGCTCAATTAAACACCAGTAAGGAAAATATTTGCTGTTACTACTGGCAAGATTCACAGCACCTAGTTTGAGATGCTGACTACCCAGCATTTCCGAAACACCACTGATCTGTATGATACTATAATGATCTCGGGTTGGTTTATATGGAAGAGACTACACACCCAGATACTCTGTGGCTGACTGTAGCAGTGCTTCTCAAACAGTGGGGTGGTATGATGCCCGGGGGGTGGGGGGGGGGCGGAGATTGGGGGTTGGTGGCTTATGACTCTGGGAACATGCTTTTCTGAAATAGTGTACGAAAATTCCGTTGTAATTGCACCTCCCCTCCAGTAGTTGGCAGTGGCGCGCTCAGTGTATCAGTGTCGTGGTTTTTCACATGAGCAAATGATGTGAAGTGTAGTAAACAACCCCTCAAGAAACAACACAAAAATTTTTCTAACAGGAACGAAAAGAAATGTGAAGAGAGACGCAGGTATTAAGACATAAATAAGTTGAATGAGTTTAAATAAGGATGTTTTTTTTTTTTTAATTTCAGGTACATTGGTGCACTTTAAATCTTTTTCCGTTACAGATTATAAAACAATGTTAATGAAGTTTTTCTTTATTGTAAGTTGAACTATATTTCTTTGTATATTTCTTTGTTTTGAATGTTAATAAAGATACAGTGTTATACACCTCCTGGTGTACTAATAACAATTTTATAGATAAATAATACTGTTGCTCGCGGGGTGGTGGGAGTGCAATGTTTTGTTTTTTTTTTCTTCCTAGAGGGGGCGCAACAGAAAATAATTAAGAAGCACTGCTCTCGAGTGATAACTGGATTGGTGCTTTGTGATATTTACTCACTGAGGTTGTGGTAATAATACTTTCCAAAGCCACAGCTACAGAACTTATTTAGTAATTTGATCTTGTTAGTGCTAATTGACCACAAATCACTATCTCTGCTTCTTTGGCTGCAATAAAAAAAACACAATAAAAACATTAACATGACATAAAAACAGAACTATTACAAGCACTCACTCATTCATTTGCTGAACTGCGGGTCACAAAGAGGCTGATGTCTATCTCAGCCAGCACTGAGCAAAGACAGGGTACACCATGAGCAGCTCACCAGACCATTGTAGGGCACACACAGAACTATTTACAGTTACAGCCACAGATGGAGCGATTTGAATCAGCCAAATAACTTAATGTGTATGCCTTGGGGACTGTGGGAGAAAACCCACATATCCAGAGGAAACTGACATAAGCACAGGGAAATCATGCAAACTCCACAGAGAAATGCCCAAGCCATTGACTCAAACCCAGGACCTTATTGCTCTTACGAGGATATGCTAACCACTACACCGCCATGCCGCCCAATTTTGCAATTAGGTTAATGCGAAAAATTCCGGTATACAATCAGCATAAATGCACAGCAGTATATACAGGGATTCTTCACTTTTGCGGTTAATGAGGACTGACCCCCCCCCCCCTTCCCCATGTGGCCGCTGATTTCCGAAAAGTAGGATCGACCCCCCTGACTGACATATATGTACATGGATATGTGTATATAATATCAATAAATACATATTCAATGATATAAATGTTTATAATAACAAACATTCAAAAATAATGCATAAGATGTAAATAAAATATAAATACAGTGGAACCTCACCTTACGATAGTCCCAACAAACGAAAAATCCAGGTTACAAAAAACACTTTCCTAAATTTTTTGTCTCTGGATACGAAACAAGTTCACGTTACGAAGGCGCCATCTCAAAAATTCAAACAATGCTCTCCCATTGACTATCTCCCAACAGCCTGCCCCGTTGGTCTCCCATTGGCTAGGAGGGATGACAGAGCTCCCTCCCATTGGCTATCTCCCAACATCCCGCCCCGCTGGCCTCCCATTGGCTAGGAGGGATGACGCAGCTCACTCCCATTGGCCATTATGGAGCACCCATAATGCTTTTCATGTAAAAGACAGAGTTACTGTTGTTTCATGAGTCTTTCTAGTGTGCTCATTGCAACTTTATTTTTTGGCTTAGGCTTTTAAACTTGCATAAACATTTGGAAGATTATAACTCTGCTAAGAAGACATGGTCAACACATGTGCGCGCGCGCGCGCACACACACACATGCACACACACAACGTGAGCGTGCACACACACACACACACACACACACACACACACACAACGCACTCGCGCACGTGTGATTCCCAGTGCGAGTGAAAAGAAGAAGTGGGCTCGTGGCATGCGGTTGAGTGATATCGCAAAGGAGTATGGCCAAAGACATGAACATTAGGTTCACTGGACACTTTTGATTGCCTCAGATGTGATTGTAAATGGTTGTGTGTTTTGTCTTGTGGTCTGGCAAGTTTTTCAGGATGTACTCCAGAGTTCACTGGGATGAGCTGCAGTCTCCCTGTGACCCCAATAAGGGATAAATCAGTCCAGGAAATAAAATGAAATGAAACTGCACAAACGCCAATGAACTAAAAGATGGATGATGGAATATACCATAGGATTTGAGGGTTTAGTGGAATTTAAGGGTGTCAAAGGTTTCCTCGAAGCTATTATGGTGGTGATGTGGAGCCTGCTGGTTAGGATTTATTCATTATAATTGTGTTTCTGTGTGTTTGTTCAGCTTCAAGGTGTCATGACCACAAGTAGCTCCTGTGTTTTGAATTGTGTGTGTGTTTGTGTGTGTGTGTGTGTGTGTGTGTGTGAGAGAGAGAGAGAGAGAGAGTGTCTGTGCATGTGTGTGTTGTGGATGAGTGTGAGAAAGCCTGAAGAAAAAGGATTTGGGGGGTTATGAAAAGCGACAGGTGTGTTGTTGTGATTTTGGAAATATTTTGATTTCCCGTTCCATGCAGAATAGGCAATAGATCTCTCTCTCTCTCTCTCTCTGTGTGTGTGTGTGTGTGTGTGTGTGTGTGTGTGTGTGTGTGTGTTCTGTGGTCTGGTAAAGTATTTTATCATTTCATTGGAGGAGTGTGAGCTCAGTGGGCCAGGCGGCAATGCCAGCACTGATGAATGGGGTGGCCAGTGATGTGGAGCCACCTCAGGGGCACCAAACGAGACAGCTATTTAGTGCCTGAACAAGACACATCGGTTTTCTTATTGTTTCCAAACTGCACAGAGGGAGATAATACCGAGCCGGGCCAATCAGAGCGGAAAAGAGAAAGGGGAATATCACGCAGAGGAACCGCAGATGCAGAATTCTCTCTGTGGGACAATATCCTTGTATACAAAAAAAAGAGGGATCAGATGTACTGAAATGTGTCACTGCTTTGGCTCTTATTACAGGGCCATGCATAAACTATGACACGGTGTGAACTCCTTTATTCATCTGGACATCATTACTGAGAGGAGAAGGTTTCCCTCAGGAAGAAAATGACTTGACTTGATGTGTTGTTTATATTCCACAATGAAAGCAGCCCAGAATGACTGAGATATGAAGTTGAAACAGGTCGCTGTGAACTCTGCACTGCAGGTGATTACAGTGGTAAGGCAGAAATGTATTTATTAATACGCCATGTTATGGAGGTTTATAGTGCCCTGTAGATGATGTATATAGTGCCTGTGTGTGTGTGTGTGTGTGTGTGTGTGTGTGTATTTATTTCTGTAAGTAATTTCCAAATGTATTAAAGTGACAATGTTTTCGAGCCGATGAAGTCAAAGGATGTCATCGTTCAATATGAAAGAAAATGTTCTGTAGGTTTCAACACTAATGAATCCGTATGGGGTATAGTGGCATAGTGGTTAAATCCCTCATCTCAGAACAAGAAGGACCCGAGTTCAAGCTCCACAGTCAAAAGAATTTCTGTATGTATCTTCTCTCCTCTCCGTGCTTGTGTGGGTTTCCTCCCACAGTCCAAACACATCCACATTAGACTAATTGGTTAGTCTGGATTGCCATATGAATGTGAATATTACCGCGTTAGCCTTGCAATTGACTGACCATATGTTCAGGGTGAACCCCACCTCTTTCCCAGAGTAGGCTGGGATTGACTCCAGCTTCCTTTTGACCCAAAACAGGACAAACGATGCAGAAAACTACCCAGACTCATGCATAACTAAAACAAACAAAAAAATTACTCAAACTCGCAGACAGACATGCAGGTAACAGTTTATGGAGAAAACACAACTTGAAGAAAGCACAGCAGCTGCAATTCAGCCTAAACACAGCACATGAGACGTGTGCTCTCTCTCTCTCTCTCTCTCTCTCTCTCTCTCTCTCTCTCTCTCTATATATATATATATATATATATATATATATATATATATATATATATATATATATATATATATATATTATTTATATATATATATAAAAAATATGGGGAATTAGTGTTATAGGGCACTGGATCGCTGATCCAAAGGTTGGGGGTTCGAGTCCCACTCTGCACAAGGTTGTCACTGTCCCCCCCCAGTGGAGCTAACTGGGTTATCAAAGGCCGGCCATGTCTCTCACTGTCTATGGTGTGAGGCATGTAAAAGAAC
>CM045748.1:21240359-21450359 GCA_024760905.1 Plotosus lineatus | reverse complement strand
AAAGTAAGATTTTGCTACTTGTTTGTGTTCTGTCAAACAAGATAGACATATTTTGTAACATGCATGTGAACTTATGCATGTTAATGAATAATGGGGACCTGATATATGAATATTTATGACTAATCGGCAGTGGTCGTGAAGACCGACTGTGTGGTGAAGAGGCATTTTAAAAGATATAAGCAGAGGAAAATTATTCAGAAAAAGCACAAAACTGCTACTGTTTCACAGACTATAATATCTGTATACATTTAAAATGGGAGTTTTGTGTGTGTGTGTGTGTGTGTGTGTGTGTGTGTGTGTGTGCGCGCGCGCGTGCGTGCCTGCATTTTAGTGGCTCTTGCTGTTGTATGTGTGTGCTGTGCACAAGGGAGCCTAGTGACATCGATTGAGGCGCACACACACACACACACACACACACACACACCATTATCTCGCTCTACACACGCATCACTGTAGCATTCAGTCGAAACACTCACCATTGTGTCATCATGTTCACTTTAATTGGCAAAGCGTGGTCACTGCCCCCCCTTCACACACACACACACACACACACACACACACACACACACACATACAGCTCTCAGGCCTTTTATCCCTTTTTTACACATACACCCACACACAGTGTGTGTGTGTATATATATATATATATATATATATATATATATATATATATATATATATATATATATACACACACACACACACAGTAGATAGATATACCCCGTGATGGCCTGGAGAGCTGTCCAGGGTGTACCCTGCCCTCGTGCAGAGTTGGCTGAAATGGGCACTAGCCTTATTTTTTTATTATTATTAGGATTAAGCAGTTCAGAAAATAAATGAATGGTTTAGCTCAGTTCATTTTCTGTAACCACTTAATTCTAATTAGGGTCACTGTGAGGCTGGCGCCCATCCTAGCCGGCCGACTCAGGCAAGGGCAGAGTACACCCTGGACAGCTCGCCAGGCCATCGCAGGGCAGAACCACGCTAACGGCTTTGCAGCTACTCTTATCGAAAGTCAGCAATGGTTCTTTTACAACTTCACACCATAGACAGTGAGAGACATGGCCGGCCTTTGATAACCCAATTAGCTGAACCGGGGGGGGGACCCCCAACTCTTAGGCTCAGCGATCCGGCACCTTTACCTCCAGGCCACCACTGTCCATAAATGAATGGATAGATAGATATAGCGTGTGTGTGTGTGTGTGTGAGTGAACTTGTGTGCAATTACAATACTCCACAATGCACAGGTATCAAAGGAAAAATTCACATTTTTCCAGTCAGTTTTCTCAACCTATTTTTACAAACATCACGTACACGCCAAAGACGCCCAACCAGGGGATAAATTCTTCTAAAGCAGTAAATAAATGATACAATAACAGATCTGCAATTTATTCCCTTTGTTCTTGTTTCTTTGTTCTTCTGCGATCATGAGAAAACTTTGTGTGTGTGCGTGCGTGCGTGTGTGTCTGTGTCTGAATGCGCACACTTGTCCATGTCATATAATGAGGAGCAGACTAGGTGTCTCACTACAGTGGGGACATTTTTGGGGAAATAGCAGCAGTAAGTTATGGTAAGGGTTGGGTTAGGCATTTAGTTATGATGGTTAAAGTCAGAATAAGAAGCTAAAGAAGGTGTCAATGTCCCCAAACAGATATTACAAGACTGTGTGGAGGAGTGTAGGTGAGCGGTTGTTTGGGCTGAAGCTTTCGTGAGTTATACTGTTGTTTAAAGTGTTTCTTTATCTTCACCACAATTAGCACAGTGGCATTGAGCTATGATAAAAACAAAAAAATAAATAAATAAAGAACAACAGTCTGGAAAGAAAGGGATAAAAGAAAGAAAGAGAAAAGAGGAAGTAAAGGATATAGAATAATGTATAAAATGAAGAAAGCAATAGAAGAAGACTTGAGGAAACAGGGGGGGCGTGATGAAAGCAAGAAATGAGAGAGAAAAGAGAGAGAAATGGGGGAATATTTGACGGTAGAGAGATAGAAGGAAAACAGGATGACAGTTAAGGAAAATTAGAAAAGGTGAGAAGGAAAAAAAGGGGGGAAGAAGGTAACATTGAAATGAGTAGCACTGAAAAATATCAGCGAGAGAGAGAGAGAGAGAGAGAGAGAGGTATAGATTGTGAGCGGGCAGAGGCTGATCAGAGTCTTGGTGTGCTCATCACACTGGAAGTGTGCATGACTGGCATTAAAGACTAAAGGATTTTTTTTTATGGAGTTTTAATTTTCATCTCTGTTCCTGAACCCATTCTCTCCAGATGTGGGTTTTTGGAGCGAGAGTGTGCTCTTTTCATTTTTTCCACTCATGTGAGATTTGATTGCAATGTAATTTACATTAATGTGTACCTGATAGTGCAGTTGTGACAGCGTAATAGACCAGTCATTTATTTCATCTACTCGAGAACAGCAGCAGAGCCGCCACACATCAGTCAGTGTCCTGCTCCATTCTGCCTTTACTTGTGTCGTCGTCAGTGAGTCACCTTCTTTTAGGAGAAACAGGAAACATGCTAATTAGCATAAGCGTAAAGACTGTAGCTGACGGAAGCGAACTAGCAAGACTGACCCGTATAAGTCTAACTCTCCCCTTGGTATTTTTTGTTTAGCTATCAACCCCTCCAACCATCCATCCATCTGTCTGCCCATCCAACCATTCATTCATTCATCCATCCATCCATCCATTGAAACATCTACCAATCCAACCATTCATCTATCCTAACCATCTACCTATCCATCCATCCAACCATCTATCCATCCATCCCTCTATCCAACCGTCTACCCATCCAACCATTCATCCATCCATACATCCAATCATCTATTTGTCCATCCATCCATCCCTCCAATCATCTATCCATCTATATATACATCCAATCACCTATCCATCCATCCATACGTACATCCAATCACCCATCCAACCATCTACCCATCCAACCATCTACCCATCCAACCATCTATCCATCCAACCATCTATCCATCCATCCCTCTATCCAACCGTCAACCCATCCAACCATTCATCCATCCATACATCCAATCATCTATTCATCCATCCATGCATGCATCCATCCAATCATCTATCCATCCATACGTACATCCAATCATCTACCCATCCAACCATTCATCCATCTATCCATCCAATCATCCTGCAGCTTTCATTTTTAAAGTAAAATAAGTGTAGCTAAACATTTTGGTTTGACATTTCAATGTTTTTGATTGTTAAGGCTTAACTGTAGTTCTAGCATTAATTAGCTCATTATTTCTTTAGTGTCAAATATTTACACTGGTCTTACAAATATAAGTGTGATCTTGTAGAATGAATTGTGTATGAATATACAGAGCACCGAACAGAAAGACAAAAGGAATACTGCATGCTCATTAGAACCACGGAGAACAATGGAGGACGGTTAAAAAAAAAAGCACAAAAAAAGGGATTAAAGCTCCATTGTAGTCTATTAAAGCGAGTGGAGATGTTAAATATTTAGCTACCTGGTTACCAGATGATTCTTCACATCATGAATTTATATCACAAACATGCATTTGGACCGAAACAATTGGGCATCAGCTTGGCGCATATACAACCAAAGGTTGATTTGAAAGGTCTTCCAGGAGTTGTGTAGATTAATCAAGGTTGTATATAGTGATGTACTTCTCATGGTTGTTGATGGATACACACGCTGACTGTGACCAAAACAGATGTTCTGATTGCATTTTTATTATATTTTTAGAAATTTTTAATCATTCAATAAATAATACTTATTTTTATTTCTTAATATTATTAATACTGAGGAGAGCCTGAATACAGTATGGATGCCTGGATTTATTTAGAAAGTGCAACACTGTACTCTGGTGGTGAAAATATAGAATGCACTCTATTCACTCATTCATTCATTGTGGAAGTGGTGGCCTGGTTTTAAAGGTGTTGGATCACTGATCCTAAGGTTGGGAGTTCAAGCCCCATTCTCAACGGTTGCCACTGTCCCCCTAGTGCAGCTAATTGGATTATCAAAGGCCAGCCATGTCTCTCATTGTCTATGGTGTGAGGCATATAAAATAACCATTGCTGATTTTCGACAAGAGTGGCTGCATGGCTGTCAGCATTTTTCTGACCTGGCGAACCATCCAGGGTGTACTCTGCCCTCGCCAGGAGTCAGCTGGGATGGGTGCTAGCCTCCCAGTGACCCCAATTAGGATTAAGTGGTTACAGAAAATGAATAAATAATCCCGGTTAGGGTTGCAATGAGGCTGGCGCCATCTCAGCCGACTCTGGGTGAGGGCAAAGTACGCACTTGACAGCTCGCCAGGGCAGAAAGACATGGAATGCGATGCAGCTACTCTTGATGAAAGTCAGCAATGGTTCTTTTACATGAACCTCTCACCACAGACAGTGAGCGACATGGCTGGCCTTTGATAACCCAGTTAGCTGTATTGGGGGACAGCAGTGACAGCCAACTGTTAGAGGGGCTTGAACCCCTGATCTTACCACCGGGTCAGAATGCACTTTAGTTAATTAAAAAAAAAATGTTTGGTTCCAGTTTCCCCAATTTTAATAGGGTCCTCTTTTATCTTCCGTTTACAATAAGACAAGAACAATGCGTGCTAAGTTGCGTTTCCTCTGAAATCAGAGAGCAACCGCATCTTTTAAAACCATTGCCCAGAAGAGATCTCACCCATCCAGAGAGTATTATCATATTTTCATTCTCTTGAACCTACAACCACAGACAGCTGTGGCAACATCAGGATTCATAATTGTGTCTCGTAAAAATAACGTAAACAATTTCTGTTGCATAGCTGAGTGTTGTAACAACCGCATCCCATTTTTGTTCAATATGTTTGTTTAAACTTTTTCACTTCACTGGGGAGTGAAGCAGGGGTACACTTCATATTGGTAGCTGGTCCACCAGAGGGCAGTATGTATACATAGTTAAGGGAAAGGGACAGCTGACAGAGTCCTTAATGTTTAGCACCAACAGTCAGAAGTTCATGAGCTCATATTCCAGCACTTCCGTGCTGTTGCAGGGGGATAACCCTATTGTTGTTGTTATGGTAGCACTGTGTCATGGCTGACCCTGCACTCTGAGCCTCAACGTCCAAAAAAGTTGAAATGCAAAAAATTCAATTCCACTGTGTTGGATATGTGATACTAAAAACCGTCTTCATCTCCAAACAGTTGAGAGAGGAAGCATTTGCTGACCCACTTAATCTTCCTAGGCTTGCAGGGAGGCTGGAGCCTATCTCAGCCACCACTCAAGAAACCATCAGAGGGCCAACGCATAACCCCTGGGGAAATTTGGAACAGTCAGTTGGCCTAATGTTCATGTCTTTGGACTGTGGGAGGAAACCAGAATTTCTCAGAAGAAACCCATGCAAGCAGGGCGAGAACACGTAAACTCTGAACAGAAATGCTCGAGCCGAACACAAGATCTAAACTCGGGATCTTCATGTTGTGAGGTAGATGTGCTAACCACTATGTGTTACCTATGAGAAATCAAATTGGCCAAATTGTTTTTGTTTATTTTTACTTACTAAAGTTGTCTGGATTTCTGTCTCCGGGTTTATCTCAGGATCCCGTACTCTTTAAAACCCAGGGCTCTTTAATAGTTAAAGGTTACTGGGATTTCAAAACTGTTTTACTTGGAATCATCTGTGAAGGAAATGGAGATGGTTAAAGGGTTTTAACCATTATTTAGCTTTTTACACTTTCGTCCTCAGATCTTGATCTGAAAGGCACAAGGGCCGAACAGTAGCAGCTTGGCACTGCTGGGATTTGATCAACAACTCCCCTGATAGTTACCCAGTACAGTAAGCCAATGAAAAGCCCCTGCCAATTTAAAGCATTTAGCCTTTAATGGTTTTATATCTGAAGTGTTTTTATAAATGCATTATATCGTAAATGTGTTTTAAGATTCAAGGTTTAAGAAGCGTTTGTCATTTCAGCCACGTACAGCTGCTGCACTACATAGTGAAACGTTCCTCCGTGACCTGGTGCTACATAAACATACAACATACTCAACTCCGGAAAAAAAAACAACAACACAGAGCAAAGACCAAGGTTTTTATCCTCGCCACATAAAGTGCAAAATGTACAACTAGTTGTAAACAGTAAGAAGATAATACAGTGCAAAAACAGTATAAAAAGAAAAATATAAAACAAGAAGAAGAATTTCCGAAAGAAAAAAACGAATTGATGTACAGAGTAGCAGCGGTTTCGATAATGTAAATAGATTTTTTTTGTTGACACAAGGAATTATTTCATGAACCCAGTGCTTCTCAATTATTTTCTGTGGCGCCCCCTCTAGGAAGAAAAAACATTTCACACCTGACCCGCGAGCGACGACAAATAGTATTATTTGTCTACAAAATTGTTATTAGTACACATCTGCATAACATTGTATCTTTATTAACATTAAAAACAAAAAAAAGAAAAAAAAATATTGTTCAACTTACAATAAAGAAAAACTTCATTAACATTGTTTTTTTTTAATCGTTTTTGTAAAAATTTGTAATAGAAAAGATTTAAAGTGCCTGAATGTGCCTTAAAAAAAAAAATACATCCTTATTTAAACTCATTCAACTTATTTATGTCTTAATACCTCCGTCTCTCTCCACCTTTCTCTTCGTTCCTGTGAGAAATTTTTCTGTGTTGTTTCTTGAGGGGTTGTTTACTGCACTTCATATCATTTGCTCCTGCGAAAAACCGCTACACCATAGTGCGACAATGAGAGCGCCACTGCCAACTAGTGGAGTGGAGGTGCAATTACACTTAATTCTTGTACACTATTCCAGAAAAGCATATTCCCCAGGGTCAAACCCCAACCCCCCACTATTTGAGAAGCACTGCATTACTGCATTATCCATTGATTGAAAACAACAGAATGACTTTGCATTTTCTTACATTTACTCGTTTTATTGAGAAATATCAACTGCCTTCCAGACATCCGTAATCAATATGTAAACCAGTAAGTAATCCAGTAACTCATTTTTCTGAACCACTTTTTCCTTTTAGATTTGAGTTGTCCACTCTGAACAACCTACCAGTCCATCGCAGTCCAAACACTCGTACAATTATCCGTACTCACACTCACACCTAGGGGCAATTTGGAACAGCCAATTACAGTTATGTGCATGTGTTTGGAATATGAAGGTTAACTAGAGTACCCGAAGCAGCATGCAAACTCTACACAGAACCGCCCTCACCAAGCCTCGGACTTGGACCTAACACCTTCATGACATAACTTCCTGCCTTGGGTAGATTTTTATTTGAATTTTATATTTGATGTCCTGTAAAATTCTTGTTCCTAAACATGAGGGTAACTTCTCGATTTCAGAGTATTTGAAGTTCTTTCAGACAGTTGAAGTTGGTATTAGATGAGGGCTGAGTCAGCACCTCTTTAGCTCTCTCTCCCTCGCTCTCTCTCTCTCTCTCTCTCTCTCCAGGAATGAGGAATCATGGGAATGGACATGCTTGTCTTTGGATTCAGCCAGCTGTTGCCCAGCATGACAGAGACAGGTGGTGTGCCTTTATCCCTCACAGCACAGCACACAAATACACACTTTCCTACCTCGATAATAAGCCTTTTGTTCAGCTACATCAGATTTCAGTAAAAAAATAAATAAAAACAGGTTGGGCTTTTACACCCAAGCCTGCTGGCTCATCAGAATGAGACCTTACCCTGGGTTCTGTAGTGACTGAGTTGAACTCCTCCTGAAAGGGACACTAGCCCACCACATGTTACCGTTCCAGAGAGAGAGGCACACTTGTGGTTAAGACCTTGCCAAGGGCCTTACCATGGTGGGGTCTAAATGGGATTCAAACCTAGAACCTCTCAATCATGAGCTCAGCACCCTAACCACTGGCCCCACAAAGTTTTCAGTGTGATGCATAAAATAAACTCACTTTGCCACGCTCATAAATGAAGATGCTGCTTTTTTTTCCTGTGTGGGTTGTATTTCTGGATCAGGCGTGGGACAGGAATGGAGTAAGAACAGCTGTGGTCTGAGGGTATTTTCCTCATTGTTTCCTCCACAACAGATTCTCTCGCCTGATTACCGATTTGTTTTTTGCTGCTGTTCTTAAGAAACCTTAACGAGAGAAACTGTAGAAAATAACAAACCCATACATTTAGTACTTCAAGGACTTTCTGCTTTTAGTAAATGGGCTTTTCATCATAATTCACTTTCGTTCTCTGTACACTGAAACTCCTGCTAATACAGTAATGGAGTTCAGTCTATAATGCTGCATTGATTCGGTGTCTGAGCGTCGAGAGTGTTTTAACGTAATATAGTTTGAACATGTAATATAGTACTTGGCGTAGTGATTTTTGAAAAAATGAAGTAGAAAATCCTAATTTAACAATGTGATGATGAGCAATGGACCCTCTGATGGACTCAGGGTTCACCCTGCCTTCACCCAGACTTGGTTGACACAGGTGCCAGTCTTCTACTGACCCTAATTAGGATTGTGAGGCTATCAACCTGGAGTTCAAATCCAAGATGATACCACAGCCATCCCTGACCGAGAGTCAATTCACAAGTTTCCACGTGAGAGATGGATGGTATATCGTCACTTCCACTTTCACTCACAGCAATCAATAGCCAATCATGGACGTTTATGAGCTCATTCGTATGATAGGATGCCCCTAAATACGCAAACGCTGTAATTCAAAATGAGGTGAGCAGCAGCAGCATCACATCTTACAGAGGAGGCATGTGCATGATTGAGAGTGAGCGACATGGCTGGCCTTTGATAACCCAGTTAGCTGAACTGGGGGGGACGGTGACAACCTTGTGGAGAGTGGAACTTGAACCCCCAACCCTAGGATCAGCGATCCAGCGCCCTTCTCATTGTCTATTGTGAGAAGGTAGTACAAGAACCATTGCTGACTTTTGTAAAAGGTAGACTGCATTGCTGTCAGCATGTTTCTGCCTTATGATGGCCTGGAGAGCTGTCCAAGGTTGCCCAGAGTTTGCTGAGATGGGCACCTAAGATTAAGCATAGCAGAGAATGAATGAACGAATTAATGCATATTCAAAATCTAATATGTTGTTGTTGTTTTTTTTTGCAATAAGGCAGAATTCCTATAATAAATGTCATAAGCAGTGGTAGCATAATTCCGACACGCACACACACACACACATACAAGTTTAATTAAGTTTAATTAAGTGGTTTTAAGTCCCAGTTTTGACAAGCGTGCCTGGATGAAGCCTTTGCATGCCCTCCCTGTGCTTGTGTGGGTTTCCTGTGTTGTTTATCTTCTAGACTTTTTTATTCTTGTTCTTTCAGTCTGTTATACTTCATATTTCATTTCATACATTTATTTCTTCTTCTTTTTTTTTTTTTTTTGATGGGCCACTTAATCCTACTTGGGCCCGGGGAAGCTGGAGTCTATTTCGAACAAAACTGGGTATAAAAATAGGTGCATATATATGTGGGTATATATGTGTGTGCACCCTCAACATCTCACCAGACAATTGCAAGGCTAAGACACACACACACACACACACACACACACACACACACAACACAACCATTTGCAATCATGCTCACACATAGCATAAATAAAGAAGAACTAGTTAGCCTAATGTGTGTTTATTTAGACTGTGAGAAGAAACCAGAATACTCAAAGGAAACCCACGCAAAGAACAGGGAGAACATGCAAAGTCCACACAGAAACACCCAAGACTGGAACTTGAACTTCATGCTGTGAGGAGGCTATGCTATTCACTGTGTCACAGTGCCGCAATGCATTTATTTACTTGTTTTGATTTGTTGTTTGTGTTTTATTCTGCTTTGTTGATTTTGTTATTGATATAACCTGAAATAAGACCTGAGTATCTCATTTCATTTCTTATGAAATATGAAACAACAATAATGTCAACAACATTTAAAAAAAAAACCTTTATGTCCATTTGATAACATCAGCAAACAAGTCTGATAAACTGCATTTCCCAAGCTCCCTCACTATCCACAAACACCCACAATCACCAGTACAGTTCCCAAGATCCATATGCTCCAGCACTCACAAGTGTTTCCCCTTCCCTACTCATTAAACACAATATATAAAGACCCTTCACAACCCCAAGGTGTAAGATAGTGTTGTGTCCACATGTGGTAGGCTTGGCTAAATTGGCTGCATGGGTGCTCTGGTTTTAATTACTCCAAGTTTATAAGGGATTGTTTTGGGGTTGTTTTTTTTTTTTTTTTTTTTTGGGGGGGGGTTGTATGTTGAGTGTGATGTTTGCCAATCATTCCCTAAGGGGAATCCCTGAATAATCCTGGAATGTTGCGGTTAGTTTAACGTCACTATTCAATTCAGCAACATCCACCAAGCCTAGAGAAAATAATCATTTTATATATACAGGGATCCCTCACTTTCTGCGGTTAATTGGGACCTATATCCCCACGCAACCATTGAAATCCGCGAAGTTGGATCAACACACCACCACCACCACCTCCCTTCCCCGATTGACTTATACGTACATGTATATGTGTATTTAATATCAATAAATAAATACATATTCAACACTATAAATGCTTATAATAACAATTAAACATTAAAAAATAATATGTTCCACTGTAGCTGTACTCCAACTGATTTGATTGTTAATGTCGTGCCAATAATAATGATTACTGATATCTGGACGGCAGTTGATGTTCTGCAACAAAGCTTGTAGATGTAAGAAAATGCAAAAGCATGTTTTTGTTTACAATTTACCGTTTTCAAATCAGCACCACACACATTATTTTTGGAACTTATGAGGTATTGAATTAGTCGTGATATAGCTGATTAAATATTAATGCAGCCGTGAGGGCGGGCACAAACAAGTGTTACGACAGGAAGGGCATCCGGCGTAAAACTTTTGCCAGAATACAAAATGAAAACCGTAAAGACAAATTTCATACCGGATCGGTCGAGGCCCGGGTTAACAATGACCGCCATCAGTGCTGTTAACCAACAGGGTGCTGGTGGAAATTGGACTAATGTTGGTCGAAGAAGGCGAGGTCGAAGAAGGAGAGGCGGGAGACGTGTCTGTAGGCAGAGATAGAAGAAGAAAAGCATGAGTCTAGGACTGAACGTAGGGACTTTGAATGTTGGAACTATGACAGGAAATGGTAGAGAGCTGGCTGACATGATGCAGAGGAGGGAGGTAGACATACTGTGTGTTCAGGAGACCAGGTGGAACGGTAGCAAGGCTAGAAGCTTAGGAGCAGGGTTTATGCTGTTTTTTCATGGTGTGGATGGGAAGAGAAATGGTATAGGAGTCATCTTGAAGGAGGGGTTTGTCAGGAATGTTCTAGAAGTGAAAGGAGTGTCAGACAGAGTGATGAGTCTCAAGTTAGAAATTGAAGGTGTGATGTTCAATGGCTGACAGACGAGGTTAGACAAAAATCATTATGGACTATGATGTTTGCAGATGAAAATTGTGATCTGCAGTGAGAGCAGAGAACAAGTGCAGGAAAATCTAGAGAGGTGGAGCTATGCCCTGGAAAGGAGAGGAATGAAGGTTCGCCTCAGTAAAACAGAATATATGTGTGTGAACAACAAGGACCCAAGAGGAACGGTGAGGTTACAGGGAGCAGAGATAACGAAGGTGACGGATTTTAAGTACTTAGGCTGAACAATACAGAGCAATGGAGAGTGTAGAAAAGAGGTGAAGATTTGTGTGCAGGCAGGCTGGAATGGTTGGAGAAAAGTCTCCGGAGTACATCAGAGGGACAGCACATGTTCGAGGTTTTGGAGACAAAGTCAGAGAGGCTAGATTGAGATGGTTTGGACATGTACAGAGGAGGGATAGTGAGTATATTGGTAGTACAATGCTGAGGTTGGAACTACCAGGCAGAAGGTCTAGAGGAAGACCAAAGAGAAGATTTATGGATGTGGTGAAGGAGGACATGAAGGTAGTTGGAGTAAGAGTAGAAGATACAGAGGATAGGATGAGATGGAGGCGGATGGTTTGCTGTGGCGACCCCTGAAGGGAAAAGTCAAAAGGAAAAGAAGAAGAAGATAGCTGGTAAAGTATTAATATACTCTCCCGTATTTTCCGGACTATATGTTGCTCTAGAGTACAAGTCGCATTGACAAAAAATGCATAATAAAGAAGAAAAAACATATATAAGTTGCAAACTCATGGAAACTGTCGACCTTGGCTTGGAAATTTGCTGGCCGTTTTTTTGACGTTGTGGTCCTTGCTCTATAAGAGAGGTGGTTGCGTTGTATGAAGCGGTAACTCCAAGAAAGTCCTCAGGCAAAATCATTTATATTCATCCCTTTGACAACAACATGGACGTGGGGACGCAACTGCACTTTTGCCAAGCCCCTCCCTGTAGCACGTTGCTCAAACCCCCCATGTGCGAGCTTGTTCTTCTCGCCGTAGCCATCTAGCTTTTAGCCCGTGATTAGCCTCTTTTGTTTTTGTTTTCTTCATTGCAGTACAGTAATAGCAATCTTCACTTTTCTCCAGTCCCTGCTGCTTGATTACCATTTTCTGCTGCATATTTCACTACTTGCAGCTTGTAATCCGCAGAATAGGATTTTCTTTTTGGGGACATTTCTTCAGTGGTGGGTGAGCAGGTACTGGTGCTCAAGCTTAGAGTGCCCTCTTGTGGTTGTGAGTGTGAAAATAACAAAGTGAAATTATGTCTTATTATGACAAACAGAATTATATGTAATAATTTCACATATAAGTCGCTCTGGAGTATAAGTCGCAAAGTATGAAAAAACTGCACCTTATATAGTCTGGAAAATGCACTTAATATTCAACCTGTTATTCCTGAATTCATTCTATCTAACATCTTTCTTTTCCCAAATACTGTACAGTTGAAATGTGACAGTGTTTGAGTAGCACTACTCCACAATGTGAGATTTAACTTTAGAACCATTAAGGCTAAGACTTGTGCATAGTCGTGCAGAATATTCTGGCCCCTCATCTATGGATGTAAGACATCATTCATCACACGCAGTGTGGGAGGTAGAAACATAGGAAAGGCAAAATGCCTGGAGAGCAGAGGGTCTGGAACTGGACTCCTCTAACCCAAACAATAGAGAACACACTCCTCATTTTAGATCATCAAACAGAACTGTTGGAACTCAGGGTCACCCGGGGTGGAGCATGCAGCCAATAAACAATGCACACACACACACACACACACACACACACACACACACACAAACAGTGACTGAGAGAGAGATTATTGAGAGGAAACAGAGAAAACCAGATGAAGGAGTAGATCTAATGTTTTCTGTGAAACATCATTTATATGTTTGTAAGTGTATAAATTTGTATGAGAGGACATGAATCATGGAGAGGTGAAGACCTGGAGAACCCTCTGTAGCAGCAGAAATCCCAGCATGCAGATGTGCCTCTGAACAGCAGGACTCCATATAAGGAATATTACTGCAGAAGCCTGATGACCTGCTGGGAATGTAAAACACTTGAAACTGTGTTTGAAGTTATTTTTTTGATATATGAGGAGTGATTTCCTAACTGACTTATCTGGCTGTGCAAAAATCTTGTCCTACAGCTTTAAAATCCACTGATTAGCACTGCTGCAGTCACTACTTCCTTCAAATTTCTCTCTAACCAAAGACCAGAATAAAATAAACCTATTTTAATTGTATTTCTATTATATATATATATATAAAATATTATTATTATTATAGTGTGTGTGTGTGTGTATGTATGTATATATATATGTATATATATGTATATATATATATATATATATATATATATATATATATATGTATGTGTATATATATATATATATATATATATATGTATGTGTATATATATATATATATATATATATATATATATATATATAATAATATAAAATTTCTATATATATATATATATATAAATCAGAAATTCTTTGGAAACGTGATTTTTGGCGAAAACTTATGTGTGAAGTGCACAACAAAGGTGAGGAAGCCTTCATACTGTATGTTCTTGAAGGATTTACAGAAATAGACAAATAAAAGTAAATCAGAAGCCAGCAAAGGCTCATGTGGCCACTGTGCATGTCCAATCACTACAGAATCACATGTAATCACTGGTCATAGGGATCTCTCGCTACTTCGTGCTTCAGTTTCTGCAGCTTCAGTGCATCGTGGGTTTTTCAAAAATATTCATCGAAGAATAAAAAATAAGGAAATTAAGGTAAAATAGGGAAAAAGTTAAGGAAAATGCTGCAAAACAAGGCCAATTATGCAGAACACCCCCCCAAAAAAAAAAAGGAAAAAAACCCAAAAGAACGACAGTACTTACATTTTTATGTGAGGTGCACATATGACTGTGTGCGCGCGCGCATCTGTGTGTGTGTGTGTGTGTGTATTTATATTTTATTTACATTTTATGCATTATTTTTGAATATGTAATTGTTATAAGAATTTATAGCATTGAATATGTATTTATTGATCTTATATACATATATACATGTACATACACGTCAGTCAGGGGGGTCGATCCTACTTTGAGGTAATCGGCGGGGGGGTCCCCATTAACTGCAGAAAGTGAGGGATCCTTGTATTTTTTTTTTCAGGGCAAACTAAATATATGCATATATAAATTTATCCAGTTCATTTGAAAGGTAAAATAAATTGGATTTGCAGTGTTTGGGACCGAAAGGTTGCTGGTTTGATTCATGAACCAGTAGTAAAAATGTGTGGTGGTGGTGGTGGTGGTGCCTTCCTTTCCTCCACCTTTATGGCTGAAGTGCCCTTGAGCAACACACCTAACTCCCAACTACTTTCTCTTCCGCCCCCAGTGTTCATGGCAGCCCAGTGCTCCTGGTATGGCTGTGGTGCGATAATTTCCCTTGTGGGATTATTACAGTATGTATTGTAAAATCAAGAATTCACTCTTACCCAAACGGCCACATGCAGGCTGAATGCAATATGCAATAAAATCAAAAGGAGAAAATAGAATAAAAGTTTTATGCAGCATGCATTTACTGTGTCTTTTCATTAAAAATCATAATGAAAATAACTTTTATATAGTGAAGATTATTTTGAGGGGTGAGTAATCTGATTTGTTTCCCGATGATGACCTGAAATTTAATGAAAAGATGCCAGAAGCTGCCCTCGTGTGGATATGCAGTTACCATGTTTAACTCCATAAGAGCATGTCATACTAATGACCTGAAGAAATACTGACACTGTCTATAAGCAACTCTGATGAAATTTGACACGTGTAACTTTCTGTTTCAGAAACTTTTCTGTCAGAGAGATAATGGCATGGCAATGGAACCGGCTTTGGGGACCTGAATATTATCCTCAGATCTGATAAAAGAAAATGGTCGAAAGTATGAAACAGAGATCACTCATCATAAACAATGAATAACATAACACTAAAGACCTGAACCTTTCACATAAATATGTGGTAATTATGAATGTCTTTGTGAAGTTGTGACAGAGGTTAAGCTGAGACACAGGTGGTGACTGGTAATGAGGAGGTCAGGGTCAGAAGATAGGATATTTCCCCAAAAGTATGCTGAAATGTGACCTTCCACATAGCGCTCTCTGCAATACAGAACCATCTGTTCTGTCTCTTCACCGATTTTCTACTTTTTTTAACCTTCCTTCCAAAGGTGGCTGATTAAACCAAATTATACACTACATAAAAAATGAGTATCCGTCATACTGGTTATTTATTTCTTTTCAGGTGATGCTAGCTGATGAGGAGGAAGTAGCAAAACCCAAACAGCAGCTGGGTGAATATGAACTCTTAAAATGGTTTTGAGCAGTTTCCACTTCCATGAGCATGGTTCATGCCATGGCCTAACCTTCCTGGGCTAAACACTTTGGGGTGTGTCCAAGCCTGGGGAACTGAATGGGGGTTAGGATTACAGCCTCCTCAGGCAAGTCCAACACATGTGCTGTCAGTCATATCCCCAACACACATGAGAGAGACATAGAGAGAGGGAGAGAGACATAGAGAGAGGGAGAGAGACAGAGAGAGAGAGAGAGACAGAGACAGAGAGAGAGAGAGAGAGAGGGGTTGAGGAGTTTTGCAAGGTTTACTCATCCTGATCCAGAAAACAGTTGAACGACTATAGTTCTGTATCCAGGGCAGTTCTTTCTTGGACATCCAAAGAATGGAAAACAAGCTTCTGGTGGGATTGTGTGTGCTGCTGGCGTCTATTTGTCAGGTAAAAATATAACTTTCTTTCCTTCCTATACAAGTACAGTATTGAGGTAAATCAGGGTCCAGTACTCAGCCCTGAGCAGTTTGGACATGGTGCAATGTACAAGTCCCAGTTTTTTTTATTTACAATGTCTTTAAAAAGGTTAACTTCACTTTAAATATTAATTGTTTATGTTTTAGGAACAATTATATTTGTTGCTTTAATATGTTATTAAATTCAGTTGAAGTAATACTACAAGTTAAACAATAAGGCTATTGAAATGGGTTCTGTTTGAAATAGATATAGTGATGTAGATTTTAGGAGCTGCTTCCAGCCCCAGGCCGCAGCTGCTAAACTCATCTATAACTACACATTCAGTCTCATGTCAGAGTAATGGATTATTAACTTCCTTTGTTTTGAGTTCAGTAAGTTGACGTCAGCTATTAGCTGCCGAGCAGTCTTAAACTGTGAACATGGTCCATCCAAATATCCAGCACTGCTGATTAAGAGGTTGCTGACAGTTAATCAGTAATAGCAATAGCAGATTTCATGATTCGTGCTCTAGTCTAGCAATATAGTTTATTGGCCTTCCGTCTTGTCAACATTACCATTAGGAGAAAATTAACAAATGAAGAGAGCATACAAATAATAATCATGAGAAAATAAACACACCGAGGTTAATCACAATTAAGTTGCTGACACTGTTTGTGTTGCAAGTGGAACTCAAAAATTAGAAGATTCGTGATCCTGGGAAACCGAAATCTTTCCTACATAAAACATACTTTGATGATTAGGCACTTTAATAATAATAATAATAATAATAATAATAATAATAATAATAATTAATAAATTAAAAATGCACATTAGGATAATTATATTGTTTGACTGTTCCAATGGGCAGTGGTGGCCTGGTAAGTTGGTCAGGTGCTGGCCCTCTGATCCCAAGGTTGGGGGTTCAAGCCCCACTCTCAACGGGTTGTCACTGTTCCCCCAGTGCAGCTAACTGGGTTACAAAAGGCTGGCCATGTCTCTCACTGTCTATGTTGAGAGATTCATGTAATAGAACAATTGCTGACTTTCGACAAGAGTTGTCTGCATCAGGGTGTCTCTGCCCTACGATGGCCTGGCAAGCTCTCCAGTTTATACTCTGCTCTTGCCTAGTTTCGGCTGAGATGGGCGCCAGCCTTTCCATGAGCCTAATTAGGAATAAGCGGTTAAGAAAATGAATGAATGATTGTTTCAATTTGACCTGAGGTGTGCGTGTGTGTGCGTGTGTGTGCGTGTGTGTGCGTGTGTACACACACACACACACACATATATATATATATATATATATATATATATATATATATATATATATATATATATATATGAGACAAGATATATGAATTATAATAATCATCATCATCATAATCATAATAATGCAATTTTCATCTAGTGTGTGTAGCCTTCATTGTAATACAGTCTTGTTTTCCTGTAACCCATGGCAGGTATGGTAATGAGCAGTTGTAGTGTCACACTTTTACTTTATTTATGCACCATCTGTGAGTTAGGCATTGGTGAATCTATTTGAAATATGTGATTGGTCATGTGGCAAAAATATATCAAGGCATTTCAGCACTAGGCATGCAAATATTTTACACGTTAAATCCTTCTGTGTCACGGAGCAGTTACTCATCTTTTTTTCTCATTGGGTTTACGTTTTATTTTGTCAAAACCGGTCATGTTTTGTTCATGAAACCTATATGAACGTTTGCTCAGTCATTTATAGCAGCTGGGAGAACCTACATCCTGTCTTCAGACGCCAGAAGAAATGCTCACATCATTTTTTTGCAGTTAAAGGCAAGGCTATTGTTAATTTAAAAAAAAAAAAAAAGGAATAATCCCAGAAAGAAAAAAAAAAAAAAATCACGATTTCTATGGGAATAGTAAAATGTGTACCGTGAGCCTTCTTGTCTGTACAGTGAAAGCTCTTTGAGAGTCGGTAATGACGAATGGCAGCTGTTCCCAGATGCATGTACTCGATGCCGGTTGTCCTGTGCAGTAATCCCAACTGCGGAAAGAGAAAGCCAGCACCAAGGGAGCATGAAATCATGAACAAATCAGTCTATAAAGCAGTCAGTGTTGAGCTCATGCTCATTGGAAACAATCGCTCGAGACAGCTGAAGGGTTTCGATTTACAGGCAAATCTCTTCCCTCGCAGTCTCTCCCCAGTCACAGCAGAAGTTATGCCAGATACCAATGAATAGTGAATATGCCTCTGTTCTAGAGGTACGTATCTCAGAAAGCTGAACTGGAACCTACAAACAAAACACTTCACTAGCTGTGCTGCTTCCTTTAGTGGCACTGTTCGAAAGCAATAAGTGCAATACCATAGTGTGGCAACTGTTTTCCTATTAAAAGTTTTGAATACAACACTGTCCATAATGAAGAGCAATGATAAAGATCAGGCATCTGCTCAAGTAAAACATGGACACCCTCAGTACAGTACTGCTGCAGTTCTCAAGGCATGAAAGATGTTTGAAAGAAAGATGGAAACATTGGAAATGGTGGTAAACTATGGAAATTGTTACTCAGATCTAGGTCTCATTGGATTCACACACAAGTACAGAACTCATCAGGAAATGCAGACTAGAGCCAGAGCTCAGAGAAGAACAAGTCTTCCTACTAATTTGAATAGTCGCCATGCCAAGTTATGTTTGATTAATAATAAGAGTCACGGATATTACTGCAGTAGACATCTGTAAAGATAGTGGATGCAGTTAAAATGAATCCTCATAGACATACTGTACATTAAAAAAAAATAAAAAAAGTTAAAAATTTTTTCAAGGGAAAGAGGAAACAGTTTCCCATACTGTGGAATTCGATCAGCTTCTCTTCCATGATCTCTGCTGACTCGCAGTCATGTACAGTGATCCCTCGCTACTTCGTGTTTCATTTTCTGCGGCTTCAGTGCACCGTGGGTTTTTCAAAAATATTCATCGAAAAATGAAAAAAATAAGGATATTGCTACAAAACGAGGCCAATTATGCAAAAAAAAAACCCAAACAAACAAAAACAACCCAAAACCCCCCAACAAAACTACATACATTTTTATGTGAGGTGCGCATCTGAGTGTGTGCGCGCGCGTCTGTATGTGTGTGCATTTATATTTTATTCACATCTTATGCATTACAGGGATTCCTCACTTTCCACGGTTAATTGGGACCAAGATCCCCATGCAACCATCAAAATCCGTGAAGTATGATCACCCCCCAACTCCCCCCCTGACTGACGTATACGTACATGTATATGTGTATATAATATCAATAAATACATATTCAATGCTATAAGTGCTTATAATAACAATTAAACATTAAAAAAACATAATATGTAAATTAAATATAAATACACACACATATAGATGGTATTGCATGAGAAGAAGACAACACACACACATACACACGCACAGATGCAACAACAATAAGTAGTTTTGATGGGAAATTTTGTGTTGATTTTTGTTTTGTGTTTGTTTAGGGTTTTTTTTTTTTCCATAATTGGCCTTGTTTTTGTGGCATTTTCCTGAACTTTTTCTCCTATTCTTCCCTAATTTCCTAATTTTTTAATTTGATGAATATTTATTTATTTATTAAAATATGATGCACTGAAGCCGCGTGAATTGAAGCGCGAAGTAGCAAGGGATGCCTGTATTTTTTCATGTTTAATTGTTATTATAAGCCTTTATGGTAAAGTCTGTTGGGTTTTTACACCCGAGCCTAGTGGCTCATCAGGCCGGTGCTTATCCTCGGTTTCTGTAGTGTGAAGCGACCAGGAGTTCACCTCTTCCTGGATGGGACGCTAGTCCATCGCAGGTTACCTTTCCAGTATATTCTACTGGTACCCTTTTATACTGCTGGGTGAACAGAGGCACACTTGTGGTTGAGACCTTGCCCAGGGATCTTAGCACAGTGAGGGTTTCAGTGGGATTCAAACTCACAACCTCCCGAACATGAACGCAGCACCCTAACCACTACACCACCGGCCCCACTATAAGCATTTATAGTGTTGCATATATTACATACACATATTCATGTATGTATACGTCAGTCAGTGGGGTCGATCCTACTTCGCGGAAATTGGCGGTCGCAGGGGGGTCTCAGTCCCCATTAACTATAGAATGTGAGGGATCCCTGTACTATAGTTTCATACATAGTCATGCAAGTACAAACAAAAATAATAATAATTCATACAGCCAATCAACAATTATTTTTTTTTTTTTTTACCTAGAGCAAACATCAAAAAACAAACAAAAAAGTTTCTGTCTATATGTAGGCCATAGTTCAACTTCCACAAATACCTCCAGAAGAGAAATACTGTATACTCAATAGGAAATGCTGATGATTTTTGAGATACGGAGTGTTTCTGTTTATTATCCTCGTAAAATGTCTGCCTACATTAGTAAACAACAAGATATTTAGAAAGGGCAATATTGAGCTGCTCTTCTAAGTTGTTGTAGGCGGAGCAGTTAAAAAATCATTCATTGTTTGGTAGCATCTGTCAATCAACAATATCTATAAATTCTGATTGGTCATCATTCAAATTGCATCACATGAAAGTTCAGCTGAATTCCACCAGAACTCGGTATCTGCTAGCATCAGATTGATTTAGATAATGTTCCTTTCCATCGCCCATTCTGCTGATGTTCAATGACTTTACATGGTTGCTTGTCCCGCACTGAGTCCTGGAACCCCTAAAGGTGATATTTATTGAAATATATTATTATTTTTGGAAGGAGTCTCCTGGGTCAGAGCTTTTGTCATACTACTTACTTTATTTTTCCCACTATGGGAATATGCTTTACAGTTTTTCGGTAATAAACTGTATTATTTTATGCCATTAACTTCTATAAAAAGTGCAGAAATTAGTGTTTTTAGCTGTTATAACATAATTGATAATGCAACAGACTTTTTACACACATCCCTCAAAGATAAACAAATTCAAATATATCATGTGTTGTTCATTGGCTAATAAAGAAATGTAATTATTGGCAATTTGCTTTAGTGTAATAATGAAAGGGGGGGGGGAACACTTTAAGTTGTACTACTATTTAAAAAGGGTGGTACGTGTGATCATCATGTCCACCACACAGCAAGAAGGTCCTGGGTTCAAGTCTCGGGCTTGGATGTTTTTGTGTAGCGCTTGTGTTGAGTTCACTCGGGTTTCCAGTCCCCTCCTTTATGCGTATTAGGTTCACGGGCTGTTCCGAAGAGTGAGTGTGAATGGTTGTGCATGTGTTGATCCTGAAATGGTCTGGTGAGCTGTTCAGGGTGTTTAGGGTGTAACCACCTTTGAACAGTGTTGACTGAGCCAGGCGCCAGCCTCCATGTGATCTTAGGATTATTAAGTGGTTGTTCAGTTGATGAGTTGATGAGTGCATGAGTGCGTACTATTTAAAAATACCAACTACATAAGAGTAAATGTGCTTTTTGTCAGACAGCATATTGATCATATTGCAGCATTAAAAGTTAAATATACACTATATTAAGTATTCATGTCTTTTTTCATTTGCCTTTTTCCAGTTCATGATGTACAAGACATGTATAAAAGTCTGTACTGAATACATGACAAGTAATCTGTATCTGCGCATCGGTATGTGTGTGTATTTATATTTCATTTACATCTTATGCATTATTTTTGAATGTTTAATTGTTATTATAGGCATACATAGCATTGAATTTGTATATATTGGTATTATATAGACATATGTACATGTACATATACGTCAGTCAGGGGGGTCGATCCTACTTCGTGGAAATTGGGGGTCACGGTGGGGTGGGGGGGGGGGGTGTCCCCGGTCATTAACCCCGGAAAGTGAGGGATCCATGTACATAGTTTTATACATAGTCATGCAAGTGCAAACATAAATTTAAAAAATAATTAATAAAGCCAATCAACTATTTTTTACCGCGTGCAAACTTAAAAAAAAAATAATAACATGACAAGTAATAATACAGTAATATTGACAATAATCAGTAATTTATTATAATGATCTTAAGTAAAGTAACTTAAATGCTGCTTCTCATGTTTACACTCCAACAGATTTTTAAGTGGGAAGCATGCAAAAGAGCTACTGAAGAAACCTTCTTGCTTTATGTGTGGATGCCGCTTTTCAGAAATATCACCAGAAGTATCACCATGTCAATGATTTTTTTTCCCCTTTGGTAAATAACAATGCAGTTTAAATTCAAATTTATTGTTATACCTAAATTACATGCCATATAGGTTCTGGCAAAGAGTTGTTGCCATCAAAAGTCTCTTCCTAACATGTAGTACAGTATGTCTAGTTCCAGTAGTTGTCCGTATAAATTCCATTGACCACCTCACACCTTGATATGGTTGACAGTGGAGTTGACAGTGGAGTAACAACATGCTAACATGTTCCATTGGTCCTGTTCAGATGCAGAACCTGTTAAATAAAATAGTAGTATTAAGTCCTTGTTTTACCTTTACCATGTAGTGCATTAGGGGTGCACAGTGGACAGCATGATGGTTACATCCGTTTTACAAAGACGTTCCGATTACAATTGGTCATTCCGAAATGCCCCAGGTGTGGATGTGTGAGGAAATGGTTGTGTGTGTTTCCCGCGTGATGGACGGGCAAGCTATTTATAATGTATTTTGTCTTCGTATGTCCTTAGGATTCCAATGAATAAACTCAAACAAGGTTCCCCCTCACCCTAGTGCCCATTCCAATGGCTGGATCTGTGTCTGGGAGTGAAGCCAGTACGTCTTAAAGCAGACCCCTGTGCCGTGTGATAAGCTTTCATTCACTGTATCCTGTATCAAAAAGAGGGCGTCTGAAGAACTGATAGGCTGGCACATATTCACAGTGAGGCTAGGACAGGATTTGACTACACTGTTTGACAATCTGTAGGCAGTAGGCCAGAAATCGTGGGAGTCCGATTGCTTCCATTTCCTCCATGCGATTTCCATGAGGTTTGCTAATTTGCATTTAACATAGAAATATGATTTGCGGTGCTAAGGGCAAGCTAACCCACTGCTCAAGAATCTGTACTGCTCAGTAGAGTAGATGTATCAGTTTAGTGCTTCAGAGGTTCACAGAACTGAGTAAAAACAAAAACAATTGGGCGGCATGGTTAACACTCTTGTCTCAATGCAAGAAGGTCCTGGGTTCAAAGCCCTGTGGGTGTTGAGGGCCTTTCTGTGTTTTAATTTGTATGTTCTTCCTGTGTTTATGTAGGTTTCCTCCAGTTGCTTTGATTTCCTCCCACAGACCAAACGCATGAACTTTAGTTCAACTGGTTCCTCTAAATCACCCATACAGTAGATGTGAGTGCTTGCAACAGGCCCAATCCAAAAACATGCAAATTACGCTAACTGGCCTAATTTGCATGTGAGTGTGAATGGGGTTTTTTTGTTTGTTTGTTTGTTTGTTTTTTTGTGATGGCCCTGCAATGGTTTTGCGAGCTGTTCAAGGTGTACCCAGTGTTGGCTTAGACAGGCTCCAGCCACTCCTCGACCTTAACAGGATTAAGCCGTTCGGCAAATGAGCGAGATAAGTGAGCGAGTAGTCAAGAGCTAACCGTCTGTGTCACATTGAAGCTAATCAGGGTTAGCATGCTAACCTCGCTGCCTAGGATAATAAATATATCTCTGCTCCACTGTGTAGTATTGAATTATTTCACAATTTGACTTATTTACCACCTAGAGTACCAAATTGGATTAAATCCTTTTGTATAGTCATTTTATGACACGTGTCTCACGTGGCTCAAAAAGACAAGAAATAACATAACAGGAGCTTAAATCATGCTGTAAATGTAAATCAAATCCAGTGAAAAGTTCACTGAATGTCGATTCTAATCTTACAGGGCATCTCTTCACTTCTTCACTTATCCCTTAACATCTGAGGATGTTGTTGGGGCGCCTTCATGGCGAGACTTGGGCTGATTTGGCCTGGCGGAGCCCATCCCTCTCCAGGTCGTAGAAACACACTGACGGCTTTGCAGCTACTCTACGAAAGTCAGCGATGGTTCTTTAACATGCCTCTCACCATATTCAGTGAGACACATGGCCTGCCTTTGATAACCCAGTGAGCTGCACTGGGGGGGACAGTGACAGTGACTGTGGGGACCTGAACCCCCAACCTTAGGATCAGTGATCCTACACCCTAACCACTAGACCACCACTGCCCCTAGAGGGCATCAGTGTCAGTAAAATAGTGTACTAACCACCCAGGGTGTAGTAGACGCTTAGCTAGCCTGGGCTATAAAGGAAGATTTATGATCGGACTGCATTTACACAGAGGCCAAAAAAAAAAAAAACCTGAAAAATAATATATAAAACAGGAAACGGGCAACAATCTTGCCATCACTCATTCTTCCACTAGACTTATTTGGATGATATAAACAGGTGAGGTAAGGCTGCAGATATCAGTTAATATCCTACCAAAGCAAAAAAAAAAATAGTGATATGTATAAAAATATATTTAGAAAACATAGCATTGCGTACAGAGACTAATATGGAAATAATATCATCCCCCTCTGCATTACCTACAACTGTTCAAACACGGCTGCTGGTCATAGGGTCACATTACAGGGGCCAGGAGTCACAGGCTCACCAAGCAATAAAATCTTATGGAAAGTGAGCAAGTGTGTGTGCTGTCACGGAGTTTAAAGTGGCATGGTTAATTGATAAAACTGCAAAGTAACTGACCTGTCTACTGCTAAAGACATTAACAGACCTCCACTGTGTACCACCCAGACAGCCACTAGTGCCTGGTCTAGTTTGCAAACTAATCAGTGCATCATTCATTTTCTAAACCGCTTAATCGTAGTTAGGATCGTAGGGTGGCTGGCGCCCATCTTAGCCTACTCTGGGTGAATGCAGAGTAGACCCTGGACAGCTCACCAGGCCATCACAGGGCAGAAACGCTGAATGGCTAGGCAGCCTCAAAGGTTCTTTTACATTCACAGTGAGACACATGGCTAGCCTTTGACAACCCAGTCAGCAGCATTGGGGAGACAGCAGTGTCAACTGTTGATTGTGCAGCTTGAACCCCAGATCTTGGGATCAGTGATCCAGCACCCTATCACCAGACCACCACCCTTAAGTAGATCTTTTTTTTTTATACATCACATTTTTGCATGAATGACCTGTAACCACACTGGGTGCAAACACATAAAGCAGTAAACATAAAGTTTAAATTCATCTCTTTATTATAATAATTTATCAGCCTAAATCTTAAAGTGTTTGATGGCCATGTTTGTGATAATTGCATGAACTCAGCTGATGTTTAGTCAAATAATAGAATGGGTGTACAAGCGCACAGAGGAATGTAGTGTGGGCTAAGATTAGTGTTCTCGAACCATGCTAAGCCTGTGGGTGTTTAGCATGACTAGCATTCTGTGGCGGCTACTCTCAGGCATGTCATGATACCCGAAACTCGCTCCCAAGCCAATCCAGAAAGGGGTATTCAACAAATTTCACCCTGCTGCTTCTAGTTGATGTCGGCAAATATTAAAAATTCCTCTGCATGGTGAACAGTAGTGCAGGGCCCTGGGTTCAATCCTGAGCTCAGGCCTGGAAGGTTGTTGACATACGTTTCTTCTGATTTCTTCCCACGTTTGAAAAATATTTTTGCCTTTTTTACAAATGCAAGCAATCTTTGTGTGTGTGTGTGTACATGTGTGTACATGTGTGTATGCGTGCGCGTGTGTATGCGTGCGCGTGTGTATGCGTGCGCATGTGTATGCGTGCGCGTGTGTATGCGTGTGTGTGTGTGCGTGTGTGTGTGTGTGTGTGTGTGTATTCAAAGGTTAATTCACATAGTTTAATTTAGTAGGCAGAACCAAGGTACACCTTTATCAGCTCAACAGACCGTGGCAGGGCCCACACACACACACACACACACACACACACACACACACACACACACACACACACACACACACTTGCTGCACTTACCACAGCTGTCTCCTAGAGGAATGAGCTCCATTTCCCCACCCATGGTCTGCCACACTGATACACATTATTCTTTACTCTACACCACACATAAAAGAATTCACAAGACGAACCCTGAATCTTCTGCACTGACAGTAATCCACAAATGCACCCAAAACACGGTCCCTGACATCACAGGGTGTTTTCACCTGCTTGGAATAGTCTTGACCAAGCACTCACAGAGTGTAAATTGTGATCTAAAATATGAGAAAATAAAATAATAAAGTTATTAGTAAGCTAACATTTTTTTATACCCTGTGTAATTTTAAAGAAAAAATTCACAGGGAGGCTGGAGCCCTTCCCAGCCAACAGTGGGCCAAGACGTTGCAAAGCTCGCACAAAAATCCAGGATTTTCTCGCTGTGAGGAGAACCTGCTGACCGTAATGCCACTGTGCCTTTGCAAAATCATTCATTCATTGATTTTCTGAAACGCTTAATCTTAATTAGGATCGCAGGGAGACCGGCACCCATCTGAGCCCACTCTGGATGAAGGCAGAGTATAACCTGGACAGCTCACCATACCATTGCAAGGTCAACGCTCACACAACCATTCACATTCACACCTGGGGTGATTTGGAACAGCTAATTCGCCGACTGGGCATGTTCGATGGACCGTGAGAGGAAACTTGACTACTCGGAGGACAGGGACACGCAAGCTCAGGGAGAACATGCAAACTCCACACAGAAATGCCCAGGCTGGGAACCAAACCCAGGCCTTCTTGCTGTGAGGTGGACATGCTAACCCCATGCCACCGCATAGCATTATCAACTTATTTAATGTAAGCACACAGACAGTATACATGAATTATAAGATCCTTAAATCCAAAGATCTGAGTAATGAGATTTCCTTTCAGCTTTTTCCCTTTATTTGATTATTTAGTGTTTAGTGTTTTGATTAACTAATTGCACTTTCTGGAAATACCGATCCTTCACCCAGTGTTCTCTGAGATCCCTGCGGCCCCAGCAGGATTAAGCAGTTTGAATAGATGAGCATTTCTGGAATTGACCACAAATTTTAGAAGAAGGTGAAAGAAGCTCGAGGTCAGAAATTGTTGCAGTTCTCTGTTTTCATTCTAAAGTCAATGATCCAAGAGTGGAGAGGAGTCGTGGATGAAGGCTTGAAAGTGAATCGGGAATAAATAAACCCAAAGACAGGAATTATAGGCTTACTGTTCTGGCTCACTGTGTCTAAATAATTTGGAAGGTTTAACGTTTGTGGGAGGGGCGGCACAGTAGCGCAGTGGTTCGGACATCCGCCTCATGGCAAGAAGGCCTGGATGCGATTCCCAGCTCAGGTGTTTCTGTGTGGAGTTTGCGTATTCTCCTTGTGTTTGCATGGCTTTCCTCTGGGTACTTTGGTTTCCTCCCACAGCCCAAAAACATGCACAGTAGGTTAATTGGTAGTTCCAAATTGCCCGGGTGTGTATTGGTTTTACGGTTCCGTTTAAAATTAGTTTTAAGAGTTGGGATTAAGCATTTTAGTTGTGAAATTGAAGATTAGGATAAGGGGTCAGGGAATACTGTATATTATATGAATTGGTGTGTGTGTGTGTGTGTGCGTGTGTGTGTGTGTGTGTGTGTGTTCAGAGAGGCATAGCAAGATAAGATGCTGGATTCCACATTAGCTCTGCTTCTGATGGGGCTCAGGAATCTGTTTCGCGTTTCACTTTCAGCATTCAAGGGGAATTGTACTAAAATAAGCCACCAGCCTTCGTAGGTCTGTTGCATTTTCACAGTCTGATTGTGCTGCAAAGTCTTATACAGAGTGTTATAACAAATAGTAGCACAGATGCTAATAACAATAATATACAGTATAGATTTAGGCACCGCCTGAAAGTGGAGATCACATATGATTTCCTTTTCTTGGCAGGTTTTTCATCCAAACTCTCAAACCCTGTACAGGTCTTCTTCTTCTTCTTCTTTTCCTTTCGGCTGTTCCCTTCAGGGGTCGCCACAGCAAATCATCCGCCTCTCCATCCATCATCCATCTCACCCTGTCCTCTGCATCTTCTTCTCTTACTCCAACGACCTTCATGTCCTCCTTCACCACATCCATAAATCTCCTATTTGGTCTTCCTCTCGGCCTTCTGCCTGGTAGTTCCAACCTCAGCATCCTACTACCAATATACTCACTATCCCTCCTCTGTACATGTCCAAACCATCTCAATCTAGCCTCTCTGAGTTTGTCTCCAAAACATCTTGCATGTGCTGTCCCTCTGATTTACTCATTTCTGATCCTATCCATCCTCGTTACTCCCAAAGAGAACCTCAACATTTTCATCTCTGCTACCTCCAGCTCTGCCTCCTGCCTTTTCCCCAGAGCCACTGTTTCTAAACCATACAACATCGCTGGCCTCACTTTCTTTCATTCTTGCTGATACTCTCCTTTCGTACATCACACCTGACACTTTTCTCCAACCATTCCAGCCTGCCTGCACACGCTTCTTCACCTCTTTATACCTGTACTTTGTACAGGTATCCGATGTACATCAAGATTAATTCACCTCAATAATTTGTTTATAGAAGGAAATAAAAATGAGGTGACCAAACCCACAATCTTAGTCTTGGCATATAAAGTACACCATTTAGGAACCGGTGATTTACAGAACATTTCAATAACGCAAGGATAACGTCCTGTGTTCTGCGTACAGGGCTCCCATGTGTACATGTACACCAGAGGGACGAATGGACAAAGGTTATAGGTTTTCCTTGACATTTCAGTCAATGTTTACACACTTTTTCCTGATGAATGGTGCTCCGCTCTATTCATCTTCAATATCTTAGTTTAGGGAACAGTGTTGCAATAGCTGATTGCGTTCAGTACAAAATTTTGATCAGTCGGTAAAATGCCATTTTGTGCAGGTTATGAGCAACCCTGAGCTGAGGAGTTCTAACCTGAACATAGATGTGCTGTATCCCTGGAGAACAAAGACTGCAGGACTAGGTCGAGTGAAAAGAGATTGGATCATTCCACCCATCCGTGTACCTGAGAACAGCAAGCAAGTCCCTGAGTACCTGGTCCAGGTAATTAACATCAACACAACAATGGAGAATGAAGGAAAACCAAAACATCTGCCGTATATCATGTTTAAAAATCATATAAGACCCACCCTAATGTAAAGAAGAATACGCATATCTTAATATCACTTTATAAACAGCATTTGTGTATTATCATGCAGTAAAATGTAAAAGGTTGAGGTGATGTTAACTTTTTAAAGATGGGTATAATATTTATTTGATGCAATGACAGACTTCAGGGAATCAGAAATGCAATACTGTACCATATTTCAGTTTTTCAATAAGAAACATTGGTGGTGTAGTGGCTAGAATGACCTCCGCATCACAAGGAAGTTCTGGATTTGAGTCCGAGGCTTGATGAAGATGTTTCTGTGGAGTTTGCATTTTTTTTTTTCCCCTGCGATTGCTTGGGTTCTCTCGGACTTCTGTGGTTTCCTCCCACTCTCCAATGACATTCACTTGAAGCTAATTGGCTGTTTTCAATTGCCTTTATACGCGAGTGTGAATAATTGTGCTGGCTCCGTGATGGTCGGGCAACCTGGTCAGAGTGCACCTTTCCTTCCTTCATCCAGAGATGGCTGCGATTGGCTCCAGCCTCGCAACATGCACAATTATCTCGGAAAAACTGGACAATTTTACAACTGTTTTTCTTTTCTTTTCTTTTTTTAATCAGATATTCACGTAAAACATTTCTAAAGCTGTAGGATGGATACCATTCAATTAAGTGTTAATATTTCTTTGAAAACTTTGTGTACTTTTTTTTAGTTTTTACAATATCTGAATTTCGCTGCACAAATTCCCTGGATTTTTCTTCATCCATAAGGGGGCAGTGGTTGTCTAGTGGTATAGGGCGCTGGATCACTGATCCAAAGGTTGGGGGTTTGAGTCCCACTCTCCACAAGGTTGCCACTGCCCCCCAGTGCAGCTAACTGGGTTATCAAAGGCGGGCCATGTCTGTCACTGTCTATGGTGAGAGACATGTAAAAGAACCATTGCTGACCTTCGTAAAGAGTAGCTGCAAAGTCGTCAGCGTGTTTCTGTCCCTTGCTAAAAGGGTTGTGACAGGAAGGGCATCCGATGTAAAAACCTCCGCCAAATCAAACATGCGAATCAGATGATTCGCTGTGGCGACTCCCGAGTAAAAGGGAAAAAGCCGAAAGGAAGACAGACATAAATATCCAGTGAATCGTTTTCACATATTCGCCTGATGACCTGTGTCTAACACACATCTGGGATGGGAGCTTGCCATGTGACTTCAACCATTTCCATTCTTCCCTTTACAGATCAAATCAGACAAGGTTTTCACTGGTGAGGTGATCTACAAGCTGGAGGGCCCTGGGGTCGACCAGGAGCCTAAGGACCTCTTCGAAATAGAAGATAAAACAGGATGGATTAAGAGCAAGAAGCCCCTGGACAGAGAGACTCATAAAAGTTTCATGGTACGTCGAGGGACATAAATAGGAAGAGCTGTCTCTCTTGGGAGGGGCAGAAGTTCGTGCAGAGCTGGTTCATGTTTTAGGGGGTTAGGTGGTTTAGACATGTTAAAATATGACTTGGTCGTTTCGCAAAAACATTATAATATGTATAATATAGTAATATTCCCCCAGTGCGGTAACTAACTGGGTTATCACAGGCTGTCCATGTCTCTCACCGTCTATGGTGAGGTTCATGTTAAAGAACCATTGCTGACTTTAGTCAAGAGTAGGCTGCATAGCCGTCAGCGTGTTTCTGCCCTGTGATGGCCTGGCAAGCTGTCCAGGATGTACTCTCCTCTCACCCAGAGTCAGCTGACATGGGCGCGAGCCTCCCCACGACCCAAATTAGGATTAAGCGGTTCAGAAAATGAATGGACGAATGAATTCAGTAATATTCAGTTTGATGAATAACATAATTGTGTCGTTGTCAGCTTAAAGCCTACGCCCTGTCACCCAGCGGAGAAAGACTGGAGAACCCTACTACCATTGAGATCTACGTACTGGATCAGAATGATAATAGACCAGCCTTTATTAAAGAGGAGTTCATTGGCTCCGTGCCAGAATTCTCCATTCCAGGTAAAAGAAAAAACTGTTGATTGTTGATAATGATGCCGGGGAGTATGATGACTTGATAGGCTTGTGTTTTGTTTGCTACTCAGTAAAGGATGCATTCATGGGTCATATTGAGTTTGAGCAGTTCAGGCAGATAATAAAATGTGAAATGAGAAATATAGAACATATTAATGTACCGTATTTGGGGAACAATAAAGGCACACAGACTAGTGTATGTGTACACAAATAACACATGAAAGTTATATAATGCAGTGGTCCCCAACCTCCGGTCCGCGGACCGGCACCGGTCCGTGGGTCAATTGGTACCGGTCCGCAGAAGAAATAATTAATTATTTCCGTTTTATTTATTATCTGAGTCTGAATGATCTTTTATTTTGAAAAATGACCAGATTCTCTTGGTTATAGGTTATTTGAGCGCTAAAATGTAACCCACAAGGGGACGGTACATGAACAGAGGGGTGTCAGACATGTTTCAAACAATAGCGGGGATTTGGGGTGAGACTGAGCCTGAGCCTTCATTCTACCAGCTGGTATATCATCACCTGTTTTTTTTTAAAGAAAAGTTCAAGCTCTACTTCCCAACCAACTTTATTTCAGCTGTTGAATAATAACATTCATGGAGTGCTTATTATTATTATTATTATTATTATTATTATTATTATTATTATTAATTAATAATAATAATAATAATAATAATAATAATAATAATTTATACAAATGTATTTACAATACAAAGAATCTATGATTCCCCACCCCGTGGTAAATTTGCCAAATGTTGACCGGTCCATGGTGATAAAAAGGCTGGGAACCACTGATATAATGCATAGCACTATAAATGTACCTGTGTGTTGTCTTTTTTTTTTTTTTTTTTTTTAATAAAAATAAATACATTTATTCTCAGGTTAAAATGATTGGAGCACTATTTTAATAGGGTGTGTGGTGGCTTTTTCATTCTCAAAATAGAGATGTACCATTCGTATATCCACAGGTGTTTTCACCATTATTAATTATTGTCAAAAAAATAAAATATAAAAAATTTCTATAAAATTGCAGTTATGGGATGATATTTAAAATTGAGTCTCAGAATGATATCCCAAGTTGACATGGTGGTGATACAGGACTTCAAACATAATTTCTTTCAGTATTTCAGTTTGTGTGTAATATAGTAATCCTGGTGCATACATAGTTTCTCACTGCACAGGTAACAATTTTAATCTAAATCTTTTGACACCCCCAACACAAATCTGTCAATAAATGTCATGAGTGTATCAAAAGCCTATACTTGTACATGTTAACTTGGGCCTTCATGACATCATCATTTTGAGACTCAAGTGTTCAAATAACTGCATATAAAATTTGTTTAAACAGAATATATCGGCCTCAGATTTTGCACATAAAATATTAGTCTTGATATCATATAAAATGAGATTAATTTAGCAAGGGCTGTCTTCTGCTTTAATCCAACTTGGGTCATACAGAGGCTGGAGCCTATCTCAGTTGACTCGAGGTGAAGGTGGAGTACACCCTAAACAGCTCACCGCTCCATTGCAAAGCCAACACACACAACCTTTTTCATACACACTTACACCTCGGGAGATATGGAACCACCAATTAGCCTAATACGTATGTCTTTGGACTGTGGGAGGAAACTGGAGTGATCAGAAGATATGCCTGTAAACACAGGCAGAACATGTAATCAAACAGAAACCCCATTGATGAAGGACCCACACCCAGGACCTTTTTTCTGTGATGCGGAGAGACTAACCACTACACCATTACTTTCCCATTCCATATTTTTGACGCAAGGGTTAAAAGCACTAACATGTTCAGTTCCATGCTTTAATGTACATCACTGAATGTTTTCTGTTCATCAGGTACCTCAGTGCTGACTGTATCAGCAACAGATGCTGACGATCCTGACACAGACAACGCCATGCTGAGCTACTCCATAACGGCTCAGGAGAGTTTTCCAGCTTTCAGCATAAACGAAACCATGTTTGGCATTAATAACGTAACTGGAGTGATCTACACCCGAGATGTGGGACTGGACCGAGATGTAAGTGTTGCTTACAAAACAAATTTGTTCTATTTCTATGCATCAAAATGCTGTAATTTGCTGCTGATTAGCTGCTATGTAATATTGAGTTGCACAACAATGGACAGCAATAAAAAAAATAGAAGTCGTAAATTTAGAAAAAAAGAGGCTAGTAGATCAATGCTCAGACTCGCACCGACTAAAAACACAACTAACTCTGCTAGGCAGTGAAATTTGCAGATAAATAAATGTTCATGCTTCTTTATTAATAATAAACATGTTTGTTATTGGCGGCACAGTGGCATAGTGGTTAGCACATCTGCCGCACAGCAAGACGGTCCTGAATTCGATTCCCAGCCTGGGCGTTTTTGTGTGGAGTTTGCATGTCCTCCCTGTGCTTGCATGGGTTTCCTCCAGGTACTCCATTTTCTTCCTGCAGTCCGAAAACATGCACAGCAGATTAATTGGCTCTCGCCCCTAGGTGTGTGAGTGAGAGTAGGAATGGTTGTGTGTCGGCCCTGCGATGGTCTGGCGAGCTGTCCAGAGTGTACTCCACCCTCGCCCGGAGTCAGCTGAGATGGGCACCAGCCTCCCCGCGACCCTAGTTAGGATTTAAGAGGTTCAAAAAATGACTGAATGAATGAATAAATGAATGAATGTTTGTTATTGCTGCTCATCATCATGCAACTCGTTGATACTTAACCACCAATCAACCTTCAGCATTTTGAAGTTTTGGTAATTTTACAGTTACGTTTGAACCTGCAAGGGAAAGAGAACCCCTGCTCTATGTAGCATGTGTTGTTAGCTTTGTTTTGTTATGAATGGTTATACATTAATAAGTAGCTGTGGTAAAAATGTCCCCTTTAAATGTATATAATATCTTGTATATGACCTGACTAGTCGCACCCATGTGTGCTTTTTTTTTTTTAATTCTAGACATAGCGTCTGTTTGTTGTTTAATATCCTCCACTTATAAAGGATGGTTTATTGCTCTGTTTTGTGACTGTGGGAATTTTGCTATATGCCTGTTCTCCCCTAGATGGTGCAATCATTCCGGCTGACCCTGCAGGTTGCAGACATGTCTGGAATGGGCCTGACCAGCACAGGACGAGCCATCATCCACATCACAGACATCAACAACCATGCTCCACAGTTTAATCCTAACATGGTATCGAAGCTACACACACACACACACACACACACACACACACACACACACACACACACACACACACACACACACACACACTACCTTCCTTGCTTTCCTTTTGATGAGTAAATACCATCATATGTGTTTTCAGTACACAATGTCTGCCATGGAGAATAAAGTGGGAGTGGATGTAGGAAAAGTGAATGCTTCAGATAAAGATGAGAAGAATGGTGAAAACTGGCGGATAACCTATTCCATAATTAAAGGAGATTCTTCTGGAAATTTTGCCATCCGGACAGACCGTGTCACCAATCAGGGAATTATCTCTGTCGTGAAGGTGTGTATATTCTAATCAAAAAATCAAATATGGGGTCCTCAAGGATCAGTCTTAGGACCACTGTTTTTTAATCATTTATGTCAACAAGTTTAGTAATTAATCAAAAATCAAGTCATGTTGGCAGATGATACTAATCTCGTCTTATCACAAAAATAAACTTGACCTGCAGGATCTTTTAAACAATGAACTGTGGAAAATACACACCTGGTTCGAGTGTAATAAATTACCGCTTAATATCACCCAGAGTAATTACATGTGATACAATATGTCCCCCGGTTATTTATTTAAATTAGAAAGACTGTAAGAGAAGATAATTCATGGCCTGTCTTGGTCCAAGTTAAATGCTCCGTCATGTCCACTGTTCCATGTCTTTGGTCTCCCCCAACTGACTGAACTTAAGTGTATCACAACATCTGCTTAACGTATCAAATTATCCATGAGCCAAACAGTAGTTTGTCTGAGCTCATTCCGGTCTGCGTTCCTCTGCACACATATGATACAAGAAGAAAGCACCTCATCACCAGTAAAAACAGAAGACCTAAAAGGATCAGGCTTTGTGTACAGTGGCCCGCAGATCTGAAACGAACTCAAAGTCACAGTAAAGGTGTTAAGATCGATTTCTGCTTTTAGGAACTAATTGAAAACCAAACAACTGAAAACTTACACAGTGGAACATCGGTGGTTGAACACAATTGTTACAGAACTATGGATGATTACCGATTTATTGGAAGAGTGAAACAACATTCCCCATATGAAATAGTTAATGAATTCAGATGAATATTTACATCCAACAATACAGTTTTATATAATTTGAAAACGACGTGTATTTATGAAACATATTAATATACAATACATACTTTAATGTACAAACGTGTAAAACATAATGTAGTATGTAATAATGAACCTAATTTTTGATCGACCTCCGATTTGTTCAACTAAGAGTCGTTGGACCACTGAGGTTCCACTGTATTTAGACCCGAGCACATGGAAAGTATTGAATGTCTGTTGTTTTTTGTTTTGTTCCTGTCTTGTATATTTGTCTGATTGCTAATGTTAATATTTTATATTTTTCTTACACTTATCTTTTCATGCTTAATCTCCCTATTATAAGCTTTGAATAGCTTCTCTGGTAGACCTGATTCACACATGAAATTCACATACAGACATTATTATTAGTATTAGTAGTACAGTATATAGTATTAGTATCTGACAGCTTTAGATTTTCACTTGAAATGTTTATACTAGTTTCACACCTTTTGAGCTCCAACAGACAGTTTAATGTGTGTCTATCTTTCTATCTATCCATCTATCCATTTTTCTTAATAGATAGACAGATAGACATACAGATAGATAAGAAAGAAAGAAAGAAAGAAAGAAAGAAAGAAAGAAAGAAAGAAAGAAAAAGAACAGAATTGAAGATATTTCCCCCAAAACCCATGAGTTATGTGAATATCAATCAACAATTATAAGTGTTCCTGATGATTACAATTATATTCTATATAAAATATATTTTTGAAAACGAGCAGCAGTATTAATGAGGTTTTATAGGCTTTTCATGTGGTTGAATAAGTTATAAGACACTAAAATTAAAGCACTATGCAGTTACAGTATACTTCTCTAGTATACGCAGTTACGTACTTCTATTACTCACTTCCTGTGTGTCTGTGATTATCTTTTTAGTTTTTATTTTCTTATAACATATTCAACCACCGGAAAAGCCTTTAAAAACTCAAATTATGCAATTTTATATCATTTATATGACTTCATCTTAACTCTATTCTTTCACCGAAAACCATCAATAATGTCCATCAGCTGTTAAAAACATAGAAAATGCCCACCACTGTTCGAGCCTGCAAAAAGTGTTCAGTGATGTATATTTAAGTCGATTGCTAGAAGCTTTAAAGCAGGGCTGTCTGATTTTATCCTCAAAGGGCAGTGTGGGTGCAGGTTTTCACTTCAGCCCACCAGTAGCCACACCTTCTACTTCTTTCAATCACCAATCATCAAAAAGAAAAGAAAAAAAAAGAGATTGCACATTAGTGTTTTAATTCTGAAGTTGGGCCATCTTGGTGAGCTCACATTGCTTTAAGTCTGAAGTTTTTAAAAAGTATTTTTTTTCTTTTTTTACCAAGCAAAGAGGGTATTGGTGGCAGTAATAATAATAAAAAAATATCTGCTGCGTGGGATGTCAGACAGGCCACACAACACCTTCTGCCACAATATGTCGGCATTGTTTTCATCCACAAGACTTTTGTACAAGTGTTGGCTGATAGATAATATACATTGGAATTGTACAATTTACACCATGTGCTTCATAAAGGAAAATATGTACATGCATGGGAAAATCGGAAAGTGTTTGTGCTGACACCACTGAATGTATAGTAGACAGACAGATACACATTGGATTTTATATACGTATGAGAGAGAGAGAGAGAGAGAGAGAGAGAGAGAGAGAGAGAGATTTCCTTTCGGCTTTATCTTTCACTGAAAAACATTCTTTCTATTTTGTAAATGACACCATGTGATTAAAGCAGTGCTTCTCAAATAGTGGGGCACGCCCCCCTTGGGGGGCGCAGTATGATGCCAGGGGGCGCGGTGTGATGCCAGGGGGAGCGTGTATGACCCTGGGGAACATGCTTTTCTGGAATAGTGTAAGAGAATTAAGTGTAATTGCACCTCCACGCCACTACTTGGCAGTGGCACTCTCAATGCTGCGCTATGGTGTAGCCGTTTTTCGCACGAGCAGACGATATCAAGTGCAGTAAATAAAACCTCAAGAAACAACACGGAAACATTTCTAACAGGAACCAAGAGAAGGGTGGAGAGAGTCAGAGATATGAAGACATACATAAGTTTGAATGAATTTAAATAAGGATATATTTTTTTAGTTTCCGGCACATTGGTGCACTTTAAATCTTTTCTATTACAGATTTAAAAAAAAACAATGTTAATGAAGGTTTTCTTTATTGTAAGTTTAACTATTTCTTTATTTTTTGTTTTTAATGTTAATAAATATACAATGTTATGAAGATGTGTAGTGATAACAATTTAATCGAGAAATAATACTACTTATAGTTGCTCACAGGGTGGTGGGGGGCATGAAATGTTTTTTTCTTCCTAGAGGGGGCGCCACAGAAAAGAATTGAGAAGCACTAGATTAAAGCTATGTACCGGTACCCTGTTTGATATTGCCTTTCACTACTGCATTAGTTTCATACAAAGCAGGATTTTCAACAGAATATGACTGTTCAATGAACATGCAAAAGAATTAATTAGTGCGAATTAATTAACAGTACTCCCCAGTTTAAAAATACAGATACTGGACTGAAGAATAGATGCAGAATCAGTATCGGAGACGGGTTTTATCTCCAGAGTGTTGAAATGTTACTTTCAGTTCTTTAAGACACACGCTGTAGTGGGATCTCTCGCTCTCAGATCAGAAGAATACGTCCATCCTTTTCTCTTGCAGCCGTTGGACTTTGAATCACGGACAGAGTACCAGCTCACCCTGAAAGCAGAGAATGAGGTCCCTCTGAGTTTCAAGGCTCCAAATGAACGGACCAGCACTGCTTCGATCATCATCAGAGTTCTAAATGAAAATGAAGCACCACAATTTTATGCCAATCCAATGCAAGTAGTTGTTCCAGAGTCCACTCAGCCAGGAACTGTCCTCTTCTCAAGAATTGCTCATGATCCTGAGAATTCCAAGCTTCGGTATGGATTTTTTTTTCCTGTAATCATATTGCCTGTCCTTTTATTTTCATTGTCCAATAATGAAGTTATTTTGGCACTCCTTAAATGAGACAAACATACGATTGAATGCCTCCCAAAGTAGTTGATCAGTATGAGATAATGAATGGATTACTAAAATATCCGTAAAGCTTTGCTTAATTGTCATACATATGAGAGATTTTTCTTATTTCAATCTCAGATATGAAATTATTCAAGACCCTGAAGAATGGCTTTCGATCAACCATGAAACAGGAGACATTTCAGCCAGCAAGTCTTTCAATATACGCTCTCCATATGTCAAGAAGAACAAGTACAAAGCAGCAGTAAAGGTCACAGACATGGGTGAGTGCAGAACAAATCTAATAGTAAACCCTTTAATTTTATTATTATTATTATTATTAATAATAATAATAAGAAGAAGAAGAATAATACTCATTATCATTCACTCATCATTGCTCCCCATTCAGATGCAGGTGGCACTTCCGCAATAGCCTCCCTGGAGATCATACTGTGGGAGACCAATGACTTCCCACCTGTACTTGTCCCGTTGAATGGTGTTGTGTGTAGTAACAGAGAGAGACATAGACTTGGACTGCTGATCAGTGCTGTAGATGAAGACCTTGCACCTCATGCAGACCCCTTCACCTTTGACCTGGCTGATGGAGATATGGCATCCAACTGGACCATTATACTGCTCAATGGTAATAAATAAATAAATAAATATCAATTCATCCATTCTACTGGGCAGCCAACCATTAACCTGTCCATACAAAGACATGGGGAAAAAGAAACTACATCCTCCTTCAGGCGTCTTTGTTTGTAGATATTACGGGCAAAATAAAAATGGTATTATCCTTACCAACTTTTATAAATGCACAAATAAATTCCGATGGCAGTGAAAACACAGGGAATTCCTGTATGTAGTAACAAGCAATTATTGAATGAGGTAAGGGCAGCATTGAGAATTAGTACGAAGCATCACCACCACACAGCAAGAAAGTCCTGGTTATGAGTCCCGGGATCAGGACTTTCTGTTTGGAGTTGTTCTCCCCGTTCTTACATGGGTTTCCTGTGGGTACTCTGGTTCCAAATTACCCCTGGATGTGAATGTGAGTGTGGTTTTGTGTGTGTGTGTGTGTGTGTGTGTGTGTGAGTGAGTTGAAATATGAAATGGAGAATTATTTAGACCTGGACGGCTTTATCTGCCAAGGCCCGAGGCCAAGGTGGATAACACACTATGAAATTTGAATAAATCTCCATATCATAAATATTGTTTGCCAAATTCTATAATTGCTATATTATCTATTCAATATATTTTCAAGTCTGGAGGAAAGCACACCATAGCCAGTGTGAATCAGCAGGAAGTGTTGCCTGCTATTCCTGCTACACTGTTTCTGATTCATTCTGAACAAATGCAGTGAAAATATGGAATAAATAATAAACAATAAATATTGATTTTATACCCCAAAGAGGACTTTATCAGCTTGTTGCAAGGGGCACACCTTTAATCTTGACAGCATGCAAACGTTTGCTTTCTAGCTTTCTCTGGGAGGAGAGGAAGAGGACAAATTGACCCTATTGACAGTCGTATTGGGCGGCGAAACTTACATAACTTATTAAAGAGTTAAATATAAAAGTCAAAAGGATGTGTGACACAATGTGTGCCTGGATTAAAAAACTTTAGAAGTTGTACTACCTTGGTAGAGGTTTGCACTCCCCAGGTACATTTCGAATTTTAAAGTGCAATGTTTGCTTTTCTGTCTTGTGTGCCTGCAGAGACCCATGCAATGCTGCACCCTGTGATAGATATACAGCAGGGGGAGTTCTCCATCCCCATCACTGTATCTGACTCGGGTTCACCTTCTCTGTCCTCCAATGCACTGGTGAATGTGACGGTGTGTCCATGTAACAGAGTTGGACAATGCATGAGCTCCACAGCAGCAGCCATTTTTGGAGCCAAAGTAGGCATCAGCTTCATTGCCCTTATGATCATCATGGCCAGTATTGCTCTTCTCGTGTGTAAGTCTATAACTAAGTTATTTGTTTCAATGTGATGATAGAGATGAAATCATGAGTATATATATTAATTTCAATTACAAAGGAATTAATGTCTTTTGTCTAAGATAATATATGTTTGCATTGCTCAGTGCTGCTGCTCCTCGCTGTGGCTATGAGGAGTTGTGGCAGGCGTGGGGTTCGAAAAGGAGGAGGCCTGCTAATTGGTGAATCAGAAGATGATGTACGTGATAACGTATTCAACTATGATGAGCAGGGTGGGGGAGAGGAGGATGAGGTAAGAGTTAATGAACTTTTTTGCAAAATCCCACAAACATGGCTCATTCACTGAATTATGCATGAAATGTAATACAGATATGTGCTCTGTCTTCTTCTTTTCCTTTCGGCTGTTCCCTTCAGGGGTCGCCACAGCGAATCATCTGCTTCCATCTCACCCTGTCCTCTGCATCTTCTCTTACACCAACTACCTTCATGTCCTCCTTCACCACATCCATACATCTCCTCTTTGGTCTTCCTCTAGGCCTTCTGCCTGGTAGTTCCAATCTCAGCATCCTACTACCAATATAGTCACTATCCCTCCTCTGTACATGTCCAAACCATCTCAATCTAGCCTCTCTGACTTTGTCTCCAAAACGTCTTACATGTGCTGTCCCTCTGATGTACTCATTCCTGTTCCTATCCATCCTCGTTACTCCCAAAGAGAACCTCAACATTTTCATCTCTGCTCCCTTCAGCTCTGCCTCCTGTCGTTTCCCCAGTGCCACTGTTTCTAAACCATACAACATCGCTGGCTTCAACACAGTATGAAAAAGTGAGACAGCCCACTGCATGTGTGGGGTGATGCAAAGATTGGCAGTGAATGAAAGCAGTTGGTGTCTGATGAGTCTGTGGGAAACAGATACACACCATCTATGGGCACAGAACTTTTGACTTAATCCTGAGGAATTCATACAGATGACACTTTTAGTTTCAGTCTCCCGAGTTCAATGACATCCAGACAGCTTATTTAGTGTCTACATTTTTATCTCTACCAGGGAGGGTCTCTTTGTGGGGAAATTTTGCTTGTTGATTTGTTTGTTGGTCCTACGTCCAAAATGTGAAAATTTTCCAAGTCATAAGGATTTAGAAGTCTGGACGATTCTTCTTAAGTTTGGAGTAGTCCATGTTCACGGAGAAGAACTTGTACTGATCAGTTGGCCCCAGTTTGTTCCAGGGTTGGTGCGGTGGATCCCCCAAAATTATTCGAATTTTTGCAAATGTTGCAAGATACAGCATTTTGTGATATAGCATTTTGTGAAAATGCCAATATTGATATTGAAAAAAAAAAACTGTATCATGAAACCATATCACAGGGGCAGTGGTGGTCTAGTGGTATAGGGCGCTGGATCGCTGATCCAAAGGTTGGGGGTTCGAGTCCCACTCTGCACAAGGTTGTCACTGTCCCCCCCCAGTGGAGCTAACTGGGTTATCAAAGGCCTGCCATGTCTCTCACTGTCTATGGTGTGAGGCATGTAAAAGAACCATTGCTGACTTTCGACAAGAGTAGGCTGCAAAGCCGTCAGCGTGTTTCTGCCCTGCGATGGCCTGCCGAGCTGTCCAGGGTGTACTCTGCCCTCGCCCGAAGTTGGCTGGGATGGGCACCAGCCTCCCCGTGACCCAAATTAGGATGAAGCGGGTACAGAAAATGAGATGAAACCATATCCACAATCCTAGTGGAACAGTGGCTTGGAGTTTAAAGCGTCCACCTCACAAGAAGGCCCTGGGTTCGCCACAGCGAATCATCTGATTTGCATGTTTGATTTGGCATAGGTTTTTATGTCGGATGCGCTTCCTAACACAACCCTTTAGCAAGAGGAAGAAACGCTGCCGGCTATGCAGCTCCTCTTTACAAAAGTCAGCAATGGTTCTTTTACATGAACCTCTCACCATAGACAGTGAGAGACATGGCCGGCCTTTGATAACCTAGTTAGTTGCAATAGTGGGGACAGTGACAACCTTGTGGAGAGTGGGACTCGAACCCCCTACCTTAGGATCAGCAATCCAACGCCCTTTACCACCAGGCCCCGTGTGATTTCAGCCCAGTGTTATTTTTAGCACCTTTAACAATGGACGTTAGCGGAAAAGCAGTCTCTGTACTGAATATGAGAAAGATTTCTTCCCGTCTTTTTTCCCTTATAAATAAATATATAAATTCAAAATACATTTATGCATTTTTTTATAGTTCTTAAAACCACTTTCAGGGACCAGTACTGAAAAGAGGAAGAATAACAGTTAATGTTTAAGGTATTCATTACCGATGTGTAAACCTTTTCGATCTTGTAGCTTACTTTTAAGGAAACTAGCTATGTAACTTGAAAGCTAATTTCACCTTTATTATTTCAGTCTCTCGATAGCTCCCCAATAAACGACAGGACCTGGTAAACATTCAGTAGGCTGGTTAGCATATAAATTACACCTACTGGCTTAGCATTCACTATACCCTACATACCACGAACCATCTGAACCACTTAAGACGACTGTCCACAAGGTCTCGTAGAGGGCACACCTCGAAGGACTGATTGCCAAATCAGGATGTCACAGACCACTGAGGGTGCAGAACCAGTATTAGGAGGAGGAGGAGGAGGAGGATACAAATAAACCACATTAACATTCAGTAGGATAATAAAAAAAAAAAAAGAAGTTATTGGATTAGCATTCGGTAAAGACATATTTGTATAACTAATACAGGGAAGCCACAACCAGTATGCTAATATAGTACAGTGATTCCTCGGTGCGCAGACATTTGCTCACAGGACAAATGCTCACAGGATAATGCTCACAACCTTCATGAAAAAACAGACATTTGCTCACAACATCTTTTTTTCTTTGTTCTAATAAATGCATAATACAAAAAGATCACAATGTGTTATAAAAATTCTTTATTCTTATAAATACATAATACTAAATTAACTCATTACAGTATACAGGGTTAGGGTTAGGGTTTAGGGTTAGGGTTAGGGTTAAAATTGAACAAAAATTTTTATGTTGTGAGCAAATGTCTGTTTTTTTTTTCATTAAGGTTGTGAGCATTTGTCTTGTGAGCATTTGTCCTGTGTGCAATTGTCCTGTGAGCAAATGTCCTGGAACCAATTCCTCGCTACTTCGTGCTTCAGTTTCTGCGGCTTCCGTGCATCAGAACATTTTTCAAAAATATGAATTGAAAAATAAAGAAATAAGGAAATTAAGAAAAAAGCTGCAAAACAAGGCCAATTATGAAAAAAACCCCAAACAAACGAAAACAAACAAAAAAAAAAAATCAAACAAAACTACTTACATTTTTATGTGCGGTGCGCATCTTGGTGTGCGCGCGTGCACGCATCTACATATTATGCATTATTTTTGAATATTTAATTGTTATTATAAGCATTTATTGCATTGAATATGTATTTATTGATATTATATACATATATACATGTACGTATACATCAGTCAGGGGGATCAATCCTACTTCGCGGAAATTGGCTAGTTTAACTCATATACATTTAAAGTCAGCGCTCGACTAATCAATTTTTTTCCTCATTAACACTGTTTTGTCTTTTTCAGGATGGCTTCAACATTGATCTTTTGAGGACCTCGAATGGCATAGTTCTTCCCCCAGAATCCTTTATTCAGCCAGGATGCAGTATTCCGAAATGGAAGCAGCCACTCCGAAAGGACGCTCCATATAATCTACCCTCACCTGCGTACCCACGTAAACGTCAAGGAGAGCCCACTGACATTGAGGATTTCATCGGTGATGTATGTGAAAATATCATCTTTATATAGCACATTTCCTCAATGATGCATCTGAAAGTGCAAGAAATAGCAAAAATGTAAAATCCAAAAGGTGCACTGTGAGGACTCTTGTACAATTTTGTTGTAAAATTGGTCTGTCAGAACTAATACAGAAACTATATTACTATATATGTTAATACTGTACAACAGAATTTTCAGCTTTTGTTCTGCTCAGCTAGCTGGTAATATTTTTCTATAGACAGAACAAATGTTACAGTGGCTGGATCAACTCACTGAGTAGCATTTGGATGGCATAGTGGTTAGCATGTCCGCCTCACAGCAAGAAGGTTCAATTCCCAGCCTGGCCGTTTCTGTGTGGAGTTTGCATGTTCTCCTTGTGCTTGATTGGGTTTCCTCCCACAGGCCAAGAACATGCACAGTAGGTTAATTGGCCGTTCCAAATCGCCCCTAGGTGTGAATGGTTTTGTAAGTGTTGGTCCTGTGATGGCCTGCCCTTGCCTGGAGTCGGCTGAGATGGGTGCCAGCCTCCCCGTGACCCTATTTAGGAGTAAGCGGTTCAGAAAATGAATGAACAATAATGGTGTAGTGTATTCCTCATAGAGAGAAGGTCCTAGGTTTGAGTCATATCTGTGTAGAGTTTGCGTTCTTGCTTGGGATTCCTCACACAGTTCAAAGATGTGCACATTAGGCGAATTGGCTGTTCCAAATTGCCCCTGGGTGTATGTAAATAGTCGTGCAAGTGCTGGTCTGGTAAGCTTTTCAGGGCAAAAACTCATTTTCACCCATTGTCGGCTTCAGCCTCCCCATGACTCTAGTATGATTACATGGTTTGACAAATGAGTAAGAATGAGTGAATTGCATTACTAATAGTGCAAATACAGACGTTCCCCCACTTACGAACATTCGTTTTATGAACAATCGAACATCCGGTCCTAGGTCGAGAGTGAAAGTGAAAGTGAAATGAAATTGAAGAACAAGTAGTAATAGAAATGGAGTAAAATCTATAGAAAGATATACCTGTATCTAAATATAAGTAGGAAATATGATTAAACATTATCTTGTGGTACACTTAATACTAGGCTCCTGCAGAGGGGGTGTGGCTGATATGGTCCATGAAGAGAAGCAGAACGATACATTTCTGAACTCCTGCCAAAACTTTCAAAGAAGAAACAAATTGACTCCAGTATTATAATGAACTGGACAAGAGTGAAACTCTCTGTAAATCTGATCAGATCCACTGTGCTGTGCTTGAGAGGAACCAGGAGTTTAAACACGGGACATAATGATATTGATAATGTGATGATTATGGAGAGAGAGAGAGAGAGAGAGAGAGAGAGATTAAAAGTTTTCTAAGTGTTTAATTTCATGTCCCCCACTAGTATGAACTTTCCATCTGTGAGCTGGTAATGTGTGCGCGCTGCTCTAAGAGGTCAGCACGTCTTGCACTGTTCCAGCGACACGCAGCCTGAAGCGCACGCGTGGCCACCGCACACATCCAGGTCCTACACGGATAACGTCATTATCTGGGACCGGGGACCGGGACCGGTGGGTTAAATGGTGTGCCTTGGCGATGCTGAGTGGTTCTGATGTACGGGATGATGTTTACGGTGGTGTCACATGAGGAATGGTGTCATTAACAATGATTTGTGATGGTCATGATTTAACACCATAAAGACTTTTAAAGCTTCAGGCACGCGGGCAGCAGGTTGAGTCGAGTCGGTTCAACGTGGGGCAGAATGAGACACAAACTATGAATCATATTGGGAAATGATTCACAAATAATCCACCAATCAAACAGAATGATCTAGAAAGCATTACACACACTTTGGGTAAATAAATAAATAAATCAGATTATTTTCATGTTGAAGTTCGATTATAGTTCTCAGGTGCTCCTTCCAAGGGCAACCGGAAGCTGATCAGTTCAATTGTCCAGTTGCAGTGTCGTGTGTGTGTGTGTGTGTGTGAGAGAGAGAGAGAGAGAGAGAGAGAGAATATGCTTTCAATTAGACTGAGCTCAAGAGCATCATTACACGCGGTCAGTTATGTAATAACTCAAAAAGAGAGAGAGAGAGAGAGAGAGAGAGAGAGAGATTATATACAGTACAAACTCGTATAGGTTACTTATACAGGGATTAAACATATGTTCCGCTCTAAAGAATGCCCTGTAACAACTTACTGTACAAACAAATTCATCTAACGAACCTAACTCTCTTTCGTAAGCTGGGGAGCGTCTGTACTCGAACTTTCTTCCCCAAAATATCACTTGAAATGTGTAAAGTTCGAGCTTTGAGCATGACATAACTTGACCTCTAAAATGCAAGGAAGGAATGCACCAAGACTACTGTAGGGTTCCCATAGCGTTCTTCAAATGAAGATTAAACACTCACCCTGTCACCAAGAACTTAAATAAGCAGAACTTATATACTCTCCATGCACTCCACAACGTCTTCTCCAGCACATCCCAAAAACTTGCAGTAGGGTGAAGGTCATGCCTCATTCTCTTTGAAGCACTTTTTCATTATCTGAAGCCCCATATTAGATTCATGCCATCATTGAAGAAAAAGTCAACTGATGCAATAACCTTGGCATTCAGTACATCCAGCTCATCAGATAACTTAATTTTATAACTTAATTTTATTCCCATCTTAATGTTGCTGAGCCTTGACCTGACCAGCAATAATGCTCTGGAGATTGCATGCTGTCGTCTAAATACACTCCATGAAAATATTAGTGTGTCGCTTTTTCTTTTGGCTGGGCAATGTATATACTGAGTCATTTTATTAATTTCTATATTTATTAAAATGTTTTTGAATTATGGCCGAACGAACAGAGTTACGTGACTGCCAAAAATATTTCCAATGAAGCTGCCTTAAAATTTTGTAGACGGCAGTAGATTCCTTCTCGATGGGATCAGTCACTTTAATGATGGGGTTAGTGGGCAAATGTTGCCCAGTCTACTGTGGTAGTGCTTTTCTGATTGACAAGCAATGATTTTTTTAATTATTTTTAATTTAACAAGCTTTCTCTTTATTCTGTCCACACTGCAGTGTCTGGATGTTGCAGACAGCGACCCCAATGTGCCGCCATTTGACACGGCTCTGATCTACGACTATGAAGGAGATGGTTCTCTGGCAGGCAGCCTGAGCTCCATCGCCTCCTCGGACTCAGATGAAGACCAGGATTATGATTACCTTAATAACTGGGGACCACGCTTTAAGAGACTAGCTAACATGTATGACCCACGTTAGATACACCATAGCCATAGAGCTCACGTTCATATAGTCACACCAGAACCTTCAGGAGAAAATGGATCAACATTCCCCATTGTATCCATTTGGGGTCAGTGATGTGGGCACCAGAGATGAGAATGGGTGTGTGTGTGTGTGTGTGTGTGTGTGTGTATGTGTGGATGATCATTCAACAGCCTGCAGAAGCTTTTCAAATTGGCCTCTTGTGTGATCTTTCAAAAGGTCAGTGCTGTCATGTGAGAGACACTTCGAGCTGGGTTTCTCCTGTAGTGCAGTTATGGATCAGTGAGCTATTTCAACACATTGACGTGACAGCGCACCGTCTACTGAAACAAAAGCAGACAGCAAGCAGAGCATACGAATAAAAGACAGAAGTGACAGAACCCAGGTTTCTTTAAAGATTCATAACACAGGGTTCAGAGCCGGCTGTAATGCTCTATGATGCACTTCATTAAAATTCCTGGGCATACTGTAACTGTAAATGTTGCTGTCACAACATTCAGTATATGAAACCTTTTGCAGCTAGATTCACACGTTAAAAGAATAATTTGGCTAAAAACAATCGTACATGATTTCCACCTTATCTTAGTAACGTAACACTTGTTGGGCTTTACAACTACAGTCGGCCCTCTACTTAAGAAATTAATCTGTTTCGGCGCCTTTTCCGTAACATGGAGTTTTCGTAAGTAGAGGTGCATTTTACATGTAAAACGCATGATATGTTCCAAAGCTCCCAAGACTACCCATAAACCCTTTAAAAATTGTAAAAGAAAATTATTTACCTTTTTTAAATCTCTCGAACCACTCATGCGATGCTTTAAAGTCCGAGGGTTGCTGGTCTGAGGAACCCTCACCCCCACCCCCTTTCACGAGGTCCTTAAATATTGCGGTTGCTTTTTCCGAAATAATCGCCTCCGTCACTGTATATCCGCTTTTAAGGTCTCTTTCTACTTCAATATCGTCCTGATTGTAGAGTGGTTTCGGCCATACTCCTTTTGAGATTTCGCTCAACCGAATCCCACTTTCGTTTTTTTTTATTATCTCCTGCTTCACTTCGATTGATAACGGAGCCCGCTTCTTCTTTTCAATGTCACCGGGAATCACTTTCTTGGGGTCCATGATGGATAACGGAATATAACCCTGCAATGATCACTCTCAAAAGAACTCACAAGCCAACAGTCCTGTTCAACTCTCCTTCACGTGTGTGACAAACAGGAAGTATGGGTACAGGAATGGGTACAGTTCAGCTTCCTCCTGGCCAATGAGAGGCCAGGGGGGCGGGATGTTGGGAGACATCCAGAGAGAGTCACTCGCGCATTGTTTGAATGGCGCGTTTTAATGGCGCGTTTGGCGCTTTTCGTAAGAGGTTGTTTTGTATACAGAGGACGAAAATTTAGGAAAATGTTTTTCGTAACCTGTATTTTTCGTATTCAGAGGTTTTCGTAAGTAGAGGGCTGAATGTACTAGGAATTAGAAACTACTGACAACTAGAAATTCAACTCCTCCTTGAGGGGAAGCTCGTCCATTACAGGTCATCTTTCTAATATTTTTACTGGTACCCATTTATACTGTTTGGTAGACAGAGGCACACTTCTGGTTAAGACCTTGCCCAGGAGTTTTAGCATGGTGGAGGTCTAACAGGGATATATGATCTTGGGTTTATACTGAGGCCACCGGCCTGATGAGCCACTATGGCTCGGGTGTAAAAAGCCCAAAGGACTTTTTAGACTGAGGCCAGAATGTTGAAGATTTCCACCAAAGAAAAAAAACCCACAGAGCGCCATGATTGATGACCACGCTTGGAGCACAACTGGGGAATAAAAAGAAGGCAAGGTGCATCCAAGAGATAAAACTTGAAGAAATCGTAGTTCCAAGTTCATCAAGATCCCCTACGATGGGGCACCAAGGTAAAGTTCTAATCTGATTCCCACATTGTAACGTGATTGGTGTTAATTCATAGAATTAACAATCTTTATGCTTCAAGAATCACAATCATCATGATTCACCCAAGTTCCATCAAGATCATCACAATTCGAGCCCAGGATCCCCGACACTCATCACGATTCTCTCAAATACTGGACATCGTAGCCTCAGTGTAAACCCAGGGTAACCACCATACCACCCGCCCCCAAATAGTAGTAGAAAGGCTAAAATTGTAGTTTCCAACTTTTTTTTTAAAATGTAGAGCTAGACTGCAGTGATTCTAATGCTTCTAGTATACAGATCATTTTCACCTACACTTAAAACATCGTGTTTATAGTATGCATAAATAATCGTGTACATTTACTTTTGAACAACATTTAAAAACACAAGATGCTAAAGATTACCTGAGCTGGAATTCTAACATATCCTTAATACTATGATTCCAAAACCTACTCCACAGTCACATGACTTAATATATTCCCTCATTTAATTCAGCTTCAGCGACCTCTTTATCCTGGTGATGGGAACACAGAGGACAAAGCAAATCAGGCCTACAAACCCTTTCCCACCGAGTGTAAAATTAGCATAACAGTCCATAGGTTTGGATTGTGGAAGGAAACCAGAAAGCCCAGAGGGAATCAAAATAGATCAACACAATTAAGCCCCTCCCTCCTTAAAAGTTGAGATTTAATAATGGAGGTAATGTGAACTCGTGCGAATGTAAGCAGAGATTTTCAGAAAGGTTTTACTGCAGGATTGAAAGAAAGCAGAATAATGTTGAAAATAATCTTGAACGCGGTTTGAACGGTGCCGTTGTGAAGTTTTCCGACAACTGGAACGCAAAGTTGTAATTGTAATCTAGTAATGAATGGATTTTGTGATATTTTCCTATTGTTGTACATAGATTTGCAGGGGTTTTTTTTTTTTTTGCCCTTTTCCAACATCTCCAAACATTTAAAGGAGAGTTTCCCCCTTATTTCTTTAATAACAATAATAATAATAATAAATTAATTAATTTTAAAAAAACATCATGCTCACAAATGCAGCTATAATTCCTTTTTTAAACAATTTTTGTTGGTTTGAAAGTGACCTTTTTTTAAAACAGAACATTTCGTGTTTGTTTTAATATTTATTTCTTTAAAAATAGCAAATTATCCTCATGGTACATTTTGTAAAATATGTTCTTCATTTCATAATAAAAAGGACAATTGTAGTGCTTATCGACTTAATTCACACAAAAATAACATCTATATAATACAACATGCACGTGAAAGGAAGATATACAGCTTTTACATCTATTCTATACATGGAACTCTGTGGAATAAACCATTATTCTATATAAATCGGTGCTTTTCAAGCACATTAGCATGGTTCATCACAGAAGCTTTACCTCATTAGAAGTCAAAATAAATAAACGGTGCATAGCCCACTTTGATCACAGTAATTAAGGGGCGTCGGTTCCATTTAAGCATGAACAGACAACTGCTCTAAACTGCAACAGGGCATAAAAACACTGCAGGTAGTCCTATTTACCTTCTGAAAACTACCAACCAATATTCTCCAGGATGTACCATCTCCTCACTGATCCTCAAAAAAACACCCTTTGACCCTTTCATGCTAAGAAGTACACATTACCCACAGTTCCCTGCATGAGGTTTCCACTCTCTTTTCACAGTCTATTTGATATAGTTTCTGAGGATCAATGCTGGGCCCAGGTTTTCTTCCTCATCCTTCTGTCGAGCTCTGGGAGGGATGGACTGCTCGTCCTCTCCCATGTCCTGCTTATCCTTCTCTGCTTCAATCCAGCTCTGAGGGGCGATCATCTTTTTGGGCCCATGAGGAGGGGGACCAAGAAGAGCCTCTATGTCATCGTAGTTCACCACCTCGTGCTCCAGAAGTGCATTGGCCAACTGAAACAAAAATCCACCAAATATCTCTCACAAGCCACCATTCATTCATTTTCTGACCGCTTAGTCCTAATTAGGGACGCGGGTAGGTTGGGGGTTGGAACGAATTACAGGGATCCCTCACTACTTCGCGCTTCAATTCATGCGGCTTCAGTGCATCGCGGTTTTTAAAAATAAATAAATAAATAAATATTCATCGAGTTTAAAAAATAAGGAAATTAAGGAAGAATGGGGGGAAAAGAGGCAAATTATGCAAAAAAAAATCCTAAACAAACAAAATAAAAAGCAACCCAAAATCTCCCATCAAATGTTACATTGTTACATCTGTGTGTGAACGTGCTTCTACCATACCTGTCAAGTTGTACGGTTTTGGCGTAATTTGTACAAGTGAGCACTGATTTTTAAATGTGTACGCCGTACGTCCGAAATCTGTACGTTTTTCGATCATTTCGTCTTTTTTTTTTAACTCCGTTTTTTGTGTCACCGTTTCGGTAAAGAGACGATACGCCGAATTGGTCTGTAGCCGTTTTCTCGCGAGAATCGCTGCTATGCTTATCGTCTGCTATCGTCTGCTCTTTCCGACCACGTGACCGCACTTTCACTTCCGCCATCATTCAAGTCAAACTTAATTGCGAGCTCAAGTGCCATGAAGTGAAGCCATCAAAAGAAATGATTAAAAGTGCTACATATAGTTATAATAAAGATCACTGTTAAATTTTCTTAATCATGCAGCTGAAGATATTACTCTTTTATTTGATTGCACCAGGTTATATGTTACAACATTACCAATAAATTCATATTATATTAAAAATAGAGTTTAATTTTTGTTTCATATTGCACGCGATAATAAGACGCGTAAGATTAGTTGCTATTTTGTAAGGGCATAAGTAGCCATTTGTAAGATCGCCAACGGCCTAGGGTTGACAGGTATGTTCTACGCTCCGTGCACGCGCGTCTATGTGTGTTGTCGTCGTCTTATGCAAAACTATCTGTACGTGTGTGTATTTAGATCTTATTTACATCTTTTGCATTATTTTTTAATGTTTCATTGTTATTATAAGCATCTATAGCATTGAACATGTATTTATTGATAATATATACACATATGTCAGTTGGGGGGTGATCCTACTTAGCGGATTTCGTTGGTCGCGTGGGGATCTCGGTCCCAATTAACCGCTGAAAGTGAGGGATCCCTGTAATTGGGTTTCTATCATTTCCTATGGGAATTTTCATTTTATCGAACAAACATTTTGACTGACGAGCTTGCCTTCAGAACAGATTAATTTCGTAAGTCAAGGTACCACTGTATTCTGGGCCAATACCATGTAAAGTACGAAGTGTGCTTGACTCAATTATACACAAACTAATACATTTAATGTATATTAGAAGTTAATAATTCAGTTAGATGCAGCTTTGTTCATGCTCAGCCACTGAAAGCACTACTTTTTGCAGTAAATTTTTTTTATGAAGAGTTAAACCACATGACGTATACCAAAGAAAAGATTTATGGATGTGGTAAAGGAAGACATGAAGGTCGTTGGAGTCAAAAAAGAAGATGCAGAGGACAGGGTGAGATGGAGACGGATGATTTGCTGTGGCGACCCCTGAAGGGAGCAGCCGAAAGGAAAAGAAGAAGAAGCACATGACGTACAAGGACGTGCAAAACAAAGACAAGGCCTATGATACTTAACTCACCAGTATAAGTTTATCCCTGTTGTCCAGGAGCAGTTTCTCAGTCTGTCTGTATGCACGCGCAATTAGCATCTTAGCCTCCTAAATAACAACACAATCACAATTCACTATTCTTCAGAGATCATTCGCTTACAGACCAGTAACTGAAATCATACACTGGTTCTTGGGTTCACTCACATGATCCATCTGGTGCTGAAGTCCCTGACTGAAGGGTCTGCGCCCGACAACAACCTGTCCCTCGGTTTCATGGAAGGACACCTGGCCTATGCTGGGCACCATTCCATACTGCTTCACCATGGCATAGGCAACACGTGTCACCTTCCGCAGATCATCCTGGGCACCTGGGCACAGGGAGCATACTTTATGATACAAAGTGTTTCCCAGCCGGAAATCCCTGTACTGTGTTTATTTAAGGCGTTTCAAACTAAGATTGTCATAGGACACCTTATAGCACAGCACACACAGCACATTATTTGCAAACAGTATAAGCTTTATAAAGGGAAGGAAGAAGCCATGATGGGAGCAGAAGCCATGACTGACTTAAGGTGAAATGAAACGTCAGCCTTCCAAACTCTGCTGTTACACATAGGCACAGATGAGTGCCAGCCTCCCCGTCCCCTTAATCAGCATCAAATGCCGGAGAAAATGAATGAAAGGACTATTGACAAGGTGTGCGCCGATCAACCTGAAGATCGCAAGTTCGAATCCAGGTTGATGCCACAGCCACATCCATAACCAGGCTGAACTCAAAGAGGTAAAAAGGTAAAGTCTGTTTGGTTTTCACACACCAAGCCTAGTGGCTCATCAGGCCGGTGCTTATCCCCGGTTTCTGTAGCGTGAAGCAACCAGAAATTCAACTCCTCCAGGATGGGATGCTCGTCCATCGCAGGTTATCTTCCCAGTATATTTTTACTGGTACCCATTTACACTGCTGGGTGAACAGAGGCACACTTGGGTTAAGACCATACCCAGGGGTCTTAGCACAGTGAGGGTCTCAGTGGGATTTGAACTCACGACCTCCCGATCATGAGTGCAGCACCCTAACCACTACACCACCGGGTCTACAAGTATATTCTCGAAGAAGGGATGGAATAAGCTCGGTTTCCTGTCACTCAGTTATTACTAGCCAATCATGGGCATCTGTTTAAATGGAGCCAGGTCACAGTGGGGGCGTGTGCATACTTACACCCCTCCTGGTTGGTGGTGGTGTGATAGAAAAAGGTAATACAGTGGTACCTCACCTTACGAAATTAATCCATTCCAGAGCCTTTTTTCGTATCCTGGATTTTTCGTAAGTAGAACCGCATTTTACATGTAAAACGCGTGATTCGTTCCAAGGTCCCCAATGCTACCCTTTAAAACTTATAAAAGCATACCTTTTAAGGTACTTACTTCGTGTTGATCATGTCTTCTTAGCAGAGTTATAATCTTACAAATGTTTATGCAAGGTTAAAAGCCTGAGCCAAAAAAATAGTTGCAATGAGCACACTCGAAAAACTCATGAACACGCTACTGCTCAAGGGAGCTGCATCATCCCTCCTAGCCAATGGGAGGCCAGCGGAGCGGGATGTTGGGAGATAGCCAATGGGAGGGAGCTGCGTCATCCATCCTAGCCAATGGAAGGCCAGCAGGGTGGGATGTTGGAAGATAGTCAATGGGAGAGCAGCTCATGCATTGTTTGAATGGCGCATTTCATAAGGAGAACTTGTTTCATATACAAGAAATTTTGGAAAATGTTTTTCGTAACCTGGATTTTTTTGTTTGCTGGGACTATTGTAAGGTGAGGTACCACTGTACTTGATGGGTGGGAATTGAATATGACTAAAATTTGGGGATGAATGAATGCACATTCACACACAAAAAATTTAATCGACGATGTGAAAATGTGTTAATTTAATGGATAGTCATTCGAAAAACCTAAAATAATGAAAAGTAATCACACAAAAACACACTGGCAGTGTGAAATGGCCTTTAGTGGAACTGATGGACACAGAAGCCAAGCCCCCTCCCTGTGACTGTCAGTTATAGAAGCTACGCCCCTTCACTGGAACTGCGCAGAAGCCACACCTGCTTCACTGGAAACCTTTATGGATTTCACATCCAAAAACATACATGTGGATGAACCATACCTGTAGTGACTTTGTTGAATGTAATGGCTTCAGAGACTCTTCCACCGAGAGCCATGCACATTCTCTCAAACAGCTGCTCTTTGGTAAACAGGTACTGGTCCTTTGGTAGGATTTGAGCAAATCCAAGAGCCGCGTTAGTCCTGGGAGCTATCGAGACCTACCAGGGGCAAGAGACCCCAGCACAGACAACAGAAATATCCCACTAATCACTATTAAAAACTTCATTTTTATATTTACATGGTTATACAATATTGACTAGGTTCTGTACCTTCATGACAGCTTCTGTGTGTTCCAGCAGCCAACCAACAAGAGCATGGCCCGATTCGTGGAAGGCCACCACCCTCTGTTCCTCTTTGGATAAGATCTTGCTCTTCTTTGCGCTGCCTATCCATTACAGAGAGCACAACTAAATTCAAGACTGGGCTGCAAGCATTCATAACCAAGATGACACTGATTCAAGGAGTTCTGGAATACCTGCAATAACTCTCTCCACAGCGTATTCAAAATTAAAGGTATCAATGGACTTGTAGCCTTCGCGGGCGGCATGAAGAGCAGCTTCGTTACAAATGTGTGCAATGTCAGCACCTGGAACAAGAAAGATACAAACACGCATAAAGAGTCCGATTATAATCGGGGTACTGGAAAGCAGAGCAAATACCATAGAAGAAGAAAATTGCATCTTTTGTAGTTTTTCATGCTGATGCCTAGTTGTGTACTGTCCCTGTTCACTGACGAATTATCTGAAAGGCTTCATCAGCATTACGGTCCAGAAAATTCCAAAAACCTACAATCGTAGCCATTACAATCAGGGAACCTACCACTGAAGCCGGGTGTTAGCTCAGCCAGACGCAAGGAGTAGAAATCTGCAGGATTGGAGAGTGTCAGGATCTTCAAGTGCTGCTCAAAGATCTCCCTTCTCTCCTAAGATCATCAGAACATCAGAGATTATTCCCTATCGTTTCATCATTTTCTAACACAGTTAATCCTTAGTAGGGTCATGGGGAGGGTGCCCATTTCAGCCGACTCGGAGTGAGGGCGGGGTACATTTCCTGAACAGCTCGCCAGGCCATCACAGGACCAACACACCCGATCATTCACACTCGCATCTAGGAGTGCTTTGGAACTGCCAATTAGCCTACTGTGCATGTTGTGTGGACTGAGAGAGGAAAACTAGAGTATGTAGCGGAAACCCAAGTAAGTGTGAGGAGAACATGTAAACACTACACGGAAACTCCTCGGCCCGAGAATCCAACCCAGGCCTTCTTGTTTAGAGACAGATTTGCTAACCTCTGCCGTACCGTGCCTCCGTTACTCCACATTTACAACCAATTTATATAACCTCAGCATCCCTAATACACTACCTGGAGAGTTGGGAGGTCGATAAATATGTGTCTGTCCAGCCGGCCTGGTCTCATAAGTGCATTGTCTAAAATGTCAGCTCGATTGGTGGATGCCAAGACAATCACATGATCACTGGTACCCATTCCTGTATAGAAAAAAACATACAAACAAACTAGGAACTGTTCCACTGGTTGCTTCAAAAATTATTTGATGCAATGTGGATTACAGATTGAAAACACCTCCATTAATATCTTCCAGGAAAACAAGAAGCCTCTAATTCCAATCAGAAAGTACAGCATCAGCCATAACATTAAAACCACTATGACGACAGACAGGTGAAATGAATAATATGTAATATCTCTTTACAGTGGCACGTGGCAAGGCATGGGATGCATTATGCAGAAAGTGAGCAGTCACTTCTTGAAGTTGATGTGTTGGAGGCAGGAACAATGAGCAAGGGTAGATATCAGTGATTTAAAAAAATTAAAAAAAATTAAAAAGGCCACACTGTAATGGATAAAATACTGGGCCTATTCATCTCTAAAATAGCAGATTTTGTGGGTGTTCCTGGTATGGAGTGAAAAGTATCTATCAAAGGTGCTCCAAGAAAAGACAAAGAATGAACTGAAATGAGTGTCATGGCTGCCCAAGGCTCACTGATGTGTGTGGGAAAAAAAAAGACTAGTACAAAGAAAAAATATTGTACCACAACCTGCTGATACTGTTAATTCTGGCCATGATAGAAAAATAAAATACATAGTGCATTGCAGCTTGCTGTCTATGGGGCTACACACCCACATACCATTACAGTGGATTTAATGTTATGGCTGATCAGTATATATTTCAGCTTGATAAATTAGACGAACACGTCCCCTGATCTTTACTTAAAATGTACCCCTCAACCTGTACCCACTGTAATAGCCCAGTAGCAACCTTATGATTAATGATTGATATCATCAGCATTTCCATCATACCATCCATTTCCACAAGGAGCTGGTTGAGAGTCTGCTCCTCCTCTGTGTTGCTGAAACTGGACATAGTAGTGGACCTTTTTTTACCCACAGCATCAATCTCGTCAATGTAGACTATGCAGGGTGCTCGTGTTCTCGCCTCCTTAAACAAACTCCTCACTCTTGCTGCCCCAAGGCCTAAAACAAATTAAACCAATTAAATACACTTTACACACCCGTGACTAGAAACACTTCCATTATGATATTGTTGCATGTTGAGTCATGGAACCAAACTACAGGGTAGAAAAAATGGCCAACATAGAGACCTCACAGGGCAGTACCGTGCGGTTTAATGAACACGATGCATCAACTGTCTACACCAGGGGTGTCAAACTCGTGCCACAAAGGGCCATGTGGCTGCAGGTTTTTGTTTCAACCAAGCATCAGCACACCTGACTTGGCTCATTCAAACAACTGATAAGAGTCTTCAGGCATTTGATTGGTCAGTCTCTGGACAGAGCACTCATATTGACCAATCAACTTCCTGAAGACTCTTATCAGTTGTTTGAATGAGCCAGACTGACCAATCAAATGCCTGAAGACTCTTATCAGAGAATGAGCCAAGTCAGGTGTGCTGCTGCTTGGTTGAAACAAAAACCTGCAGCCACATGGCCCTTTGTGGCACGAGTTTGACACCCCTGGTCTACACTTATACAGTGGTACCTCGACTTACAAATTAATCCGTTCTGAGGCCGAGCTCGTAAGTTGAAACGTTCATTGGATGAATCAAAAATTCCCGTCGGAAACAATAGACCACCAATTAATCCGTTCCAACCCCCTCCCAAACTCATTTAACCTGACACAAACAGGTATTTTTGACATAATATATTTAAGATAAACATGTAACAATAAACATTTCACAATAACAACACATGTACAGTAACATGAATAATACTGTAATTAACAATAAATAATAAAACAAGAATAAACAATAAATCAATAAACTATACAGTAAGTGCATCTGAACTTAAGAATCGCACTTAACATTAACTTACACTACTAATTTTTTTTTTCACTTTATATTTATTTATCTTTTTAATTTATTTTTAATGGTTTTATTTCACTTCACTAATTTTGATCACTTGTCTTCTGCTGCTTGGCCGCACTTCCATCGCTCTCCACACTACCGCCAGGTAAAGGCCTACTACTGTTTGAGAATTGTACAGATGGTCGATGCATTCTTCCAATCCTCCTTACACAGATCGGGCACGCGGACTCCTTTTTCATGTTTAACTATGATTTCAAGCTTCGTTTCAAGAGAAATCAATTTTCTCCTCTTGAATACATCAGCCACCTTCTTACGACCCATCTTAGACACTGAGATATGCACAATAAAAAATTTTAAAAAGTCACAAAATCCAAACCACATAAAAGAAAGGCTTTTGTGCTCGTGCACACTACAAATGCCGGTATGGAAAGGAGCGCTGAGGAATACACGCAGAAGATTACTAGGCTAATTGGCACGTATGACCTTGGGCAACATGCTTTTTTAACATACTGGTGGACCAGCTTTAAGTGTGATTGCGCATCTTCTACACTAGGTGGCAGTGGCACCCTCACTGTGTTCCCTATGGTGTAGGGGAAAAGCACCGAGCAAAAAATATGAAGTGCAGTAAACACTAACTGTATAGTTACGCGCGGGGCGCTGGGGTGTGAAATGTTTTTTTTTTTCCTTCCTATAGGAGGCATCACATAAAATAATTGAGAAGCACTGCACAAGGCATTCTCGGAGCATGGAGGAATACACGAGGAAGAATACAAAGCTAATTGGTCCAAAAAAGCCATTTCCCCTGTAGAGTTCGTAAGTCGAAAATTTGCTCGTTGGATGGGGCAGATTTTTGGTGGGATCGAAGCTTGTATCATGGAAAATTCGTTATAAAGGACACTCACAACTCGAGGTACCACTGTATATAGATTTAGGCACTGCCTAAAAGCAAGGACTCCTGCTAGATGTCTCTGTTAATCAATGTTCGAACCTGGGTTTTCTTTTCACTGCCTTTCCTTCCACTGACTGATTTCTGCTTCACTTGTAGCACCTGTCTTTTAATCTAATTATTTGTTTAATGAGTTCATGTTCTGTCAAGTTTTTGATTTCAACCTTCACAAATTTATTTACTGGCAAGATGCTATTTACCTGAATTAGAGTGTTTTTGTGTGAGTCTAAGCAGCGGTGTATGAGTCTGTTAAGGTTTCATTTTTATTATCAATAATAATAATAACAACAGCATTTATTTTGCTTTCATTGCTGCCCACCGCAGTGCAAGTCAATGATACATAACAGTCAACTCGCATCAAATCAGTTAGATGGCAGCCTTACTGTATTTCCTGTGGTGGGAATGCGTGGACACTGAACAGAGACAGGACAAACATCCAAAATTGAATCAACCAGTTATAAGTATGCTGTGGTGGACACGCCTTATTCCATGACTATGGTACTCAATTCAGGAACTCCACCATTAAGCAAAAACAAAACATGATAAAATTTCATAATCCTTTGCTCGACATAAAGCATATTTCCTGTTATAAATATACTGTCAGGTTTTAATCAATAGCACTTATCTTCATCATATTCTCATATCACTGCGTCGGTTTGGAAAAATAAGAGACTTGTTTGTTATATTTAATCTGTAAAATAAGACTCACTTTAGAACACAGCTAACTTGTGAGACATGTTTAAGGGACACCAACACCAGGCTGAAGTCTTACCTCCAATCACCTCCACAAACTCAGATCCAGCCATGGCAAGGAAAGGTACCTGGGCTTCAGTAGCTACTGCCTTAGCAAGCAGTGTTTTTCCACAGCCTGGTGGCCCAAGTAGCAATGCACCCTTGGGTACCTTTGCTCCCAGGTTTAAGTATCTGTCTGGATTCTGCGAATACAAACATTCAGTCACACACAATTCTATTTTTTCTTTTAGGATAAGTATTGAGGGATGTTTAGAAAAAAAACAAGTGTTATTACCTTCAGATAATCCACAAACTCCTTCACCTCTACCTTGGCTTCATGCAGCCCGGCTACATCTTTAAAGCTCACACCTTTCCCAGACTTTCCATCAACAATGGTGAACTTGGCCATTTTTAACTGATTCTAGGTGCATACAGTCAATGAGTGAGTGTTAACCTGACCAAATTGCTCAAAAGATTAAAAAAAAGAATAAAATATTAATAATCTATAAACACAAGCAACATCAGACTAAGGCAGTGCTTCTCAAATAGTGATGACGGGTGGAGCACGTATGACCCTGGGGACCATGCTTTTCTGGAATTGTGCACGAGAATTAAGTGTAATTGCACCTCCACTCCACTAGTTGTCAGTGGCACTGTCATTGTCATGCTATTGTGTAGCATGGGTGTCAAACTCATGCCACAAAGGGCCATGTGACTGCAAGTTTTTGTTTCAACCAAGCAGCAGCACACCTGACTTGGATCATTTAATTAACTGATTTGAGTCTTCAGGCAGTTGATTGGTCAATCTTTGTGGTCTGTACAGAGGCTGACCAATCAACTGCCTGAACACTCAAATAACTTGATTAAATAAATAAATATGCAAACTCCATAGAGAAACGCCTTCACTGAGCCCAGAACTTCTTGCAATGATGTGAACATGCTTACCAATACACCATAGTGTTGCCCCAAATTTTATGATACACGTGCATAATTTAGGAACATTTTATGATCATGCATGATTTATTTGTTATTACAGATGCTCCCCAACTTACGTTTTTAATTGGTTCCGGATGGCTGAACGCAAGTTGAAAGTGAACGCAAGTTGTTACAGTGACGGATGACGCTCATACTGTACTATACATCCATAAGTACCATTACTGTATCTCATAAAACACCCCTAAATCAATTATTATAAACATAACATGGTAAAATAATATCAAATATATCAAATAATATCAACATTAATTTCAAATAAGTCACTTATTTATACCGAGTCACTTTACATGAAGCTTAAAACAGCCAATCAACGCTTACTATATGTGAGGCGCACAATACTGAAAGTAGTGTACTTGCAAAAGTAGTGTACTTCCTGTGGGTTATACTGACTTCCGGTCTTTCAAATGTGCAAGGGTGCTGTTGAACTCGTTTAGAACACAGCTGTGAATCACCAGCAGAGCGGAGAGTTCTCTTTCCTGGATTCGGGTTTTCATTCATTTTACAACTCTCTTTGCTTAACTGAGTATGCATGGTAGATTGTGCCGATCCGAGCAGATAGTCAATTCATCTCCGTGTATGAGACTTGCACCCATGCTAGTAGGCTTACTCGTCTGACCAACCATATTTGCTTAGGGTTACAAAAGTCCACAAAACAGTGTAAACACAAAGATCACAGAGACGACGTCTTAACGCAAGGGTAACACGATATATATATATATATATATATATATACTGAACTGGGAAGAAGGAGGGGTACGTTCAGTCTGTCGTTTGTAAACAACGGACGCAGTGTCATTACGTCATTGTACTACGTAGGTACGTCTAAACTCAAAATTCATTTTGTTTTTTTTTGGGAAAAAAATACGTAAAATCGAAAAAAACGTAAAACAGATGAACGTAATTCGGGGAGCGGCTGTATTTTAGCCTTTTGGACAAAGCTGAACAAGCAAATTAAACACAACATGAACACTTGGCTGATTTGAGTATACAGATTTCGAAGATGCATATAGACCTGTTACAAAAAAGGAAACACATTAAGAGTACAGAACTTACGAAAGCACTGAATCCACCCTCTCTTATACCCATCCCTGACATACGGAAGATGTACCACAGGATTCCAACACCAACAGTAGCCAGACCAAGAGCATAGAGGGCACTATAGCATTGAAAAGCAAATACACTCCGTTAGCATTAGGATGCAGCAACAGAAAGTGAGAATTATAAACAAAAAAATTTTAAAAGGACTTCCGTGTCAGTATTGCAAGTTGTGATTTGTTGACACCTGACCATCCCACCCATATTTTGAGCATTCCATTCCAAAAATTAGTCGCACTTTACCGCAAAAAGCTTCTTCACACCACTGGTAGATTTCAGAGTATACCTGTGGGAACTTGACTGAGATCAGGTGTTGATGTTGGAATAGAAGGTCTGAGGTTTATCAGTGTCCAAGTTCATTCCAAAGGTCTAAAGTGATGTTCAGAACAGGGTTCGGTTCTGTGCAGGCTACTCATGCAGGCTACTCAAGTTCTTCCATATCAATCTTAGTAAACTACATCAACCTTGTCATGTTTATTATAAAGCTACCATTTGGAAAGACATCTGGTACAGCTATACCTCCCCAACTTTGGAGCGACAGTTTCAGCAAAAATCACATGAGTACGAAGGTCAGGAGGCCACAAATGTTTGGCCAAATACTCCATCGCAGAGCTGAGCACTCGGAAATATTCTGGATTCTTTTAAATCTTAAATTATTTTGAAAAACTTGAAAGTTACCCAGAGTTTTACACACTGGGCAGTTTACTCACTTTCCAAAGAAGTCTGTGCGCTTATAGGACACTGGTATTCTGTCCTTTGGGTCTATATTGAGTTGTTCCTCAGCTGCACGCAACTTTTCTTCAAACTTGTCAATGTTGGCCACCTGCATGCGGTACGTCAGATGGGGTCTCTGCAAAAACAGAGCCATTGTAACCACCATTAAATCCATTATTTTCCTATACTACAATGTTCTAAAGAGATTTATTTCTTACATATCACGTCAATTTACCAACAGTATGATGATGTTCGCAATGGTGCGCATGCTTTGGAACCATTTAATATATTTGAATGTCCTAAATATGTGAAAATTTAGTACCATTTATCACTATACCAGCTGGGAGCAGTGATTCCCTCATCAGTTTCTCTATTCTCCCTTTCATTAGGTTACCCAGTTAAATATGCAGGTGGTCACCTTTCTGAGAAAACTGGATGTGCAAAATGCTCAGGCCCAAACATTTATTGACTGTTACATATCACTAATACTGGTGAATTCATACGCAAATACAGTGGTACCTCACCTTACAATAGTCCTAGCAAACGAAAAATCCAGGTTACGAAAAACATTTTCCAAAATTTTTTGTCTCTGTATACGAAACAAGTTCTCCTTACGAAATGCTCCAAATGCGTCATTCAAGCATGTCATTCAAACATTCAAACAATGCATGAGCTGCTCTCCCATAACTATCTTCCAACATCCCGCCCCGCTGACCTCCCATTGGCTATCTCCCAACATCCAGTCCCGCTGGCCTCCTATTGGCTAGGAGGGATGACGCAGCTCCCTCCCATTGGCTATCTCCCAACATCCCACCCCACTGGCCTCCATTGGCTAGGAGGGATAACGCAGCTCCCTCCCATTGGCTATTATGGAGCTGCATCTCCCATAATACTTTTCGTGTAAAGGAAAGAGTTACTGTCGTTTCATCAGTTTTTTGATTGTGCTCATTGCAACGTTATTTTTTGGCTCAGGCTTTTAACCTTGCATAAACATTTGTAAGATTATAACTCTGCTAAGAAGACATGGTCAACACACACACGCACGCGCACGCACACACACACACACACACACACACACACACGTGCGCGCATGTGATTCCTGGTTCGAGTAAAAAAGAAGAAGCGGGCTTGTGGCATGCGTTTGAGTGATATCGCAAAGGAATATGGCCAAACACGTCTACCATCGGTACGATATTGAAGCAGGAGGCCTTAAAAGGTATGCTTTTATTATTTTTAAAGGGCTTAGGGGTAGTATTGGGGGCCTTGGAACGAATCACACGCTTTATATGTAAAATGTGATTCAACTTACGAAAAATCCAGGTTACGAAGCCACTTACTGAACGGATTAATTTTGTAAAATTGAGGTCCCACTGTATAGAAAAATCAAATTTAAAAAAAAAAATCATGCCACGGCTCCATACAGAAACTTGAATGAACCAACACAGAACATTCACCTAAACGTGTGCATCAGTTAGACTCGCTGGGAGTTCTGTCTGAAAAACTTACTCAACACTTTCTGATCAATTAGATTAAAGAATTTCACAGTACTGAGCTTTAAAATAAAAATGGGTTTAGGTTAAAAACTCAACAGGGTGTTAAAATGTGCTTCAAACAAAGACACACATCCATCAATCAAGCTCTGACTTTTGATTTAAACACTGTGAAGAATACACACGAGCTTGCCAAAAATCACAGCTCCGGGATGGAGTTCAATCTCCACGATGTCACTCTCCGGCACCACTAACACCCGAGCCACCTCGCCTTTGGCCAGCATCTCATTTACAAAGTCATTCCAGGAGATGTTCACTCCACTTGTGGCGAATAGATTCAGCAGGCTCAAGCAAATGGCAATGATCACAAGGACACGCAGGCGCTCCTTGTGTATCTGATCCATTTCCTCTCGCCTCTTTCTCTCATCTGAAAGAAATATAAACCCGTATTTAGATATTATCTAACATCAGGCAGAAGCAATTAATGAGGTCTGTACAATACCTTCTTCTTCTTTGCGTGATTTCTTTTTTGAGTCATCTTTCTTCTGTTGTCTACCTGAGGATGTGCTGAAATAATTGACAGCATCTGATCGGAAGAAGACAGAATGATGACGATAGGGGCAGATATCATTAATAACAGCACTGCACGCATATTCCTGTTTTACAAGTCTTCTTTTCCTTCAGGGGTCGCCACAGCGAATCATCTGCCTCCATTTCACCCAATGCATGTCCTACCTTCACCACATCCATAAATCTCCTCTTTGGTCTTCTTCTAGTCCTTCTGCCTGGTAGTTCCAACCTCAGCATCCTACTACAAATATATTCACTATCCCTCCTCTGTACATGTCCAAACCATCCCAATCTAGCCTCTTTGACTTTGCCTCCAAAACGTCTTACATGTGCTGTCCCTCTGATGGACTCATTCCTGATCCTATCCATCCTCGTTACTCCCAAAGAGAACCTCAACATTTTCATCTCTGCTACCTCCAACTCTGCCTCCTGTCTTTTCCCCAGGGCCACCGTTTCTAAACCATACAACATCGCTGGCCTCATTACCCCGTCTTGTACATTTTTTTCCTTTCATTCTTGCCGATACCCTCCTATCACACATCACACCGGACACTTTTCTCCAACCATTCCAACCTGCCTGCACATGCTTCTTCACCTCTTTTCTACACTCTCCATTGCTCTGGATTGTTGAGCCCAAGTACTTAAAATCCTCCACCTTCTTTATCTCTGCTCCCTGTAACCTCGCCGTTCTTCTTGGGTCCTTCTTGTTCACAAAAGAAAAGCAAAACATCACGCAGTATAAAAATAATATTCAGCAGCTACATATGCACAGCTGTACACAACAAATATACAGAAACCCTACAAACTTCTATTTAAAATAAATAAATAAATACATTAAAAAAATAACCACAGCTAAATTTTTGTAGCATGTACCTGTAATGTGAGCTATGCAAAAGGCAATGTGATACCCTGATTTTCGTTCTACAGGAAATTGTATGTGCGTTTGTGTGTCCGCATTCCTCGAGTGTATGCTCGGTCCAATAATGTTATTCAATTTAGCAAGCCACTGATTACATGTTTAGATAAGTAGTCCTCAAGTGAGTCAGAGGTTGATTGGTAGAGATGATTAGTATTGTATGGGTGAAAATTCTATATAACTACTGTATATAATATAAGAAATAGCAAGGCTTCAATTTCTACTTAGGGTTGTATGTGTTCCTTTATCATCTTAAGGAGAAAGAAACAAAATTGTTGTGGCGAATATGTGAATTTCACAGACACGCAACTGAACAGTGACCATGAGTCGAGTGCACACATGCAATATCTCTGCTTCACTTATTACTTACCAAGACTTCTCCACAATCCTATTGGATCAGTCAGCAAACTCTTTCTGTAGATTACTTTGCTCAGTCCGAGAAATGTTGGACTCAGAGGTCTATTCAGGACTTGCTGTAAAAATAAATAAATAAAATTATACAATTTAACTCATTACATTTTTTTAACGCAATACTTATGTAGCAATGGTTGCTCAGTGGATAAGGCTCTGGGTTACTGGTCCAAAAGTCTGTGGTTCGAGCCCCAGTGCAACCAAACTGTCACCTGTAAATGTAAATTATATACAGAATGGCAGCATGCTGCCATAGTAGTTAGCATGTCCACCACACAGCAACAGGGTCCTGGGTTCGAATCCTAGGCTGGGGAATTCCTGTATGGGATTTGCATGTTTTCTTTGGCATTATTAGGTAGTGGACCCTGTTACGTCATAATTATCGCATTATCATGACGTATTAAATTGTGTCCACAAGGATAGCCTAATATTACGGAACTGACCTGAATGAGTTGTGATTTTACAGCCCGTCTGGGTTGCACGATATTCCTCCATCCAGAAAGACTGCTGTTCACCGGGATTTTCTCTAAACTGCTCCTAAGAAGTGTTTTATTCCTGACACAGTCATAAAGAAAGCTACGAGACGATAAAGGCCACAGATTCTGTCTCGTTATATGTTTACAGTAGCGACTTCCATGTTGCAGCAGCGCCGCCATGTTGTCCGCTGAAGGGTTGAATCCCAAACCTCATCCTTCTAAGTACAAAGTGCACTGATTTGTAATCGTCATGTCGTTCATTTACACCCTAAGTAGTGCGCTTATTAAGGGAGCACAGAGTTACTTGAGCCTACCACATCATTTGTGTCAACACGGAAAACTTATTAAACTCAATTTTCAGATGCTTTGCCCTTTATTTGTTAATTTTTAGACTCTTACATCTGGCTGTAATAAGAGAAAATATTTTTTTTTTGTCGCGCGTGGGTAAATCTCGAACATTGTGATCAATACGTTAAATAATTGTCGCTGTAATATAAACTATTTTATATTTCTGGAAACAAAATATGATCAAGACAATTTTTTGGACGTTTAAAAAATAACTTTCAACTTTCAACTTCAGTGAACGCCCATACTTTCATAAGTGAAATGGATTGTGGGAAATGTAGTTCAAATGGTTCATCAGCCTATAGCAAGCTAAGAAGGAAATTACAATAAATATGTACTTTACGTTATCAGATTTTGCGTCCGTTTGGCTTTATTATGTTTAATAATTAATTTGTCATGAAATATTTAAAATATATATTTTTTTACTGAAACGGTCAAAATATTTATTTAAAAATCTATGGCTTTGGGGTCTATTCCAAACATTCATTGGATATACAGTAATTTTGAAGGCACTACTTTTTATGACATCACAACAGGGTATACCAACAGTGGCAGTTTGGTAGTGCTGGGGCTTTAGTTCTGGAGTCTGTCTCTGCTAACTGACAACATACGTGCACCAATTTACAGACATTCTCACACCTAGGGGGGGCTAATGTGCATGTCTGTGGACTATGAAATGAAACCAAAGTACTGGGATGAAAGCACAGGAGACAGCATACAAACACCAGCCCTGGACTGGAACCCTCTCTATCAATTTATCCCAGAAGTCTGAACGATTGTTTGGGCCCCACTATTGATCCGCCAACCAGCTCCCACCATCTTCCTCGGCTCTCGGACTTTCTCACTGCATCGCTTGGCTTTAGGCCTGTCCATTGTGGGATGTTGTCTTCAAATCTGTTCCTTTGTCTGCCTCTCCTCCCTCCTCCCTGCACTGTGCCTTGCAGTACTGTCTTGGAAAGCCCTGATGATCATGTGACATGTCCGAACCACTTGAGCTTGCGTTTTTTTCAGTGTAGTCAATCACTCTTCGTGGGGTCCGATGGCTTGCGTAATCCTGTTCCGTACTGCTTCGTTTGTGATGTGATCTTTGTAAGAGATGCCGAGGAGTCTCTGAAAGCATCTCATCCCCATGGCCTGGATCCTTCTCTAGAGATCGGCTGTTGGTGTCCATGATTCACAGGTGTACAGAAAAATGGACGTGACCAGGGAATGCATCAGACTAATTGGTCTTTGACGATTGCGCCTCGGTATTTGAAGCTTGTGACTGCCTCCAGCTTCTCACCACTGATCCTGATGTCAGTGTTGATGCCATTTGTGTTGTTTGTCATCAGCTTTATCTTCTATGCAGTGATCTGCATGCTGTAGGTGGCCGAGGTCGTGTCAAGACGCTTAACTAGGTTCACTAGTTCCTCTTCCTTTCCTGGAAGGCCGTCAATGTCATCGGCAAAGCATAAATTCGTGATTGTCTTGCCACCAATGCTGACTGTTCCCTCATGTTCTTCTAGAGCAGGGGTGCTCAATCCTGCTCCTGGAGATCTACCTTCCAGATGACTTTATCTCCAACCCTAATGTGGCCCATGTGACATGTAAGATCCAGTCAGGTCTTGATGAGATGATTGGATGGTTAGGTGGGCGTGATTAGGGTTGGAGTGAATGTCTTCTGGGAGGTAGATCTCCAGGAGCAGGATTGAGCACCCCTGTTCTAGAGCATCAGTCATGGTCCTCTCTCGGAAGATGTTGAAGAGAGTGGGGGGGGAGCAAACAGCCTTGTCTTACACTGGCTGTAAACCTGAACCAATCTCCTATGCTGTTGTTGAAGTATACGGACGGCGCTGGTGGCTTTGTCATAAAGGTGTTTAATCACTCTGATCGGGTTGGCGTTGATGTTGTAAAATCTCATGGTTGCCCACAGTGCTGCATGCCAAACCCTGTCGAATGCCTTCTTGAAGTCCACAAAGACATGGTAGATGTCTTGCTGGTGTTGGAGGTACTTCTCGCACAGTATCCTGAGGTTGAAGATCTGCTCTGTTGTGCTGCGCCGTGGTCTGAAGCCTGCCTGCTCTTCGGCCATGATCTTCTCAGCTTCTGGCTGCAGTCGGTTTATCACGATTTTCAGCATCACTTTACTCGGATGACTGATAAGGCTGATGGTGCGATACTTCTGGCATTGCTGTAGGTTGCCTTTCTTGGGGAGGGTGATGATGAGAGATTGGGTCCACAGTGTAGGCCATTCCCCTGTTCGCCAAATCTTGTTGCAGATGGTCAGTAGAGCGTCAATCATGGTTTCTCCCCCTGTCTGAACTAGTTCACCTGGGATGTTGTCTACTCCAGCTGATTTTCCCTTCTTGAGCGATTTCACTGCTGATTCCACTTCTTCATGAAGGATAGGATAGTTGTCTTCTGGGTCTCCTGTGGCACTGTAGTTGTACAATTCCGAGCAGTATTCCATCCACCTCTTAAGGATGTCATGCTCACCTGTTAGACATTTTCAGTCTTTGTCTTGAATTGTGGTGGTTACCAAAGAGAAGATTTATGGATGTGGTGAAGGCGGACATGAAGGTCGTTGGAGTAAGAGTAGAAGATGCAGAGGATAGGGAGAGATGGAGGCAGATCATTTGCTGTGGCGACCCCTGAAGGGAACAGCCGAAAGGAAAAGAAGAAGTCTTGAATTGTGGTGGTTCACCCTTGCTTGATGCTGGTCAAATCTTTTGCTAGTTGCTATGCTATGTGACTGTTGTTTTTCTTCAGGTTTCCTTCAATGTTCTGACACTGTTCTTCAATCCAGGTTTCTTTCACCTTTCTCATGCTTCTCTTGATTTCTCGGTTGACTTCCTTATATTCCTTTGTGTCTTCTGCATTGTTCTTCAACAATTTGATTGTGGCGTTCTCCATCTGGGCTGTGCCATGTAAATCTTCTGGGTGTCTTGTGGGGACCAAATGTGTTTGTCACAATGACATTGTTAGAGCTGGCGAATTCCAGGAGCCTCAAGCCTCTTTCATTTGACTTGGTGTTCCAGTAACGACCACATGTTCCTTCCCAGTTTGCAAATGCCTCTGCACCAATTTCGGTGTTCCAGTCACCTTGGACCACAAGGATGTCTTTATTAGGAGTTTGAACTATGATCTCTTGTAGTTTCTCATTGAAAACTTCCACGTCTCCGTCCTTGTAATCTGAAGATGGGACGTACACCTGGATGATGGTGATGTTGAAGGGAGTTAACTGCCTTCAAACAGATGGTAATGAGCCTACTGGAGATTTGACGACATTTCATGATGCATTTCACGATGTCCTTGACTGGACTGGACTGGACTGGACTGGAACCCAGGACCCTATATCCTAGCCACTATGCTACAATGGGAAATAATTCTGTTGATTGTGATTCCAATATAGTTTCAAAGTTGCATTTCCAACTCCTATTTTGGGCCACATCTCATCTGACTCTGGGCAAGGGCTGCTTTAATGCACTTGATTTCAGATTTTTCCTTATTAATCATACAACTTTGTCATATTTGTAATTACACACTTGTACTAATTTCTAATATGTGTGTAACAAAGTAATTTTTTTATCAAACCAAAATAAAGTGACCATAATTTCGAGTTCACTGACTCATTTTCCAAACCACTTACTCCTGCTAGTCTATCTCAGCCACCTGGGCAAAGACAGGGTATATCTTGAAACGGCTCACCAGAGGATTGCAGGGCCAAAACACACACAACCATTCACACGCACACCTGGGGCAACTTGGAACAAACAAATAGCTCAGTGGACATGCCTGGTCCCCAAACCCAAGACCTTCTTACTGTGAAGACCATTACACCACAGAACGACCCTGTTCAACAAAGAATTTTTATCACAAGTAGCATAAACTTGCTTTGACTTATATTAGTGGCCATCAACTTAGTGTAGGTTTAGTCTCCAAATAAAATCTAACATATCTTATTTGGTGAATAATAAGTTATTCACTCAATGATGTTTTCCTTCAGACAGTTCTTGGAACCAACGTCCTCAAGGAGAGAGAGAGCGTTCCAGAAAATAATGGCTTGAGTGCAGTTCTTCAGTTTTAAATGGCACTTCCTCACACTTACGGCAGATGGCGCCATTACAACAGAAATAAACTGCTCGGCATCAATAATGCAGGTCAATAAGGACACAAATTAGTTTGTTCAAATGAATAGAAAGCGAAGTTGTGTTAAAACTTAAATAAAATAGTCCAAATGTGTATATTCCAAAAACACGCAATGGAACAATAACAGCCAGTCGAGCAGCCATCACAATTTTCCCCCTTAATGACAAAAAACCCTCATGACATTTTATTGCAATAATTGAGGAGAGGAAACCGAGTAAACAGTTATAAGAAATTAAAAATATATGAGTGTTTTACTGGCTTTAATTAAACATATATATATATATATATATATATATATATATTTAAATGGAACTGTATTGAAGTGAACGCTCAGCGCTTTCGAATTGCATCATAATGTACAGCAGCTATAATTTCTTATAATATCAATTCAAATCATTAATTGATTAGTGTGTAAATTGTATCACACTATTATGGCTCCTATCATTTCACCCAGTTCATAAATGTTTTGCACGGAAGATCCAGAATGCTGCTCGAGCTCAGGCTGAATCTCCAATAGCTTACTACTTCCTATATAGTCAACCTGCTACCGTCGAGCTGTATACATTCAGTCACATGTTGCTACACCCTTTTTAGTGCACTTTGTTTAAAACCTGGAGCTATTTAGAAAGAAGCCCCTTCAGCCCTGAGAGGCGCTTACAAGTGACCGCCCATCTGCAGCAGCCTATCGCAGGTCATGTTTCCAGTGTTTGCGTCCTCTCTCCGTCAGCAGTGCGAGTCAAAGGCCGTCGCGAGAAACGGTTTCGTGAAGAAGACGGACGTTAAGGGGGAATTATTTTGATTCCAAGCGGATTTTATTTGCCCCGAAACTTCAAATCTAGAATTAAAATCGATACTCGGTTAATGTAAAGTTGTACTAAGTCATGGCGGTTTCGTGATTTTTTTCTTCTCAGTTGCCTGCTGGAGTCAGTTGGACAAACATTTCCGTGGGACCGAAAGCGAGGAATTAACTTTAGCTTGTATTTAGCCTAGTGCTCGCGCGCTGTGTGTGCGCGCGTGTGCACCGCGGCTTCCCGTGAGCCCGGGACTGAGATGTGTGTCACCTTTATCGGATACCGTCGAACTCTAGCCCGCTGATTGGGAAGGCCTCAAATGGGAAACTCAAGTGTCGGGAGGGAAATATCAAGTATAATTGTGTAGATGTAGGTCACATTTTGGAAGAAGGTAAGCAGTAAAGCTGTTTTTTAATATTCTGTGCACATAATTATTTGCAAAAATAGAATTTTTCTGCTTTAGTAGAGCGACTTTTCTAATGCTAAATGCTAACTTTAGCGACAGTGACACGCTAACAGGGATGCTAATGTGAGTGAGTTTGTCTTTTCCCTCAGCACTCGGGGCAGTTTTATTTCCAGACGAACATTTTTTTGTTTGTGAGTGGTGTTTTTGTTTGGTGTGTAAATATTTTTATGTGGCCCTGTCTGAGTTATGGGGGAAAGGTTGATGACTATGGTGCTCAGTGTAAACAGAATAAACCGTTTCTAGTCGCGTTGTTGGTGTTGTTGTTAGCATTGTTAGCTAATACTGTTTAGAGATTTATTTTTATGTTGTATGCTAATGAGTAACATTGATGCTGGCATTAATGATATATTAATTTTGCTTCTACTTTGAACAGGGGTTAGAAATCGAAAGCCCATATTTCATGATGTCTGCGTGTGTGTAGCCCATATTTCATGATGTCTGCGTGTGTGTGTGTATATATGTGTGTGTGTGTGTATATATATATATATATATATATATATATATATATATTCCTTAGTTTCTACGTGAGATATAGTTCTATTTCCATGCAACCGCAATAAATAATTCTATAAGATGATAAACAAGACAAAGGTGTGTGTGTGTGTGTGTGTGTGGGATAAAGGTTCCACATTTTGCAGCTGTTGAATGCAGATTTATTGCATGTCACATACCGGGGTGAATGAGTTTACAAGCCCGCTTGCTGTATAAGATGATGGCCCGGGGCAGTCCTGTATTCATGCTGTAATTCTTGAGTTTTATTAGGTCTGTACTGCTTTATTGAGTTCCCTGAGTGAGATTGGAGGAGGATGTGAGCACTGTTCACTTGGTGCAGTGATCTGAAATGTGTACTGCACTGCAGTGATACCTCACCAGCATTGCCTGCACATATTCAAGAACTGGGAATGTTAAAAGATTCCAAACATCAGCAGTCCGTGAACTTGCATGCAATACAGTGATCTGTGTACAATCATCCCAGGCTCAAGTAAAATAAATATACAGTGTTTGTGTTTATGAATGATGTCGACGTTTGTTCAGTGTTAAGTAGAAGGATGGTAGGCCTCTGTGAGGAATCTGCACATGGGATTATTTGGTGTACCCTACTTGATCTTCTCCTTGATTATGATTCTTGTCCTGTGAAGATTTACAGATTTTCATCTGCTTGTAATGAGTTATGTGGCAGGATGGGTGTGAAAGTGATCTTTTGAGATATGGTTCAAATTTTGAAGTCTGCCCAACCTTCAGCAAGGATGCAGAGCATGCACATGTTTCCAAGAAATTAGATACAGGGGATTGTGATGATGGTTGCATTAAAAGATCACAAAAACATTGCATTATTGGGTATCTACTATGCTTCCACTGGATGTTATTCCCGAATATGGTGCACACACAGGCTCTTCTTGTTGCAGGCTTTAATACTTGTGCTAGGGTGAGGGTTTGCTATGATGGAAGTTTCAAGCTCAAGCAACAAGATCACAGGCAGAAAGAACCTACTTGCAAGTGAATTCTTGTTGTTATGGTAACACTGGAACAAAAACTTCACTGCTCACATGCACATTCATTTGAATTGAATTAAGTTCATCATGAACATGTAAAAATAACAAATACTCTAACCACAAAACATTCTAATCAGACTCGGCTGGTCTCCTGACTGTTTCTGTATTTTATTATTCTAATCTGATTTCAGGATTTGCAATCTCGCTGATTATTGTTGTTGGTAATGCAGAGTGAGATAGATGATGTGTTAGTAGTTGTGTATCTTATTTTTTTAAGTGTATTGTTTGAGTCTCTCCTGTGTGACATGTTCAAGATGGAGCTGGTCTTGTTGTCTGGTTCCACAGCATGAGGAAGAGCTGGGAAATGGAGTCCTGGTGGAGGTTGCAGGGTCAAGGGCTGTCAGTGAGCACTGGAGTTTCTCTCAGCAGTGTCATCACCTCACTACTTGCTTCATTTAGAATAAAATATGCTTTCAGACTTTGAGAACTGATGAGGTCAGAATATGTTTATGGCAGTCACAGCAAAAGTAACAAAAATAAGACAGTGGTTTTGAAGTTGTTCTTGTCTGATGATAAACAGTTGGTGAATTTAGTAGCTGCTTCAGTTCAGTTATACCTTCTGATCTTGTCTGACCATAGTTAATGCAGATAGGTCTGTTCATCTATTTAAAATGTAGTTGACACTGGAAATCCTTATGTAGTGATAAAACAAGTCTATCTGTGTACCAGTGTACAGTGCTGTCTAATAATAATCTGGAAGGTGAACTTGGTCATCACAGTAGTGCCAAAATATTCAGTCTGGATTCTATTTTATTTTATTTATTTTTTTGCTGGATAGTATAAGCTTGTGTGTTGAAATGTCTGACTCATGTGCTCTGTAGATGTTACATAATATTTCAACTATTTAAGCCATCAAGGCCTTTCCCACGGTTTTGTTGCTTTTGACAGTGAGTCAAAACGTAGTTATACAACATTTATTACTTGATCTATTGCATTCTACATTGTTTAATTTTCCCGTTAAATGCATTTTTTTCCTTTTTTTTTGGTATTTATTCACAAATACTGTCTTCACCAGCTCTGTTTCACTGAGGACTATTTACGGGAATAGACTGGAATTTGGTGAACACCTCAGAAACTACATAGTAATGAATATGATTTGTGTTGGGGCTGGGCAGCAAGCCAGTTCCACACTTTTCGAAAACATTTTTTAAATCTGATTCTTAAGATTGACAATTAGATACAAGAATTAAGATTAACAAAAGTAAAGACTGAATGATATGGAGAACAGTTTCACTATCTTAGCAGATTTTGTTAGGTGTCATGGGCTTCTCGAATTATTTAGTCCAAACGTTTATTCTGCCAGAATCCTTGGATCAATTCCAAAGAAAAATAATCTGCACATCACCAATTCATGATCCCCGGTTGGATACATATCTGACTTCTCCCCTTCTCTTTTCACTGCTTGCAGTCGAAGTTAAAGGGTAACATCATGCCGTGCCTGATTTTAAAGTGTGTGAGTGCTATGATTCTTGGTGTGCTTAGAGGCAGGTTGCCTTTCTGATCGGCTGTGACATGAAGTTGTTGGATTGGCTGGGCGACATCACTGACCCATGTTGTATAACACATTATTGGATATTGCTGAGCCGCACAATCAATAAGCTCAGTAATAGCGAAAAACGTTTATTTTTATTCGTAAACGGATGACATGAAAGCTGAGTTTGCAAAATGTTAGTTGCAGGAGCCATTTTGGATTTATTGTCATGCTCATCTGTGGCAGCAATTTCATCCTCTGGGTCACTAGAATGTGACGTCTCACTGTCTACACAAGAGACATCAACAACACACAATGTGTTAACGTCATTTTCGGGGGGAAAACTGTTAACCTCTTCAGTTCAGGCTCTCCCAATAATCTACTCGAAAAAAAATTACCCAGTTTTGAGCCCTTTTTTTAATGTGAATTGATGTTAAAAGAAGCACCGTATCATGGAAACATTATATACACACATTATGCTGCAAGGGTTAGTTTTTAAGCTAACTTTAGATTGCAAGTTTTATTTGCTTCTGTCAGACACTGTGTCATATAGAAGTCAAATCTCAGCACCAAAACTGAATAAGTTCTCTGAAGTGAGTCTTGCTGCTGAATGAGGAAGATTAGGGAAGTTTGGGAAATTAACTGAATGGGAGCTGGGCTTTTCATGATGTATTTTGTGGTGCAACATGCAAACAATCCACAGGCCTTAGAGTTTTTATTTTTTAAAAATCTGTATGAGCAATTGTTTGTGGATTTTTTTTTTTTTTTTTTTTTAAGTTTCAAACATTGGTTTTACAAAAATTCTTGACACTTGAGATGGGATGGTTACATTTGGCAACCATTACAGATTTCCATGAGGGAATTTTGATTTGTTTGTTATATCGATAGAGAGTCTGTTTTGCTGATTTGTTTATTCTTTCGTGGTCGACTTGGGCAAATCAGTGATTTTGAGTGCTGTAGCTTGATTGTGACTTCGAAACAAACTTGAGATGTGACTGATTCTGTCAGTTGATGTGCACCGCAGAAGAGGTGTGTTTACTGCTTTTAAGTTTTTGGTTTGCATCTTATAATTGGATTTTGCTCTTAGTCTGCATGCAAACTAACTCCCAAACTCATGCCTCAAGCAAGAACTGTGAAAACCTAGGTGTCTAATTTGGCTGTGTGTGTGTGAGAGAGAGAGAGAGAGAGGGAGAGAGAAATGTTTTGTTAATGCAGTTTTGGGAGGTGGAGAGTGTACACGGGTTACATTTTTCTAGAAAGTTGATGCTTCAATGGTAAAGTTAGTCATGTTAGAGCAGGGGTCACCAATGTGGTGCCCATGGGCACCAGGTAGCCTGCGAGGACAGTATAAGTTGCCTGCGGACCTGCTCACTGCTATTTTTTGGACCGGCCCACAGCTCCATAGTGCCACTCTCCATTGAGCTGCATCTATTTTTTTTACAATAAATTTTAAAATCAAATCAATATCTTCACATAGATGAATATCATTAATTGTTAATCATAGCATATAATTAAAGGTAAATTGAGCAAATTTGTAATTCAGAGGTATGTATTGATCTGGTATCCCTTCGCATTAATTGATACCCAAAAAGTAGTTTTCAGTTTCAAAACGGTCGGTGATCCCAGTGTTTGTTTTGTAGGTTTCTTTATTTGTAGTATTTGGTTACATGGGGTAATTCTCAAAAAACAAACAAAAAAAAAAACACCCAAATTTTTTTCACTTGGTGAAAGTCCCTTGAAGCCCCAAGTGCAAACACTTTCTGTTTGCATCATGCTGGTTCACTGGTTTCCATGGTTAAACTGTTAGCATTGACCTCAATGATCCAGTCACAGGGCGACATGTAACACTGCTCTCCATTACTGTCTTGCATGCTAACCACTCATTTCATGTGAAACCCTGTCTGTAAATTTCAAAATTGGTTGAGAGAACTACTTGTGTGTAAAATTTATTAATGTAAAACATTGACGTCAGTCAGCGTCAAAACACACCTGAGTGTGCATTCCTGCCCTTCACTGTTAACACTGCCTCTTTTACCCTAAAGCAGGCTAAGGTCTTGAGGTTTAAAGTGGAGTTGGGCCCATCCACATTATCACTTCCTGCTGCTTTCTACACGTCGCTCTTCAGACTCATGGAAGCTGGGCCTAAATATACAATAAAATACATTTTTCCTTAGCCGATTTATAGGGAATTAGATTGTTTAAGAAATTGATTTAGTGTGTGTGTGTGTGTGTGTGTGTGTGTGTGTGTGTGTGTGTGTGTGTGAGAGAGAGAGAAAGAGAGAAATATTCTTATTATTAGTCAATTAATTCTGTTTTGATTGCAAGGGTTTTTAATGGTAAATGGTGATACTACCCTTTTGAAACGTAGTGTATTCTGGTATATAAGATTATCATTCATCTCTTCATTTTTTTGTGAGGTAGCCATAGGTGCTGATTTGAAAGTAAATTACCTGCTTATTTCCCCTGATATAGTCCACATTTTTAAAATTTCATTAAAAAAAAAAGTTTGTTTATTCTTCAAGCAGGAAGGGAATGTGCTAAATTGTGACATATCATTATAGAGATATGGAATCTGAATCTTGACCATATTGCCCAGCCTGACTTCATCTCAAATATCTTTTTTTTTTTAACCTTTGCCCATTGTCGATCACATGTAGAAATCTAACCCATCAAAACATCAGTATATGCATAAAGTAGTCCCGCACCCAGAGCTGCTGGCTGATAGAGAAACCATATGAATCTCTTCATAGTTAGAGAAGAAATGGTTACTAGTTGTGTTTGTGGAATGTTCTGTTCAGATTAAAGACACTTTCGTTCTTTCTTTCTTTTTTAAATAAAGTAAAAAATTCAGTATGATAGATTAAAGTGTGTGCCAGGCCCAACACGCAGCTAAATGTAAAAACAGGGATCCCTCGTTACTTCGGGCTTCAGTACATCGTTATATAAATAAATTTCATAGAATTAAAAAAAGGAAATTTAGAAAGAATAGGTGGAAAAGGTAAGGAAAATGTGTCAAAAACAAGGCCAATTCTGCACCCCCCCAAAAAAAAAACCCTAAACCACCAAAAAACAACCCAAAATTTCCCATCAAAACTGGATACATTGCATCTGTGTGTGTACACCCTTGTGTGTGCAGCCACGCCCCCCTCTGCCAGTGCTGACTACTCAGTGTACCTCAGGATAATGTAATAATCATATTTCATACTTATATTTATGATTTATCTTTCTGTAGGTTTTATTCCATTTCTATTACTACTTGTTCTTCAATTTCATTTCACTTTCGACCTTGGACAGCTTTGTTGGTATCTCTGGATGTTTGCAAAATGAATGTTGGTGAGTTGGAGAGCGTCTGTATTTATATTTTATTTACATCTTGTTATTTTTTCAATGTTTAATTGTTATTATAAGCATTTATAGCCTTGGATATGTATTCATTGATGTTATACACACTTATACTTGGGGTGGTTGGTGGGGGGGGGGGTGATCCTACTTCGCGGATTTCGAAAGTCGTGTGGGGATCTCGGTCCCAATTAACCTCGGAAAGTGAGGGATCCTTGTATTAACAAACACAAGGCTCTTTTCTCAAAAGTTAATGCATCTGTATATCTGAGAATGCTTCAAACTTTAGCTTTTCACTGCAAAGAAGTAATAGTGCTTATACCAGCAGCTAGATGAATAAATTTCCACACATAAATAAACACATAGATGTGGTGTTTAGCACAGTTCACGAGACCCACTCTCTCCCCTCAAAGTTTAGGCCAACAATTAAGGGTATCAGAGATCCTATTATTCAATTCGTTATATTTTCCGGACTCTACGTCGCTTTGGAATACAAGTCGCTTGGCCACAAAATGCATAATAAAGGAAAAAAACAATACATGTCACACTGGACTATAAGTCGCAAACGTATGGAAACTGTCTACCTTAGCTTGGAAATCTGCTGGCAGTTCTTGTGACGTTGTGGTCCTCACTCTGATAAAGTGGGGATTGCGTTGCATTAAGCGGTACCACCAAGAAAGTCCTCACGCAAAGTCATTTCTATTCATATCCTTCACAACTACCTGGACGTGTAGACGCAACTACACTGTTGACGATACTCTCCCTGCAGCAGGTTGCTCAAGCACCCATGTGCGAACTCGTTCCTCTAGCTGTTACCATTTAGCTTTTAGCCCGAGATTAGTCTTTTTTGTTTTCTTCATTGCAGTAATGGATAGGGATGTCATTGACAATCGGAATATCGCCGATATAATTATGTCGATCGATAATCGATACCTATAAAAGGGGTATCGATACTGCTAACGTTATAGCTTCCTGTGTTCATGACAGCGTCTGTAGTAAATGCCATTTCAATGACGCCCTAAGTAAATGGTACGTCCCGCCTCTCTGTATGGTAAATGGTTCGTCCCGCCTCACTGTATGGTAAATGGTACGTCCCTGCTTCTATTGTGCCGTCAGAGTGCGTGTTCTCCACAGCACGGAACATTTTGAACAAGAAGAGACACTTATCACCGGATAATGCAGATATGTGCATCTTCTGAATCTATACATCTATTTTCGATTCCACGTTACTGTGACACACAGCGGAGAGCCAATCCTTTCTGTACTCCTATGTGTGGGTGGGTCTGATAGCTTCAAACTCCAATTTTATTGGATTATAACAACAGCCACTGACTGCGTGTGCTGTTTTTGAGTAAAGAGAGAAATTTCCCTCGTTTTGATCGGCTCATTTCCACGAAGCCAAGTACAGCTGGCAAGCAAATACAAATGGACGGACATGGAAAAACTTCAACCCGCAGACCAGCTGATTGCCAAAACTTGGGATGCGTTTCCTGTCACATAAACACTATGTGTATGTGAGTCCAATAAAATTAGAGCTTCAAGGTATCGGACCCGCCCCCACAGAAAAGGATTGGCTCTCCGCTTCGCGCCACAGTGACGTGGGATTGAAAGTCGATGAATAAATTTGCTCTGAGCAGTTAGAAAGTGAATCTGCATCATCTCCTGCTTGGCCATTTAAAATGCAGGCGCTGCCAGCAGTACAAACAACTGTTGTACGCAACACTAGCATTGCACTGCCATGAATCATGCTTCACCACTTTTGCGGTCGTAAAGTCGATCAGACGAAACTCGCATAGGTCGTAAGTTGACGACTCACTGTATTCAATGCGTTATACAAACTTCTGTAATATATCTTAGTCTGTTCTATTTAATGCATTTATGGAACAGTACAGCAATATTCCAATGTATCGATGTATCGAAACTTTTTTGATCAATATATCGATACCAATAATAGGTTTTCAATGACACCCCTAGTAATAGCAATCACTTTTCGCCACTTCCTCACAAGTTTCTCGCTCACTCCAAACTTTCTTTCTGCTGCTCAATTACCATTTTATGCTGCATATTTCACTATTTGCAGCTTGTAATCAGAATAGGATTGTGTTTTTTGAGGCCATTTCTTCAGTGGTCCAGGATGAGCAAGTAGTGGTACCCAAGCCTAGAGTGCCCTTTTGCAGTTGTGAGTGTAAAAATAACAATCATGTGAAATTGTTTGTTGTTATTATGACGAACAGAATTATATTTAATAATTTCACATATAAGTTGCTCTGGAGTACAAGTTGCACCCTCAGCCAAACTATAGGGAAAAAAAAGTGTGCATTGTTGTCTGGAAAATACAGTATATTTCTGCAGTAAAGTGTGATTATATTTTAATGTTACTCAGTGCAGTATTTTGTTGGTGGTCCTGGTGAAGTATGTGCTGAAGTGAACTATTGTGTATCTTACCAGTTATGTGTTTGTAGGTCTGCTGTTGCTTGAAGGACGCTGGAAGATGTACTCAGTGGGGGCAGAGCTGAGCAGTGGAAAGGTCTACAATCAACCCTTGCCACTACGCGGCCTTGGTGCATCGCGGCATTAAAAACAAACAAAAAAAAATTATAAATTCAACATTCGCACTGAAACTCGCATGTACGTAAACAGAAGGCAGGGACCCAAGGCAAGCTGCGTGCATTGTTTATTGTATAGACGCGAAAACATATAGAAATGAGACATGTTAGAAATGAGAGGGGCGTTCCTACTTCGTAGTTTTTTGAATATCGTGGCCAGGTCTGGTCTACATTATCCGCAATATTCAAGGGATGACTATATTGGTCACTCAGTGTTGATTTGTAATGGCCATCTTCTGTCCTCGGATACTTTGCGACAGTGACCTAAAACATTCCTGCCCTTCTCTCATATTCCTCTTTCTCTATAAGTGGTTTACGGTCCCTTCCTAAGGCTAGGAATGTATTTGATGCTTCACATAAATGCTTATGCTGATCTGGAGGACTTAAAATCACAGCCATGTGATAAGAGATGCGAATGCACAGGAGATCACGTGTAGTTTCTTTTCACAGCAACTGTCCTGAATCTAAAACTGACCTTTGACCTATTCCTGAAATGTATGTGGAATTGCACCTGACAGAGTGGTTTAAAATATAGCTCGAAGGGTTGTTCAGTATGTTCCAAAAGTCATTTTTATGCCATGAATCATGTGTATATGCAGCACATATATTATTCAGAAAGGCGTGATCAAATTGTGGCGAATACACACAGGATACTTGCGAAAGCGAAAGTAAACGGCCTGGGCTGCATAGTTGTCTTGTGTTCGTTCTAGTGCTGCTGCAGTGGTGATTTGTGCTTGATTTGGATGTTTGAAGGTTTTTACTGTTGTTCATGCCTCCAGCCTAGGTTGAGCTTCCACTGCAGCACGGTTGATGTTTCTCACTAAATCTTATGCATCAAAAGGACATACTCCTCTCTTCTCGTTTCTTTTTTTGCACTGTTTGCCGCAGTGTTTTTGCTCAAGATGCTCTCTTCATCTTTTGCAGTAGACCCTTTTGAAAATGAATCGCACTGTCTCAAAGTGGTCCGAGGACTGGAACACAAACCACTAAATTATATAGAAATGTATATCTTTATATATCTGTAACTATTTCTCTGTGTTTTTATTACACACACACACACACACACACACACACACACACACATATATATATATATATATATATATATATATATATATACACACACTATATTTTTTAATAATATATGTATTATGTATACTTATATAAAATATTATGTCTATGTATCCACATACACATGTATGCCATACATGTCTTGAACTTTAGATTTTCATTTATCCTATGAATATTGGGTTGGGGTGTGTGAGTGAGAATACTTGGCACAACCAAAGACTGCATATTCACTTGTGTGGGCTGAAGTGAGTAGGCAGAGGAGGGAGGAAGGGAGACAGCAGTTGTTATGATTTGGATGTGCTGAGCGAGGAGTGATGTATTATCCATGTGCTGCTCATTGGGTGTTTGAAGAGAGCTGATAACAGAGAGAGAGAGAGAGAGAGAGATGTTACAAGAAGGATTGTGTGTGTGCTTTTTTTTTTTTTTTTCAGCACAGGAACAGGTGGCTTTGGTCATGTCCCCCCCTTCTCTCTGTCTTTGCACTGTGTCGGCCAAATTCTGTAAGAAAGGCCTTTCTATTACCTCCAAATATGTCTCGTTTCTTTGCTTAGGCATGGTGTTTACACGATTCTGCAAAATTAATCAAAGGTATAATAATTAGAATTTAATTATGATTAGGATTTGTTCAAACCCCAGGCTGCTTTTGAAACATACAGACCACTCAACAGTCATGTATAAACCTTAAAAAGGCTATGAAGATGCAGTGTGTGGTGGAAAGTGTCAACCTGCCTTTGCATCATGGAAATCAGAATTTCGTACTGATTGGGCTTTTCCCCCTCTGATGATGCATGGAGGTTTGGGCATTTTGGAGAAGGCAAGCATGGCCTGGCTGACTCTCAATCCCTGGCTCCTTTAGCACTGCTCTCCTTTTGATGGGGCAGCTGCAGCCATTCATTTGGCCCATTTACATTGAAATGCAGTGACAGGAAGGGGGATGGGGCTCAAGCACTGTGCATGACTGAAAAGCCCACCTAACCAAAGAGCAAAGGGAGCAGGGCCACCACAGGCCTCTGACAGGCCATTGTCTTTCATGGGCTCAGTGCCTAGTGTATAGCACAAAGGCTTAAAGTGCCTCTCTTCCATTCGTGTCACTCAGCCTCTTTTAATGCCTGTCTGTTATTTATAGGTTGCCTCGTTTCTGGGGATGAATGGGGGGTGTTATTACTGCATGCATGAAATCCTAGCTCTGGTTTGAAAGCTTTGTTAAGGAGGAATTTGTTTTGATCTGTGTTCTGTATATTACAGTGATGGCCTATATGTGAGCTTAAGATACTCACACGAACATATCGTCATGATTTTCCGAATATTGTAGCATGATTTCCATGATGGACAGGATTGTGATGTCATTACAAGTTTAAATTTCATTCAGATTGTAATTTGTACTCTTTTTGTTGGGGAACATCATTGTTTACAATATTACAATAAAACGTATTGCATTGCAGAGTTCACTGCTCTGGAAAAACATATTGACTGTTGAAGACATTTTCATGTGCATGCTGCTCGCAGTGTTTATGTATCCAAACAAAAACTTGGTTTCAGTGATATTTAATGCCTTGTGCTGGGAAAAGCATACCATGACAATGACACATTGCTAATGTACACACTGAAGTGGATCAAATCAGTAGCATTGATGAATATATTAAATATTTTTGGTGTAGTTACACAGCTAACTGTAACTAACATTTATTTACTATTGCAAGACAAATGTTTCCATTGGTTAAGGAGCTTGAGTTTAATTTTAATGAACTTTAACACTTACTGCTTTGTGTGCTCGCAAATCTCACCACCTGCTGCACTACACACTTCGCACCGAGGTGCGATTTGATGGTTTTACAGTTTTTCCAAGATTTTAGTACAAAGCCTGCTGTCTCTCTCTCCTGCCAGCAGCCACTGCAATTCAGAGTGAATGAAAAAGTTCGATGGGCTCGAATAATGATGCTCATAGTCAAAACATTCATCTGTAGCTTTCTGACATTGTCAAAGACTTTAATCCTTTTACCAACATTGTTGGATAAGGATAACGGTTGTCTTCTGTTTTTTTTAGTGTGTAATTATGCAATATTTAGCTAACTAACTTCCTGAGGAAACCCTAGAAGAGCTGGAGAAAGTGGTTGGGGAGAAGGAAGTCTGGACCTCATTGCTTAGGCTGCTGCTCCCGCGACCCAACCTCGGAATAAGGGGGAGATGAGATGACTGTGCATTATTATATTACGTGAGCTTTTTTTTTTTTTTTTTTTTTTTTTTTTTTTGGATTTACCTCCACAACACAAGATTGAACTTCAGGTGGGATAGCTGATGAATTTACGAGTTGTCTATTGCACCACTGTTATTGTATCATATGGTTCCTTTGCAGGGTTCCTGCCCCCCCAAAAAAATCGGAATCTGTTGATCACTCGGAATATGTTGCACAAAATCTGTATAACCGCAATGCAGCAGCTGTGGAAATGCCCAGAGCCTAACGGCGATGTAGTTTTTGCTTTTGTTGGTTCCTGTTTTGTGTACATTCTACAGTACTGATGCTACTGGGTGACCTTCAGGATTTATCTAACCTTACGCATTCCTCATATTTTAACATAATACATTAGGCCCTTGACTATTTGCGGTTTTGCACTCACGGGTTGAGTATCTGCGGACTGCCAAGAAACTGACACGTCACTCAAATTCAACCAATGGCTGTCCTCCTTCCTGCTGATTGGTTGAGATGACGTAACGCCCCTTTTTCCTCATTCGCGCATAAGTTGTCAATTAGCCTCTTTTTTTGTGTGCTGTAATTACCAGTTAAGCTCTATGATCCCACTCAAAAGGTGTGCGTTTTCTCTGGCTCAGCGATAGAAACGTTGGATGTCTCTTCTGAAGAAATAAGACTTTCTCCTGAAGAAACAACAGTTTCCTCTGAACGGTTGTATTAAAGTCTTTTTCAATTAGTGTTCCAGTACAGTACCCAAGTTAATTCTTAAAGTGTTTGTGTGTGAGATTTTATGTTCTGTAGCATGTTTAACAAATGATACCAAAAGGATAAACTTTATTACACTTCATGTCCTTTTACATTGAACTTGGAGTGACGTCTCCAAGATGGCGCAGCCTGTAGGGCAACGTTGCGGAGTTCTCAGAGTCAAATTGTTTCTTTGTTTGTTTTAATTTGTTTTATTTGTTTATTTATGTTTTGCACTATGCTCGTCTATGACTGGTCGACCCTACTACAGCTATGAGCAGCTTCAGCTTCGGGCAACTAAGCGCGCAACAACTTCTATCGTGAGCTAATATGCTATGGGAGCTCAATGCTAGCCGCACCCTGCTAACAATAAGCCCAGGCAGAGTTCTCAGAGGCTCTGGTGCTTGGTTAGCACTTCTGGTCATACTGCTTGAAAATGTTCAGTCCCTGCGAAACAAGATGGACGAGCTTCATGCTCAAATTGCAGCGCAGAGGGATCTGCAGGACTGTGTTTCTGTGAAACATGGCTTGAGGAGAGTACTTCCGACGAGGCGATTGCACCAGCTGGCTACACAGCCTTCAGCCACCGCAATTCCAAGCGGCGGAGTTGTCGTTTGGCCCCTTCCCGCCTGGGCTTCTTTGTTAGACAAAGCAACTAGACAGCAACTCACAGAAAAAACTACAGCGCATTGTCAATAAATCATCCAGGATCATTGGCACCCCCCCTTCCATCAGTCCAATCAATTTATCATAAACGCTCAATCTTAAGAGCACAAAAAAATCACCTCTGATCCCTCTCACCCTGCCCATCATTTGTTTCAACCGCTGCCCTCTAGGAGGCGATATCGATCTCTACCCACCAGAACATCCCGTTTCAAGAACAGTTTTTTCCCTACAGTCATAAGGATTCTGAACTCTTTGCACTGAATGTACATTACAGCCTTGTCTGTCTTTTTGTTGTTTATTATTACTGTAGTTGTTATGGAAATGTTTGTAATCATTTGTTTTCATGTGTGCTGTCTTTGTTGTATGATGTGTGTTGTTAATGTCCTTTGTAACTTTTGTCATAGCTGAGTGCTGTACCGATAGCAAATTCCACCAACTTGGTTGTGTGGTCATTAAATAAATAAATAAATGAGATGAAATGAATGAATGAATAGCTGGGGTGCGGCTAGCATTGAGCTATCGTAGCATATTAGCTCACGATAGGGGTTGAAGACTCCGATCTCATGGCTGTAGTAGGGCCGACCGGTCATAGAAGAGCATTGTGCAAAACATGAACAAACAAAACAACAAATAAAACAAATCAAAAGAAACAACATTACTCTGAGAACTCCGCCTTGGCTTATTGTTAGCTGGGGTCCGGCTAGCATTGAGCTACCATAGCATATTATCTCAGGTTAGCGTGCTTAGTTGCCGCAGGACTCCGATCTCATAGCTGTAGGAGGGTCGACCGGTCATAGACGAGCATAGTGCAAAACATGGACAAACAAAACAACAAATAAAACTAATTTAAACGAACAAAAAACAATTTGACTCTGAGAACTCAGCGACGTCGCCCTCTAGGCAGCGCCATCTTGGAGACGGCACTCCAAGTTCAATGTAAAAGGACATGAAGCGTCATGAAGTTTATCCTTTTGGTATCATTTGTTAAACATGCTACAGAACATAAAATCTCATGCACAAACATTCTAAGAATTAACTTGGGTACTGTACTGGAATAATAATTGAAAAAGACTTTAATACGAGTGTTTTACAACAGTATATGCTGTATAATATGTATCATCAATAAAAATAAGAGTAAAAATTGACAAGTTTTTCTTAATCATTACTATATTTTACTACATTAATACTGTATTAATGAGTAAGACTGTCTATAGAATGTGTTTAAGAAGCATGTTTTTGCGCATGTAACAGATACATAGTATTTTACTTCCGGCTGCATATGACGTGATACACGGGGTTTTACGTTCGGGTACAGAACTCGCGGGTGGGCTCGGAACCGAACCCCTATGAATGTTGAGGACCTACTGTAATGGCATCTGAGAAGTCAGCTGTATGTACACAGGGGAACAAAATTTACTTTTTGGCTGATGGGCCAAGTAAATGGGAAACCATTCCTTGTTGAGCATGTTTTTTTTTTTGTTTTTTTTTCCCCTTCCACCATATGACTTGTGTACGTCATAAATGTTATATTGGCAGCATATTGTTATTGTGTGGGTTTCCTATGAGTACTCCAGTTTCCTAATCCAGTCCAAAAGCATGTACATTACACTACTTGTCTGTTTCACATTGCACCTAGGTGTGTGTGTGAGAGAGAGAGAGAGCGTGTGAGAGAGCATGAGAAAGCGCGTGCGCGTGTGTGTGTGTGTATGTTTGACCCTGCAATAGAGTGGTGAGCTGTTCAGGGTATACCGCACCTTCACCCAGTGTCGGCTGGGATAGGTGGTGGCCTCCTCATGACCCTGGAAAGATTAACGTTTCAAAAATTGAATGACTCAACATTGTGTTTACTTTCCCTTTCATGCGCACTACATAAAGGATTTAAGAAAAGTTTTAAGCAAGCCACTCAAACCAAGCTTTAGTTTAACAACAATCATTTTACCCATGTGGTATCGCAGGCCTAAGTGGCACGTGATAACATCTATTTTCATAACGGACGAGCCAATAACAAAAGTATTTTGCCTCCTCTTGTCCCTCACAACTGCTTTATAAACAACAGTGCACTGTGTCATCAGTGGCTCACCAGAATCTGTTGTGAAGGGAATACATACAGCAAGCAATTTTTGTCACATTAAAATTTTCAGGAGTCATGCACTCCTGAGTTAGTTCATTGTCCTTGCCCTTTCATTCACTGGCTGCCTTGTTAACTAGCTGTATCAGTGATTCTCAAGATGATGTTGTCTTGCGATTATTAATGCAGCTTTTTTCTATTAGCTTTTAAAATGAATGTGTTGGAATGTTCTCTGCTGCTCTATAGATATTTGATGTTTCATTTGGACCCATGTAGGTCGGTAATTACTCCCTTTTTGTTATATTTCCAAGATGGTGACCATTGAAGGTTAGATGTGTGCACACTAATGGATTTGAGTACACGATTCTGTTGTATATAGTACCCTACGTTATTCCATACTTGAACACACTTCTGCATTTAAAATATCATGTATGAAAATACACTAAGGCATACTGCATGACTTTTGTTGAGAGTATATGGAATCATAATGAGTATACATAAGTATAAAATAGTGTACATATGTACATGTTGCGAAAGTGGTTTCAAAGGTGAGCAGCATTTATAATCTACACACTAGAGTGGCGCAGTAACCGCCTTCATTCACCCGCCAGTACAGAAATACACTAAGAATAGCGCTTGTTTTGCTAATGTTCTCCCCTGTATATATTCTAATGGGACTTGGTTGTGTACTAAACAGACAGTTGCGTCAGTGCAAGAGTTCACGATTATCGTTTTATTTGTTGAAAATCACAGAATATTGCTTCACTACCTGTTGCCACATTGCTCTATTTCAGCCAAAGCAGGCCAGTGTGTCAACCGAGATCATGCAGCATTTTGACCTTGTCATCATCATGGTGTACTGTTGGACTGTTCTGGAAGGGCTGTGTTCTCTCTCTCTCTCTCTCTCTCTCTCTCTCTCTCTCTGCTTGTATGTTGGGACAGGTGTGGTAATCTTCCCCTCGGGCTGTGTGCCAGGCCCTGTGCATTCTCCTAGTGCCATTGATTTCCTGTGACTCATCTCTTGTTTTGAACTTGCCATTTCCTGGTATTGCAGCACAGCAACCAGTTTTGCAGTTAGAGGGGCAGGGTTTTTAACAGCATCAGTTTACTGTGCTCGTTTCTGGAAACACGTTTGACAGCACTTCTGGTGCAGGAAGGTGGCTGGTTAAATCAACCGGTTGTGGGGATTTTTTTTTTGTTATTCGAGCATTGTTGCTTTCAGCCTGTATATTTTCCTTAATACTTCTCTTTGCATTCATTTCTTAAATGACCAATTGTGTGGTATAAAATGAAGGTGTGTATGACACTTGCTTCGGTGTTTTGGACTTTTATATGGAGCAGCTCAGGTATTCTCTACATGATTTTTTTTTTTTTTTTTTTTTGTCGGCTGTTATTTGCATATTATAAAGGCCTTTGAGTTGAGGGATAGTCACAATCCGTTTAGAAATGCAGCAGATTTTTATCAGCAGGGTGTGTGCGTGCGAGTCTGCACACATGCCTGCGTGCATGTTTTTCTCCTATATGGCTACAGAATGGACAGCCAATAATAGATCCTCCAGCTTGATCACTGGTTCCATTGTGATTGCTCTAAATAAATCCAGAGTTGTGTTCATAAATGAGTTATTACACTTTACAGTTCACCCAGCTTGATTATTTTGAACGTGTGCGTGTGTGTGTGTGTCCGGGCCATTTGCAGCTCATAACACACATGTCATGAGATCCTCACATCTCATCAGTTTTGCTGATTCTTCTATGGTAACTAATGTCATTAGAATTGCAATTATGTTTGCAGTGCTCTGACAAAATACTGTAATGTTTATTTTGGGCTATGGGATTGAGACAATTATTTGCCATTAGATGTGATTAGGACATTTGCACCACATTGGCAAGCGCCCTGCAGGAACACCATTAGGAGGCAGGAACATCTGTGACTCAACATGAACACACGCGTTCACATGCAGTGTTCAACTGGAATAACGCAGCGTATTCTCATAGGATCCATGGCGTCAGTCTGCGTTTGTACAGCACTCGTTTAATACATGTAGTAAGAGAAATGTGCAGTTCAGAATTAGCACACTAACAGTATAGCAGTCACTGGTGGCTCTTTGCTATTATAGTTGTTATAAACTGCTTCTGATTAATGCACAATAATTTTGAAGCTGCAGTCCCTGATGCACTGATACGGTTATGTTGTGGTACTTTGAATGCATGTGTTAAACACTGGATGGGAAAAGGTTTACCTGGAGTCATGCAGCATGATGAATTCCCATAGCAAGGTAATTAAGGCAGCTATATCCCCAGAAAAAAAGCTAAATGCTTATCATTCTCCGAGGACTGTTGGTGGCCTTTGAATCTTTGTTGTGAAACATTTTCTGTTGAGCTGTGTCATGACTTTTAGGTGTCATGAGTTCAAACTGAAGCATAATTATGTTTTTGGAGGACTTCTACATAATGTGAATAAAGATGTTCATGCGGTGCTAAGTACATTTTCAATTTCTAAGTTTTTTCCCAATACAGCAAAACAAAGTTCATTTTTATAATTGTTCAGTGCTTACAGTTTGAGCTAGCATGCTCACATTACATCGTGTGTGTGCGCGTGCGTGGGCGTACGTGTGTGCGTACGTGTATATATGTATACCAGGAAGCTTCTTTTTGATAAGATGCTTTGATCACCAGCAGTGGTAGTAGCGCTTGCCCGTGAACAAACCAGAATAACTTGGCTGAAGGTCATGTAGACTCTCCAGGTAGTCCAAAGGGAAATTTCCCAGTGTAATGGGTGAACCCTGACTTGTGGGGAACCAGCGTGAAAACAGCCAGTTTGATTTGAGGAAACGGGGATGGAAAGGGTTAATATGGAATGTTTCTGATGTTTAGTCCAGTTGCTTTTTTTAATAGTGTTCTTAATTTCAAGAAATCTGATGGAAAAAAAAACCCCAACAAACCGCATACCTTCTATCAGATGACCATCTAATAAAAACATTGAAACTCACCATGTCACTGAATCTGCAGTTTTGAGCACTTCATTGCCTCATTAAATCTCCTTTTAGTACACACGTGGGGAATTAGAGAATGTGAGTCACCTGTCACAATAAAGTTGTATGTCGGGTAGGACTCATCCCCTTACCCATTGATAGATGCTTGCCCCCCCACCCCGTTTCAGACTCTGCTGTCTCTGCAGTGTCATCTTCATCATTGGTTGCTTTATCTCCCCAACCATCTCTTGCTAGAGATGCATGCTTGTGTTTCTTAATTTTTTTAATGTTGGGCCTGTTAAATCCCCAGCATGCTGATTTCCCTGGGCAAGGTCGTAACCACAAGTTGTCGACCCAGTAGTATAAATGGGTACCATTTAAAAATACTGACAGGGTAACCCGCAATGGGCCAGTGTCCCATTCATGAGGCGTTAACTCCTAGTCGCCTCATGCTACAGAAACCAGGATAAGCTGTAATGAGCCAGCAGGCTTGGGTGTAAAAGCTCAACAGATTTTACTATCTTGTACAAAGACTTATGCAGACCTGGAACTCGGTGTGCACATGCAATTCAAGTTAACACTCTGGAAATGTGTGTGATGGAGAGAGGTTATTAGAGTGGGAAGAAAAGGATCAAAGTACTTTGTTTAATTACTGTATGGTTTCTAATCATCATCATCATCATCATCATGTATTAGACTATTTGATTTTACCAATTTAAAAAATATAGCAATCTTTTTTTATTCTTGTTTATTTGCTGATACATTCCATGGGGTCAATACGTAACAGTTTGTTTCCCATTGGCGGAGATCTCTGTTGTGAACTCCACAATCTCCTGTAGTAAATATGCCGCAGTTCGACTTTGTAGTCGTGCCACCGGACTTGCGGTCGCATGCTCAGGACACTTGGGTGAACAGAGGAGCGGAGCTGTCAACCAATCACCGGGTGGTAAACTGTCTCCTATAGTGAAGGAGGCCACCTCCAGACCTGGCTGGCCCAAGCATGTAATTAGGGGCTCCTGGGAACATTTGGTGGAGTTTTCTATCAGGGGGACCTTTAACTTCCACCTCCAGCAGAACTGCAACCACATCCCAAAGGAGGTGGGGAACATGGAATCTGAATGGGCCTTGTTTTGTGCCTCCACCCATAACTGTTGCCAGAAGTTTTCCGATGCCTGTCGTGGCGGTAACGCTCAAACCTGGTTGTGGACACCTGTTGTAAAAGGGCCGTCCAGCTGAAAAAGGTGCATAGCTGGTCTTATTTGCCTGTGATATGACTGAGGCAGCAGACAGATACAAGCAGGCCAAACGTGCTGCAGCCTGAGTTGTTGCTGATCAAATATTTCGGGCAGTAGAGGAGTTCGGTGATGGCCTTAAAGGTTTTGCACCAACATCTGACGCCTCACAGGTGGTAAACAGTTCTCCACAAATGCGGTTTACAAGACAAGTGGGGAACTGCTCACTTTGACTGAGCATATTTTTGGGATGTGGGAGGAATACTTCAAGGACCTCCTTAATCCCACCAACACGCCCTCCGTGGAGGAGGAAGACCCTGGGTTTGAATGGGGGTCAACCCATCACTGGGGCTGAGGCTGCCGAGGTAGTCAAAAAGGCAGTTGGGCTCTGGGGATGGATGAGATCTGTCCTGAATATCTCTGGGCTCTGGATGATGTAGGACTGTCTTGGTTGACACATCTCCGCAACATCACTTGGTGATTAGGGGCCATACTGCTGGACTGGCAGGGTGGTAGTCCCCCCTTTTAAAAAGGGGAACCAGAGGGTGTGTTCCAATTATTGTGGAATCACACTCCTCAGCCTACCCAGGAAAGTGAATGCAGGTGTACCGGAGCTGATCGATGGTTGAATCTCGGATTCAGGAGGGACAGTGTGGTTTTCATCATGACTGGTACTCTCAACCAACTCTACAGGATCCTGGATGGGGTGTGGAAATTTGCCCAATCTGTAGACATGTTTTTTGTGGATTTACAGAGCTCTTTTGACCATGTCCCTTTGGCTGTATTGTGGGTGTGTTCCGGGAGTATGGTGTACTGGATCCATTACTACAGGTCATTCGGTCCCTGTATCACCGGAGCCAGAGCTTGGTCTGCTTTGGTAACAACAGGTCAAATGCGTTTCCAGTGAGGGTTGGAGTCTGCCAAGGCTGTCCATTGTCACCGATTGTGTTCATAATTTTTATGGACAGAATTTCTAGGTACAGCTGCGGCATTGGGTTCTGGTTTGGTGGCCATCGTATCTCATCTCTGCTTTTTTGGATGATGTTGTTCTTTTGGCTTCATCAAGTCAGGACCTTCAGCTCTCATTGGAGCAATTCGCAGCCGAGTATGAAGTGGCTGGGATGAGAATCAGCACCTTCAAGGCCATGGTTCTGGAGTTTTGGTCCAGAATGAGTCCTGCTCCAAGTGGAGGAATTCAAGTATCTCGGGGTTTCATTCCCGAGTGCAGGAAGGATAGGAGTGGAAGATCAAGGGGCAGCTCGCTGCGGCCTCTGCTGCAAAGCTTGTACTGTCGTGGTGAAGAGGGAGCTGAGCTGCAAGGCAAAGCTCTCAATCTACCAGTCAATCTACGTTCCAACATTCTTCATCTATAGTCACAAGCGTTTGGTAGTGACTCAAAGAACAAAATCGTGAGCTTCATTCACAGGGTGGCAGGGCTCCCATTTAGAGATGGGGTGAGAAGTTCAGCCATCCGGGAGGAGCTCGGAATAGAATCACTGCTCTGCATTAAGGGGAGTCAGTTGAGGTGGTTCAGGCGTCTGGTAAGAATGCCTCCGAAACGTATCCCTGGTGTGGTGTTTCGAGCATGTCCAGCCCTGAAGAGACCTCTCGGTTGACCCAAAACACACTGGAGGGATTATATTTCTCAACTGGGCTGGGATGGCCTCGGTGTCCCCTCAGAAGAGCGGGAGCAAGTGGCTAGGGAGAGAGACATCTGGAATTCGTTACTTGGCCTGCTGCCCCATGATCTGACCCGGAGTAAGGGGAGGAAGATGATGATGATGATGATAAAACAAGGATGTCTCATTATATATTTTAGCGGTATCTCTAGACTACACACAGTTCAAACATACCAAGATCAATAAAAACATCTGTTTTTGTGACTGTTAGGTTTTTATAAAATGTTTCCATGCAGCCAAATAAACCATTAATAGTGGAGATCCATGCTTATGCAAAGGTTGTAAAGCCCTATGCTTGATTTTTGTCATATCCATACTCGCGTTTCTACACAGGCCACCCAGTAAATAAAGAAAATGGTGGGACTAATAAATCACATGAGAACGTGACCCACATCATTGCGAAGTGCATTTGCACTCCTCAATTTAGTCTCTTAATCTATGTGTGCACTTTTCTGTAAGCTTGCACATGCAACAAGCTTTTCGGAGCTCCGCTTTTAGACAGTGCCTCAATGTATGTGATAAAAGACCCGAGTACTCAAAGCTTCATGTGGTATACCTCAGTTTGAATTAAAGAAACAAGGTGAAAACTCGGTCATCTGATTGAACTCATGAGGTGGCTAATCTGTTTAATAATCCATGAAGTAGAGGAATAAAAGCCATGTAGATCTTTTTGTTTTCTGATAACCATTCACTATCAGAATCAGTGCATGTGTTCTATTCCATGTGTTTTTGTTCTACTCATGATGCACTTCCTTTTTCGTTTTGTAAGTTCACGTTACAGATTTTACTTTTCACATTTAAAAACATTTGGTTTCAGACGTAGGATGTGGATTGCTTTTGAGGGTTGACTTATACATGGTGAAAGAAAATACTTGGCTGACCCTTTTTTTTCTCTTTTCATAATTTGTGATTGTTGTATTTTCTGTTTCAAATGAACAGATCCAAAATATCGTGCCGATATAAAATGTTTATCAACTTCACTGCAGTCACTCTTCTCCTTTTCTGTTTAGCACTCAGGTGATGGTGTTTTTTTTTTTTTTTTTTTTGTATAAAGTTTTGCACAGCCATTATGTAACATATCCCAAACATGCATAGTAATTGAATAGATAATGTACTGACTGGACTCATATCCTGTTTGTTTTTTGGTAAACTTTACTCCACACATACATCTAATTTTTTTTATTTTTTATCAGATGTACGTTACCCACATAAGCAGCCTGTTTTGTTTGAGATATTCACCCTCAATACGATAAGTAGACGGGGAGTGGTGGAAATTGTTTCGTTTATTCATGCTCAATCCATAAGTATTTTGTTTTTGGTCAACTTTGTGGTGATTTCGGTGAATTGTGCCTTATTTCCTGCAGTTGTGCTGCAGTGTTTGAATCAAGTTGAACCTGGGAACCATGTGCAGACTGTCATGTGATGTGTGTCTTGTGCAATGCTGCCACTCTAAGGACTTACTCCATGACGGTCAGTTGATTGTATTCAGCATGCTTCAGTGTGTGTTTTATAGCATTAGACACACACTGGTATGCAAAAGGGATAACATAGGAGCAGTCATATCACTAGAAAAGAAGACACCACAAGATTAGAACATTGAATTCAAAGTTGATGAAGAAGGAACTCTGCTTTAAGATTGGTTTATTAAATTCTTGCCACCTTGACAGCAAAAAAATATATGGACAGAAGTTCGTGAAAAGCTTGTCAGTGTGCTTTATGAAGGTCTAATTTCAAATTTTCTCTGGGGATTTGTTCATGAGGCCTGTGGTGCAATCAGCATTCTCAAATTCATTGCAAAAGTGTTCAATGAGATTGAGGTTAGAGCTTCAAGTAACTTACTTTGAGCACAGCAGCATTGACATGTTGAAACAGGTTTTTATTCCAGTGAAGGGAATTAATAAGCACCGCACTGGTAAATTTAATCGAGTAGATTACGAGAAATGCATGAACCAATGCATATCAACCATTTTTCCCGATAAGTGATGTGAACTCGTTGGGCCGGGTTGTCCAGTGCAAGTAAACAAGCAGCGAGTGCCTGTGTTATGTTTTTTCCCCCTGCAGTTTCTGCAGTTGTTGTTTGGTGCAGCTGTACTCTTTGCACTCTGCCACTGGTCGATAATGAGTCACCTTAGACTGGTTCCTGCTGCTTGTAGTCAAGACAGTCGGACGAAACAACGTATTTGTATCATTACCAGGACTGGAACAACCAATGAAGAAGGCAGCATGTCACCGCGCATGCATAGTAGTAATAGCAATGTGGCAGCACTCGTGCGTTCTTTACGAGCAAGACCTGACATTGATTGATAAAACCACTGATGTCATATGCGATCATTTTAAAGACCTACTAATTCAAATTCAATTCAGCTTCATTTGTATAGTGCTTTTTACGGTTGACATTGTCAGAAAGCAGCTTTATACAGTAAAAGTAGGATTTTACAAAGTATGAAAGAACTTAAACATTTTCTCCAACCTGCACATCCCAAATAAGTATTGCCTGCGGTGTTTGTGGCGGGGGGACCCTCAGTAGATGCAAGAAAGAAACCTTGAGAGGAACCTGACCCAAAAGGGAAACCATCCTCATTTGGGTGAAACCATAAAAATACAAACCCATAAATTCATTACAGTCCAAAATATAGTCCGTTTGTTTAGACAACCGTCAGTCCTAAATAATTGTGGGGGGAAAGAGTGAAAAGTCATATTCAGTCTGTGAGTGCACATCTGGGTTCATATAGATCTTTATTAGCAGGAAGGAGGGTCTTCCAAGAGGAGAACGCCAGCCAGCATCAGCACACTGGGACAGACCTCATGATCCTGAAAGCAGAGGGATCAGGATCACCGGCATCCCAGAAGAGGAATGTGTACCTTGACAGACCGAGAGACAGACAGACAGACCGAGAGACTCATAATAGTGAAATGGAAATCGGAGAATTTATTGTTGAATGCAAGCAGGAACTCTGGCATGACCTAGCTATGGCAGCATAGCGAAAAGAGAGAGAACCAAAAGGAAGATGCACCATGGGGGCACCCTCAATTCACTACAAATATCCTTTATTAATGCTGCAGCATGCAGTGACTTCCTGTCCAACCTGTGCTTTCAACGGGAATATTTTGAGTAAGGACCAGATATGGATTTTTAAAAAATGAGTTTTAAATTAATACCTGGCTTACAGGCCAGTAACTAGAAGAGCTCAGTAATAAATATAATACCTGGTAATCATGAGCTGTAGTTTATTACTGTTTAAAAAAAAAAATCCACGGGTCCAAAGACCACGCTTTGTGGAAACCTGGAAATCAGTCTTGATATATCAAAAACTGATTGCATCATGGTTCAAATCCTGATGCAGCTGAATATTCTCAGAGTCCTGTACTTGCAAACAGACAGCATGCGCCATCACATTCCTTTGTCTCGAAGCATTATGTTCACAGCTTGGTGTAGTGTCTTTCAGCTTTTACACCCAAGCCTAATGGATCACCAGAAAATGTCATACTGTGTTCAGTCGTTTCGCCCAGCCATACCGAGGGGTTCGATCATCACAAAAAACACTGCTTACATTTCAGGCTCTTCTCTTGGGGAACTTGTCAGTTACTTGCCCTTGGCTGTTGTGGTCATGTGACCCAGCATGCTTCCTTAAAGGATGTTCTGTGTGAACCACCACAAGTCAATATTACACAATTTCAGTGAATCAAGAAGATTTCACAATCTGCTATTTCAGCCATTTGGCATGTGCGTGTGAACTCGTAATTACTTCAGCCAAGATGTTGTAGATGTTCTCCGCACATAACTTACTCCTCTGCAGTGAACTGAGATGTGGTACCTCTGCGTATCTCCGGTTCCTCAGGAAATGAAGAGTATTGAAAGTTTCGTGTACCGGCCTGTAGTGTCAGAGTTGACGTGACTGACCTTCCTTCATCTTCATTTCTTGTTTTTGCTTAAGTTAAGGCTTTACTCTTGTGTCTTGGACTGAAATGATAAACCGATTGTGCAAATTGGATTAGCATGTTCATGCTGATAAGGCTGTGGTTGATGGTAAACACTTGTTGGTTTTTTGTTTCCTGTATCTGAGAACATTTTGTGAAATTTTTTTTTTGTTTTGTTTTTCTGTGATTTAGTCTGTTTTCTAGAGTACAGTGATGTTCATTTAAATATGAAAGTTCTTCTGTCTCTTGGCAAAAGCCTCATTTGAATTTTAGTGTGTAGGCTGTGTGTGTGTGTGTGTGTGTGTGTGTGTGTGTGTGCGCGTGTGTGCGCGCGTGCGGTGGAAAACAACAGCCCAGGGGTCATGGCAGTGCTTATATATGCATGGATTCAGAAGAAATTACCTCTTTCACTTTGGGATTGCATCGTCACACTGTTTTGCTATCTGTCCTCCTGAGCATTCTTGCTTTTTATCCGAGTTGATTGGGATCTTTCTATTTGAGACCTTGTGCTCGGAGAGAATAGTTGTGTGTGTGTGCGTGCGTGCGCGCGCGCGTGTGTGTCTGCAGCCATGTTGTGTGCTCTTTGTTTCATTAAAATAGAATGAATAATTGAACGTGTTGCAGACTCACATTATGTTCCCTTCAATTTATTATAAGATGGCCTTTTGACCCTGCACCTTCCATCCGACAATGCCTCTGTGCCTCTTCTTTTAACAGGAAGCAGGGTGTTGCTGTGGTTTACGAATAAAGAAGCGTGCAGAGTTGCATGTATGACTGTGAGAATATGGAAAGTCAGATCCTATGCATATTCTGGGTGAGAATGGGTTTGTAGTGCGGGGTGTATGGAGATAGACTGTGAGATTAGTGGTTCAGTAAGGTGGGGTGTTGGACATGGTGAGAATCTGTAGTACATTTATGACTGCCATGATGCAGTCATTGGTGTTGTGATGTTTCTAGCTTTTATACACAGTGGATGGTGTATTGTTACTATTTTATACTTTGAGAAAATGCTTCTTGTGTACATGCAGTTGTTTTAAGATGAGCCGGGGTAATATGGGCCAATTGAACTAAAATAGGCTGTCAGTTGGAAAATATTGAGGGAACTGAAACAAATATTTGACTCGTCATAGGTTAATATCTCTAAAATGCTTAATTTATAGATTTCAAACTGTTCACCTTCATTACTTCTGACTATAATTCCAAAAGATATATAAAATTGCCCATATTACACCAGCTACAGGTTAATTATTTTGCTATCAGCCACTTGATATAGTATTAAGAATGATTTGAAGTAAATAGCACATATTTATGATTGACATTGGTATGACTTTTCAGAAAAAAAATTATACTTGTACTATGTATTTATAATATAAACCTTTCTGCTAGGTTGGGAGTCTTACACCTGAAAACTCGGGATTATGAGCAAGAGCATGCCATTCAACATTTCATTAATAAGGGAGTAATTTGGAACCGCTCAGTTTTACTCCCAAGTCTAGTGGTCCATATTAACCTTTCCATGATGTTTCATAATTTTCAAAATTTGGCAAAAACTTTTTTGCTCATTGCAGTTCTCACCGTTAGATTCTAATTATCACCTATACAGTAGCTCATGCCCCAAAGTGGGTGAATGAAATAAGCTGGTAAAGTACCAGAACTTTGTGTAGCATACATCAAGTAGAAAGGAAAGAGGAACTATGAATAAACACACACCTTTCCTGAAGTATCAAAGCTATGCAACTATATCTAACATGGCACCCTATGATATATCCTGTTATGTGACTAAAGTATGATTCTGATGGTGTGCTAAAATGGTGTGTCTAGAAGTAGCCTATATTACCCAGGTGCCCACATTCGCCCAGTTACCATACACCTCTTGCTCAATTTTTTAATTAATTAATTTATTTATTTTTAACCTTCGCTAAGTAGGTTGGGTTTTTTTAACATTGTGTGTGAGGATGATTTTAAATGTTCTGGATCATGTGAAGTATTTTGCACACTAGTGCATCTAAACATGCCGGGCACTCTGATTAATGTCCCATTTTCTGCCCCCATGTACAGAAGTATTTCCATCTATCTCTGTCAGAATGGGTAGGCACAGAGAGACCCTAAAGACGAATATATGCGAAGAGGAAACCAAACGGGCTGTCCCATTGCCCACACTTAAAATCAATGTTTCAACGGGCGGTAAGGAAATCAGCCTCCGGAAGATCTCTGGAGTTTTTTTGGATTAGGAAGTGTACTTTTGGTATTCTGCTAGTATATGAAATTAAAATAAAGATGTGAAAATGGGTAAAATATGACCGATAAAGTCCATTCTCACCCTGAATTAGTTATTGGCAGATGAAGTATGACTGTAGAGTAAAGTACATGTACGGGTGGTTGGGTACGTGAGGTAGCATTGGAGTGTTACGGCTGTCTTTTATTCAGTGATCTGACCTGAGAAAGAATGAAGTTGCTTATATGCCTCGAGCAGCTTGCGAGGTATGTGCTCGAATATTCCATTTACATATAATTACAGTGCTTTATTATAGTTGACAGTATTATCACAATAATTATATTAGCGTTAATACTACAGGTTTACATTAAGCAGGTAATCAGAACTGAGAGAGAATGTTCATTAAATGCAGGCAGTTAAATTAAGCTTTCAGAGAAACTCTCATATGGGAGCTTGGTTGAATGGGGTTGCTTCAGTGATGCCACGATCACCTTTGTGCAAAAGAATAGATGTTATACAGATTGCTTTTCAAGAAGAAAATCACTTTATCTTAAATTGTTAGCGGTTGTGTTTATAGTGTCTAGGCAGCCTTAATCATCACTGTAAGGTTATTGATGCTATTCTGTTGTGTGATTTCTGTGCATGTTGACTAATATCCTATAGCTTTGGTGTAAAATGAGTGGAATTATGTGCAGTGTCTTAAGAGACTTAGAAGTTGTTGTTGTAAAATAAAATAAAATGTTTATGGAACATGGTTCTAAATGTCCTCATGAATTAGTTTTTATGTTCGGCTTACGCACACATGTATTTATTTAGTTTTTCACCATTCTATTCGTAGTGAATGCTGATTAAGATGTGGAAATGGATCTGCTGGTATTATTCTTCTGAAAGCAGGCCTAGAAATTTATATATATATAGTTTTATTTATTTTTTTAACCAGCCAGCCGGACTAGTTACCTAACATAGTTACCAGCTAATCAGAAAATCAACTAGCCAAAGTGTGTCTGATCTCGGTGAGTTTAACCCTTGATAAAAATGACACAGATTATATATTATACAATTGTTCAGAACTAATATGCATTTTATTTCAAGAGTATTTTCATACTGTTGTTCAATAAAAACAATAATAGCAACTCGGAGCACCAAAATAAAAACTAATTATGATATTGCAAAACTTGGCAAATGAGTGTTAAATAAAAACAAATAAAATTGAGCACCAGTATTTAGGTCAACAGAATGACATACATTTAAAGGGGGAATCCTGTCAATTTCATGTTCCTGTAACAATGCAGAATTAAAAAAACATTTACTTTACTGAGGTACTTCACATTGGACTAGAAACTGACTAGACAAAAATGCAATTCTATACATAAAATACTGTTATAATCCTAAGCACCATAATACTGAATAATTCAAAAATATTCAGCACTATAGTGTGAGAAGGTCTTGGCAGATGTCATCTCTATAAGGTTTTCCTATGTCTAGACCTTTCATTTCATCTCGCTCACACTGCCAAACAAAGTCTGTCAAAGGCCGTGCATGCTTCGCATGGCCATGACAAGTTCTATACATGATCATAAGCCTGTCGAATGATACCTGGTTTAACGTTTGAATCATTTTTTCAGCTGGGCTGGTGCCGATAGCAGCTGTACGGGCAGTCCCGGCACGATGGTGATTTTTACTGCCCTCTTGTGCGATGCCACTTTCATACTTGACATTGTCACTGTCGTCTAAAAAAGCGGATTTCTTCATCACACGACGGCTTTTGTAAAAAGAACACTGCGTACAAAACATGAGTCGGGTGGTCGCATCGTGACGAAGCCAGGGCCGGCCCTGGTCCCATGCGGGCTTGTAAAGCCTTTGGTGGTTGTCTGCTTCGTATTCTTTGTCGGCAACCCTTTTCTCTTTTTCCGACATGGGTCTCCGGTGGAGGCTTAACATCTTTCAGAAAATTCCACATTACAAAGCTGTTTTGACGGTTGAAGCTGTCAACAAAAACACGTGTTTATATGGATGATAATATGGTCACGAGTGATGAAATCTGCTCGTCATATCACGTGAGAGTACGTGAGATTCAATGAGATGCATCATGTAAATGCGCAATGGTAATAAATTCAATGACACATTTATGACTTGTAAACATCTGACATGCTCGCTTACTATTTAGTGGTTTGGTTTAAATGTCCGCTTTTAATGTTCATTTTTTTCCAAGTTTCAAGTCCGTCCTTTTTTGAAAATATATTTTCAACTAGCCAACCGGGCTGGCTGGGAACTGAACTAACTTGCCAAATGAGAAGTTAAGCCACCTCGGGTGATCGGACTACCACGAATTTTGAGCCATGAAAAGCTGGAATGAATGGTTTAGCATGGTTTAGAAAACTTTTTGAAACTATACACATTTGTTTGCAGTTCTATTTTTCTCATTGGCAGTACTTTGATATCCTTTTATTTCGGTAAATTGATCTAAAAACTGGTTTGATTATAAATACTGAAAATGTCAGTACGAATGCACTATATAGCCACAAGTTTGCGAACACCAGATTGTCAAATGTATGCTCTAGTATTACGTTTTCCTGTCACTGGACTCGGGAGGCATGCAAGCTCAGTCATGACATGGTTTGTGAATGTTGGAGTCGAGGAACTCGAGGTCTCTGCACAGACTCCTCACCCTCAACCCCATTATGGGCATGTGTGGGGTGAACTGGAACATGTACTGCACTCTGGGCCTTTTCAAATGATGGGGAGTCGGGTGTCAACAAACTTTGGTCATATAGTGTATCAAATGTAAAACTAATATTCAGTACCAAATAAAATTTATAGAAAACTACTATGGATGTTAGAAGCATAAGAACCAGCTCTCACACTGTGTTACACCCTTATGGAAGAATTAACAATGTTCTTGTTCTTGTAATATGAGCAATGTCTTAATAATAATTAGTGTCTATGCGCTTGCTGACAAGCAAATGAAAAGGTACCCAGTCTCTACATCCTCTCATGTTAAAGACGTTCAGAGGAAAATTCCTCCATGCAGCCCTGTGAAAATTGCTGGGAGCAGGTTAGAAAAACTCTATAGTGAAATTATTTGACAAAACAGTTAATTCCAGTACACATGGCACCATGACTCACGCATACAGCATTTTGAATTATACTCTGCACACCAAAATATACAGACAAACATCTCATAATTTTACCAGGGGTTGGCATTAGCAAAAGAAAAGCTACTTATTTAGTTTGTTTTATTTTCTTTTTTCTTTTTTTAAGCCACTCCCCCATAGAAAATAAACCTTTAATCGTTCAGTTCCAGTGAAACCCGCAAGCACATCTTTTAATTCCACTTCACCCGTACCCCATACAGTCATATTTTTAAACATGGTAATACACACTCCAGATCTGAATGTTGATTAGTGGTTTAAAGCGTCCCTGCAGACACGGCCTCGTCTGGATTGATGTGTGATACAATGCTGCATACTTTGACAAGTTGACAGCCGTAGATGGTAAGTGGCGATTATTTAGAGAATTTGCCAGTATTCCGAACAAGATGAAAAAAAAAAAAGTGATGCGTGAGTTGCGTTCTAGTTGCACATCATTTCAGAATTAACTGCATATTTGGGGTGTGCATGAAAAGCTTTCTCTGATGTTGTGGAGTGAGATTGGATGTTTTTTTTTTATTTTTTTAATTTTAATGATTGGAAAATGTAAAGAGATGAAAAGCAGATTTATCGTAAGCACCAGTAATCAATTAAATCTTAGTGGTGGTGAACACGAGGCTGCATTCTTTTTTTTTTTTGGGGGGGGGGGCACTAAAAACCATGTCCTTGCTTTCTTTGCGGTTTAGAGAAATTTCATGAATTTGATGTTAAATTGCAATTTTTAATTTATGAAAGGCCTAAGTATTACATAAATGTTGTAGATAAATTTGTATATAAGCTACTTTGACTCAAACTTCTAATGCACCAGTAAAAATATTTTTATCCCAGATATGACTTCATTCTAAGTTAGTGTCAATTTTTTTTTACCGTGATTAAATGCTATTTAGCTTTGTCCAGACACATCTGATCATGATACGATTCTGTCAAAGTTCGAGAGAATGGGCCATTGAGTTGCTTGTCGGCAGAATGTCACAAGAACAATTAAGTAACAAGGCATCCATGATTTCATTGCACTGGAAACAGTACAATGACCCAGGCTGCAATTATGACCCCTCAATTGTCATCACCTTATAGATGGACTTCCATGTCCATCTTCAGCACCTTTTACAATTGTTTCTCTCCAGCTTCAATTACTACCGCACTGAGCAGAGGTTATCACCAAAACAGAAAAGGCGCCCAAACTGTCTGCAGTCAGTTATGGGAAGCAGGTTTATGAAACTGATGTCTGAGCTGTAGACTGGTAATGACACCTGCTTACTGAGGCTTGTGTTGGAAAACGGGGTCCTGTTTCTGACAAATCACATTTCAAGGAATGCTGTCGGTAGCATTCAAGTTTGGCATGTGCGAAGGGAACATTTTGCAGATTCTAATGTCCTGGAGCGAGATCACTGCTGCGGATCATGGGTTGGAATAAGCAACGCGCGCACACACACTTTTCAAGCTGTGTGTGATGCCATAGGCAGTCATGCAATATGCAGAAATATGTGCACTTTCATTGTGGAAATGAACTCTCAGTAATCTGTTACTTTTTTGTTTAATGTCCTTAAAACTGTCTTTTGGACTTAAATCAACTTATTTAAAGGAAGTCTTGCATTATAATTTGAGACTTTTATATTTTACTTATAAACTACTCACTAAAATTTATAATTGTAGTATTTAATGAAGTCTTGATGTTTTGGAGCAGATTGTGAACAGGTTCTTGCAAAAATTTAGGCACCCTTTTTAAAAAAATGTGTGTTACCTTGAATAGCTAAAAGTGAGCTGAACATGAACTGATCACCAAAAGGCATAAAGGTAAATATATGTATTTCTTTGACATGTTGGGCAAGCTAATTTTTTATTTCCATCACTTGCTTGTACAAAATAACAAACAGACATGTACAGAACTTGGCAACACCCTCTGGATTTTGCACTGAAAAAAAAAAATACTGAATGTTTGATTCCTCCTTGGTGTGGATGGTGTGGCGTCCATGTTTTCCAAAAAGAATTTAAATTTGTAATAGTTTGACTGCAGAATAGTTTTCCACTCAATCTGTTTAAATGACTTTGGCCTAGAGAAGATTTCAGAGAAGGGGATTTTGTATATATGATCGACATCTACTATATCTAGCATTTGTGGATGAAATGGTGAGCAGTTTATAGACACTGATTTCTGGAGGTGTTCCTGAGCCTATGCAGGGATTTTATAAGAGAATCTTGACTGTTTTTATTGTGTAGTGCTGCTCGAGGAACCGAAAAGCTCAGCTATACAAGTGTTGATTTTCGGCCTTGTGCCTTGATCACGAAGATTTTTTATTTTTTTTTTCAGGTACTTTTAACCTTTTGATGATATGTACTGTTGATGACATTCAGAGTCTTTTCACTTTTAAGTTGAGAAACATTCTGAATTTGTTCCATAATTTTACAGTTGAACCTCTGGTAAAAGCTGCTCTTTTTGTACACCGTAATATTACTGAGTCTTTGCCATTTAATATACTTGGTTACAAAATATTCTATTCTTATCTGTTCCTTAGTCTTTTGTAGTATTACTTACTTTTCTCAAATTTTGTTGGCCCCTCCTAGCTTTTCAGAGACATGTTGCTTCCAATAAACTCAAAACGAGCCAGGATATTTCATAACCTATGAAATAGTAAAACGTCTCTGATAAAAATTAAGTATATGTTCTATGTTCCATTATATAGAATTTATGGCATTGGAATTGTACTTTGATATATTCCAGCCACATGACCTGTTCCCATAATGCACAAGGCTTGTTTAGACTTCTGTTTGCAAGTTTTGATGATGAATTCTGTGGCTTTGGGGCAGGATAAGTTTTATTTTGCTGACTCTACCATAAAGGTCATATTTGTTCAGGTGTACCTGTGCAGCAGAACAGTGCACCACCACCCCAGGGTCTGCTAAATGTTCCTTGCGGTCTCTTGCAGTTAAACGAGCGATTCTACTTGTCTTTCCAGCAAGTCAAGAAACAGTTCATTCAGGAAGTTTCCTTGGGCTTCCAGATCTCAATTTGACCTCCAAAAACTGCTTTAACATTACAAACTGAAGAAACCGACTGTGCTGCTCTTTTTGTGGCTTTCTGAGCATCAATTTTTATAAAGAATGATAGAGGGATGTTGATTTTATGGCCAAGTTTGAGTTTGAGGATCCATCATGTTATCACAAGTTACAAAATATCCATCTCCTCAATAAACGTATTCGGACAGTTACTCAGTAAGCTGATTAATTTTTTAAAACTTAACTGTAGGATTGCACAAAACAAAAGTAATATGACTGTGATGACTGCTGAAAATAAATGTTGCCTTTAACGTACTGCTTTTTGATGATAAGATTAGGGATGCCCAGGCTTTTGCATGAAACTTTAAATAGTTTTAAGAAATTAGTTATTATGCTTTGAAATGAGCTATAAGAAGGCTTTTCTCTTCTGGGGGAAAATTAGTTTGGTATCAGCTCATTTTTAGTCTTTGACCTCACCAAACAAGGTCACCACGCTACAGTCTTAATGTTGTTATGCAGAATTCTGGAGCGGTTTCTTGTTTCAGTTTCCACCAGCATCACTCACTCACTCACTTTTTTTTTTTCCTCCTTTTTTCTGCCGCCAGACTCATTTTACCGCTCCCCAGTGTTAACTCGTTCGTAATTCTCCTTAGCTTTAATTCATGCATATCCACTTCTCTTGCAGAGACAGCTTTCCAATGAAGAGAAAATGAGAAAGCGGGGGCAGCGCGATGCTGCTCAGCCCGAGGACGATTGGAATTGACACAGAGGCTGAGCAGTAGATGGGGCACTTCAGAAAGTCAGCTACCCCAGCACACACACACATCCCAAACCCCTTACAGTTTTTGTCCCCTATATCGGCTCCCATTATGGCTGATATCCCGTCCAACCCTCACTGTGGTAGACTTCTTCAGAAGCTCCAGTCTGAGACAATTACCCCAGGACCTGGCTGGTCTTGATGCAAGATGCCTGAAGGAGGAAGATTGGTGGAAAATTGGCCCCTTCTGGAACCCTTCCTCTGTACTTCTCATGTTGATGTATGGCATTCACAGCCATGTCAAATGAGAACGTAGGCTACATAATGCTAAATAGCTTCCTTCCCCTTTAATTTCAACTACATCACAGTACCTTCCTCCACTGCTATGGAAACGGCTGGCAGTAAACAAAAGGCTTTTTTTTCACGAGTCAAGGATTTTCAGAGTGCTCCGTGTGCTGTAAGTGTATTCCATCCAGTGCGAATCCTCGCATCAATAGAGAAGATTTGTATTGCATGTTATCAGTTCATGAAAATCTCTATAGAGTAGCTAATGAGCATAAGGTGGAATGAGTACAGTTGGGCCCATTTGACAGCTTGTCATCAAATAAACTGGATTACAGTCACATAACCGTACATGGCTATGGTCTCATTTACATCTGGTCTTAACATCTGTCTTTGGTGATCCAGTCACAAACAGCTAGCCGTGCAATAATGTTGCGGATTTATACTGAGCTTTAATGCAGTGTGCTGCACTGTGAGAATACACTGTGATATATCCGTGTCTGTAGTATTGACTTGTACCGTTTGTATTTGTCATGAGACAGTAGGGAAGCACAGAATGAACAAAATAGCATACGAAGCACTTTTAGACCAAAACGTTCTGGGGACTCATTGAGACGAAACACCCCCTGAGAGCTGCATACCCTTTAAGAGCTCCCTCCCTTTGTATTCACACAAGCAGAAGGAACACTGAAGTGTTGGTTTCGTACAGCAATCTCACCAGTTTGTTTTTGTATAAACATGTGTCCTGTCCACTGACCTTGTGTTGCTGGGAAAACTTTAAATTGGCAACTTTAGTTTCAAAGTGGTCCACTTTGTGTTACGGCCATGTCACAGATATGTATGTTATGTTGTGATGTGTGAATTTATGGAGGATAATCATTATCGGCTGCTTAAAGTATCAGAATCAGGATTGCTTTATCATTGCACATATGTAACAAAATTGAGGTAGCAGCTCTCTCATTGCAGTTAGAATAAAGTTAAGAATATCCCATTATAAACAAATCTTGAATTAACACACAAAAATCCCATAAAAAGAGTACAGTCGGCCCTCTCACGAAATTCCCAGAATATGAAAAATCCAGTATACGAAAAACATTTTCCTAAAATTTTTCCCTCTGTATACTAAACAAGTTCTTCCTACGAAAAGTGTCAAACACGCCATTCAAACAATGCGCAAGTTGCTCTCTCATTGGTTGTCTCCCAACATCCCGCCCCGCTGGCCTCCCATTGGCCAGGAGGGAGCTGAATCGCCATAGTACTGTACCCATAAAGCTTGTTTGTCACACTCGTAAAGGAGAGCTGCACTGTTGGTTCGTGAGTTTCTTTGAGAGTGCTCATTGTAGCATTATTTTTCATTTTTTAAGTTGTTTAATTTAGTCAATGTTTAATAAATGTGGCGCGCTCCGCCGAGTGTGGGCGGCATTGCGACCGCCACCGGAGCCCCCGAGATGGGGCGCGTCTCATCCGGACCTCCAATCCCTCAAGCAATCGAGTGATTTGTTGAGGACTAAACAAGTGTTCAAAGCACATTTGCCTGCTTGACAGATCGGAGGTCCGGACAAGCCGCATTCCGCCCCAAAAGCTCCGGTGTTGGCTGCGATGCTGCCCGCACTTGGCGGAGCGCATCACAAATGTTTAATATTGTTTTGGTTTGGTTAATTAAAAAATTTGTTAATAAAAATGTTTAATAACAATTTAATTAATAAATATGTTAATATGGTTTAATATGTTAAAATGTTTAAATGGTTTAATAAATAATTTTCTTTTACTTTTAACACATATTTCATACAAAATTGATGTACTTTTATAATTTTTAAATGGTTTATGGGGTAGTATTGTGAGCCTTGGAACGAATCAAGCGTTTTACATGTAAAATGCACCTCTACTTACGAAAAATCCAGGTTTTGAAAAAGGCGCTGGAACGGACTAATTTCGTAAGAAGAGGGCCGACTGTATTTATTCTAATTAAGGTCCCTTAGATGCACCAAGATGATGTTGTATTTCATGTGTTGTATGAAGCTCGCCTTGATTTCACTGTCAGTCCATCTGTGTGGAGGGGGGTGTTTTAACACTTACATTAAGAGCTGTTATTTATACAACCAGTGTGTTACATCGGCAAAGAGACTAAAATATATTATATAATTAAAGTAAACAATAATTGTTTTAGTATTTGTTAAATGGGAACCTAAGGAAAACAAATTAAATGTAATTTAATCCAGTCAAAAATTCTCCTGAGTTTGTGAGGCAAATTTTTTCTATGCACGGGAACGGCAAAAGCGGATTGGTCTGCTCTCTGGGGTTTAAAAAAAGTCGATACCACACTGAGCTCAAAAGTACCATCCAGGGTTAGAAAGGTGTAGCCTGGGTTAAAAAACAAGTGAATGTGTCATAACAAACATAAAAGCTGTAATCAACTGCCTCAGGAACTACCTTATTCGACTTGATAAGCGCCAGGGGCACTGTAAAAAAAAAAAAAAAATGGAGTGGGTGGGCGCTTATTAAATTGTTACCAGCGGAGTAGAACGGTAAGTGCTTATTCTCATCGAGGTGGAAAACATGAATAATAACATAACAATAAAAGAGTTTTACTGATATTTGTGTTATTCATTTTGTGGTATCAACCAAACTACTTACATGAAAGCTGAAAATAAACAGAAAACAACATAAATAGCACTTTTTCTTCCCTTACTTTTCCCTCCCAGTACTGTTCCTTTAAACATTTTCCTGGAAATAAAATCGAGCCAATTAACACGAATATCAACTTTAGCACATGGCACGTTGAACACGAGTCAACACGAGCATAAACAAAAGCACATGGCCAGGAACGTCCTTAAATTTATGAAGTTCATGAGCAGGAGAATCGGGTGAAAAATACTCATCACTTTCTGATAGGTCCATATCTGGTTCATTGCTCCATTCATTCAGAGCATCCCATAGTTTTGCTGTAGCGGTTTCTAATGGTTCATCGGTTGTTGGACATTTACCAAGAGAACACAGCAAAATATTTTCCTGTTTTTTTAAAGCACGGCAGAACAATCAAATGTGTTGTTCCTGATGAACATTTTAGACATTCCCCAGTGGCAGGGGGTCTTGAAAAACCATGTAAACTCACTTTTACACAGGCAGTGAACGCCTCATTTTACCATTCCAGAGACTGATCGAATAAAATTGGTAATTGATCTACGATTTGGCTCCCAGTACACATGAGCGATTATTAGACACGAGATCAAAACCATTGGGGGGGGCCCTTATTGGAGCAGGGCGCTTATTACTTCGGATACGGAATTTGTGTTGAAAGTGTTGTTTTAACTTATCTGCTTGGTCCTGCTCTTTCATACAATGTAGTAATTTTCATAATGTAAATATGGCTCAGTATTTTGATTGTCAAACACGTATACCAGACTAAATACGGATAAAACACTCAAATCTGTTTTTCTGATGTGTATGTTGTTGAGCAAAACAAGCTCACTTTCACAGCGCTTATCACATATGGGGAAAGGCTTAATTTACTGCGCTAAACAAAGACGTCAAGTCAAACACCCACATCACTGACGGGTGAAGTCTCGAAAAGGTCTCTTTAAATGCTAATGCATTGAACATGTTCAGATTAAAGAAATTGCTCCACTGCTTGCAGAAAAAAAATGCATCTTTTTTTCTCTCTGTCTTTACTGCTACTGCTTGGTGTGACCAGTAACCACCAAAGCAAACCACAATGGTGATGAATACAGTAAAACCTCCGCTGATGAACGCTTAAGCTCACGAACTTTTCGCCTCAAGAACATTAAATTTGCGATCATATAGTCTCTGCTGACGAACTAGTTTTCGGCGGACGAATCAAACCACGCGGTCGAACAGCGCCATGGTGGCGGCCACGAGAAGCTGACGCACGCTCATGGCGTCACAGTTCGTCACCCCCTTTCTTTGAGTGCGGAAGTGGTTTGTGTTTGCTAGACATTTTGGACCATATTGAGTGTACTTTTGCTATTATGGGACCGAAAAAGATCCCACCACAGGCGGAGATCATTGAAAAACACGAACGAGGTGTGTGTTTGTGTGACTTAGCGTCCCAGTACCAGTACGCTAAGTCTACCATTGCTCCCATCCTTAAGAACAAGGAAGCTATTAAGGGTGCGTGTGTGGCTAAGGGTGTTTCCAAACAGTAGGCGTTTCCAAACTCTCCTTCCAAACAGTAAGTCCCTCCCTCCCTCCTCCTCCCACTCCATTCCATCAAGCCATCAACTACCATCACAAAGGTAAATAAAACGACTTTATTATACAGTACAGTTTATTTCTTTAATTACAATACAATAGCACATTTATTATACATAAAATAAGGTATATTTTTGTGTAGTGTTAAGGCTTATTTAGTCGAAAATTATGTTTTATGGGGACCTGGGAACGGATTATTCTCATTTTAATGGTTTCTTATGGGAAATAAATGTTCGGAAGACGAACTTTTCGCCTTACACACACTTTCTGGGAACCAATTATGTTCGTGAGCAGAGGTATCACTGTATTTGTATTTGGGGTTCTACATAAAGCAAAAATGAGGCTATTTCATGTTTTTCAAAAGGGGGGAATTAGCATTAAATAAAGGAAGACATTTTTAAGAAACCCACCACGACAACTGTTATGGTAAACTGATCGTGTATTCCGCCTGAGGAAGTCATCATTTTAAATGAGCCGAGAAGATTTTCACACAAATTACCACTATATTTTGTTCAAGGCTCAAGTTTTTATGCAGCATTTCTTAAATGGCCAAAGTTTTGCGGAGAGTAAGTAAATGCGTTGCCAATCCACTACTGACAGACTCCTCGCTGACCTGCTTTTTTTCTTATTAGTTATTGCATAGTTTGGAGGGTTTGGGGTCATTGTTCTGTTGTTCTGAAAGTGGCTCCAATCAGGCAAATATGGATATGGCATAATGCTGCAAAGTGGAGTGATGGCCTTCCTTCTTCAAGGCCCCCTTTCCCTTCACCCCCCCCCCCCCCCCAGTCCTCCTCTGTCCAACATCTATATTCTGCTGTCCGTCTTAAGCTTATATTTTTCTGACCAGTCTCAGATATGGCTTTTTCTTCGCAAATTCAGTGATTGCATCTTTGTGTTGAAGTTGACACTGGTGTCTAATGAAACTGCCAGGTGAGGACCTTTCAGGGATTTGTTTCTCAAACTAGACTCTGATGTTCATGGTATCCTGAAGAGTGAAGTAAGTAATACACATCATTGTATAAAAATTTATCATGTCTATGGTTGTTCTTAGTTCTTGTACTGCACACACACACACACACACACACACAAAAGGGGCACTTCCTCTAAAGAGTATGAAAAAACACTCATTCGAAAGTACCTGCATTCCTACACACCATCATTGTGATCAGATAGGGTGGCATTTTTAAAATTATTATTTTTTTTTTTAGTACCGGATCCTTATGGCTTAGCAGCTTAACCTGTCAGCTAGGAGTTCAACTCCTCCTAGATTGAACACGAATCTATCACAGGTTACCCCCTTTAGTATTTTTATTGGTACCCATTACACTGTGGGTGGACAGAGGCACACTTGTGGTTAAAACCTCCCCCAGGGGTCCTGGTAGGGTCTAATGGGGGTTCAATCCCAGGACCACTTGATCCTGAGGAAAGCTCCTTAACCATTCACTTCCGGCACCACTGCCTGATTGTTATATACGGTGTAAAATATACAGATGAACCTGTTACATTATAGATCACCCTTTTTAAATGATTTCCTTATATTGTATTGCCATGTATGAGGATCTCTGTACCCTCTTAGAGAACATAAAATCGCGTGGGGTTGCATATGCAGATCACTTGCCTATTACAGATTTATTGTATCATTGTAAGCAGTACAGTAAAATGATAAGAATGATTCGCTCTGCAGCTGAGTCCGACAGCAGCTCTGTTTTATGCAGGATTAAGCTCTAGTCTGGTTGGACTAGATTCAGACTTAAAGGTGTCTTAATGTAATTATCTCTAGGGGTTTAGTCTCCTCAGAATCCGTCATATCAGTATTTCTCGACTCTGTACACTTGTCTGGAAAATGACATCTTGTTGTTTTGTCTTTTTTTTTTATTTTTTATTTTTTATCACTTGTCTTAAATGACCAGCTGGTAACTGACCTGTATCTGAATGCAATGGACATGTTTGGAAAGATTTTATTATTCAGCATGAAAATGGATTTATTTTAAATAATCAGTCTAGATCTGTGTCTCTGCTGAATTATAAGCATGTTGAATCAAATTAGGTTGTTATATTGACCTAGACATTGAGAAAGTGATTGACATGGCGTTAAACCTGCCATTTTCAGTATTAATAACTCGGATTATTTCAACTCTGCCTGTTATGTTGTTTCTTTTATAAGTCACTCTTCTATTTTTTTTTTTGTCCTTCTGTATTCAAAACATCAAACTAGATATTTTGAAAGTAATCTGCAGCTTCACACTGAACACTTGCCTCTCCCTCCTCCCTCATCTTTTCTTTCTCAATGAATGCTTGCACAGAAATGTGAAATGAATGTGTGTTAAATGTCACGGCTAAAGCGGCAGAGTCGTTATGACGAGCTGCCATTCAGGCTCTGAAGTTGCTAGAAATTGCTATGGTGACAGGGACTTGGTTGCAGAGCATGCGCTTGGTCTGGGAGTGCTTGCAGAGTTAAATTCTATAACAGACACTCCTGATATTGGCTTTTGAAATTGATTTCAGGAACAGAATTCCTTTTCCCATTCTGTTTATAAACCAATCAGATGCTTGTCTAAATCCATTCCTCTGCAAAACTGACTCCCAGGGCTGGAAGGTTTAAAAATAGCCCCCAGTTACGACAAACAGTTACATTTCTCTTTCTGGCACGCCTGTCAAGTATTCAGGAGACGAGGCCTGTGCTGATAATCGGCCGGATGTGTCGTACATCTGATGTGGGGTCAACTCGCAGAATATTCTTAGAACATTTATGTGTTACTGCGAGGGAGGGGGGTATAAATATCTCATTCACAACACCACTCCAGGACAAGAAAATCAGTTACCCATTAGATCACCAAAAGCTTGAACATGCCTCAAACTCTATGACCAGGGTATTCGCTGGCATTTTCTGTCACACAACAGGTGGGTTTGATACGACACACCCACAACCGTTTGAGGAAATTGCCCAATCTGCTATCACAGGCCTGTTGTTTACCTTTTGTGCTATGTATGCGACGGGCTTTATAGAGATGTGGTCTAGGTGTTGGGTGAATGCAAACAAGTGACATGCTCTCATGCTCATTTTTTTTTTTTTTTAACTCAACTTTTTCATAGCATCAACATGAAAAATTTCGAAACCAGTTTTAGGTCCCATCAGCCAACCATTACAGTAACACAAGACTATAGTGAACCTGTCCATTAGGAGATCAGGAATGATGGGAATTATTTTCCAATGGGAGCACAGTAATGCAATGATTACATCCAAAGGCAAAATGTTTAAAGCTGTGATATATAATGTAATGTTTAATTACAGTGACATAAATGATGACGAGCTCATGTCCACTCCTGAGTCACACGAATGACCCTCAGTAAATTGTTTTGTACAGAATTCACTTTCTCTGATTAAGCAGAGCTTTTGAATTTCGTGTGTGTGTGTGTGTGTTTTTGTCCGGAGAAATGGTTACCTTGACAACTAGAGAACGTTGAGTGTTTGAAAAGGTTTTTTTTTGCCCAGTGTGGCTGTACTGAATAAACAGCACTGCAAACTGTGTCAGGCATGGTACAGATTCCCAATTCAGCTACTTCCTCTTCCTTTCCTCCCTTCTTCCCCTTTTTGCAATGCCTGAAACCCCACACCCCCACAGAGCCACTGTTATTTCTGTCACTTGATAAAACCCTGTTGATTGTGCCCTTGGGTGTACGCATGAGTAATTGGGTCCAGGATATTTGTGAATATCTATGGTATGGAATGAGTTTTTTTCACATCACAAGCAAACGGTCAAAGTCAGAAACCACTTTAGATCCAGTTGTGTAATGTATATCTTCCCCATGTTCCTGTCTGTTTCTTTTGAGGATTTTGAATTTGGAAAATGCTAGACTTTTCAGTGATGTTGCACACTGAGGCTCACCTCTATGTTGCTGTACACAGGATTTTTTTCCTTCCTCTGGCTCGTTATGTTGATGTGCATAGCTTGGCAGAGTAGAGGTAGTGTGGGCTGTAGCACTGCCTAGCTGTCTGCTGTGCCAGATGGACCACTTGGTTCCTATTGAACCATGTGCAGATTGGCAGTCTCATTCAAAAGTCCTATATTTATGCTAAGATCCTGTACTTCATTTTTGATCAGGTTACAGTTGTTTTGTTGAGCTTTTAACAGTATGTTAGTGGTACATTTTGTGTGTGGGTGTGCAGGGGGGGGGGTGTTTGCCAATGACAAGTAATTCCTGGTGAAGTGGTTGAACTTTGTTTGAGTTCAGGTTCGTATGAGGTAGAGATGATGGTGCTTAAAAAAAAGTATTAATTTTCAGAGTTCATTAGCCTGCAGGTTCAGAAGCTATGGATGAGGGCAAGGGAGCAATGAGTAAGGTGGACTGCAGTAGACCATGAGTTTATGTGGATAGTTAAACTAAGAAGATAGTTGACACAAATAAATCAGCTGTGAAATTGAAGGTGGAGAGAAAAAAATCCATGCTCAGGTCCCTACGTCATTTTAGGCAGTACCTAAATCTATGTAATAAGTATTAAAGCTATGTATAATTTTTTTAACCTGTTTGGAGGAAGAATAAAAATAGTAAAACATGTACTATTTCTTTTATAAATTATGCTATGGTATTTCCTTGAATTATTGCTTATTTGACACAGAAGATGTGTTTAAAAAGGTGGCAGCTGATCTCATGTGCATATACATCAGTGCCCTTGTAGCATAGACACAAAACATTTAAGGGCAAAAGAATGTCTTCAAAGTCTCACGTACAAGCACTGATGCAAAAATTCACACGTGGATCAGAACGGAACTTGTGCACTTGCAGATTCAGAAAAGATAATGTTAGCTTTAGTCATTGCTAGCTTGTGTGCAAGATCTAGCTCACAGCCAAGTATGTGTGGGTTTTTTTGTATAGTTCAGGTTCAATGGAGTAACACTGAATAGAAAACCAAAAAAAATGGTAGGCATGGGGAAGACCCGCTCCTCTGTTTGATTTTAATACGTTTTCGAAGAAGTGAAGGGGAGGCTTGACTCGGAGAAGACCGTCTGATCAATAATGTAGATGCTTTGAAAGAGGGATGCTGTCTTTGTCTCTGTCTCATTCCACGCACACACACACACACACACACACACACACACACACACACACAAAGTCGTGATCCTCCTTGTCTGTCTCAGGAGGCAGTGTCAGGTTTCCTTGCCCTGTCGAGGACAGATAGAATAGCTCCATTTATTTAGCCTCAGTGAGATATTACAATAAGCAAGCTGCTGCTGTTGATACCTGATCTGCTGAAATATAGCAGACTCTACTCTGGTTTCTCTCATATTGAATTGCTGCTGTGCAGAGCAGGGGCTCATTACACATGCTTTCAGATGCAGATGGTAGACTCTGGAGAAGGTGGACCAAGACAAAAAAAACAAACCAAAAAAAAAAAAAAAAAAAAAGCCACACTGTCAGCTCCCAGCTCAACCTCCCTTTTGGCATTTGGTCTTGGTTAATATAGTGAGTTTTTTTGGCTTCTGTGTCCACGCCTGTTTCCTTTTTTCATTGTTGGAGAATCAGGACATGAGGTGGATGTGAGGTTTGTGGGTCTGTGTCAGATTTTCTAGGAGATAGGAGGAGGAAAAGGGCTGTCTGGAGTTTAGCCTGATTTCTTTCGGATAAATAAAGCTGGGTGTGTTGTGGAAATGGGGCCACATCCTGTAATCTGATGCCCTGTGGTGGGGGATGGCGCGGTGTGTGGGAATTGAGTCGGGGCATGGGGGGCCTTGGATAAAGAATGGCTGTGTCCTAAGGGTAGCAATAGAGCGCTCGTCACTCCTTAATCCCACAGTGCATTGTAGATAGCTTTGATCTGGGTATTTGAAAAGGCTGGATGATACGCATCAACACCGACTGTCTGATCTGAAATGTACTTCATCACTGAGATGAAGGTGAATAATTGTTTTAGTATACTGTACAGGAATACCAGACAAAAAAGCACAGCATTGAGTGTTTTAAAATCATGAACCCTGATATGCAGTACTGTATATACACTAGGCCCTTGACTATTGGCGGTTTTGCACTCATGGTTTGCATATTAGCGGACTGCCAAGCAACTGTCACATCATTCAAATTCAGCCAATGGCTGTGCTCCTTTCCGCTGATTGGTTGAGATGATATAATGCCCCTTTTCCCTCATTCGCGCACAAGTTGTCAATGAGCCTTTTTTAAAGTATATTTTAAGTACCAGTTACGCTCTATGATGCTGCTCAAATGTCGGCTAAGCACCAGAAAAGGTAATGACTTTGGATGTCTCTTCTGAAGAAATAAAACTTTCTCCGGAAGAAATGACAGTTTCCTCTGAAGTTCCTGAAGAGGAATAATCATCTGAACTGTTGTAAAACTCCACTATTAAAATCTTTTTCAATTATTATTCCAGTACAGTACCTAAGTTAATATTTAGAATGCTTGTGTGAGATTTTATTTACTGTGGTGTAGCATGTTTCTCATTTTAATTTGTTTATCCAATTTGTTACGTTTCTTGTTCTTTTGTCTTTTTTTTTTTTTTTTTTAGGGTCTGTGTTTTTGGGGGACTTTGAGTTTGGCTGCTGTGCCTCTAACTGACTGTTTTCTCTCCGCTTCGGCTGAGGGGCATGGCTGAGCTGGTGGTGGCTCACACCTGAATTCACTATTCTCATCTCCCAATAAACAAAAGCACACTCACCTCTGCACCAGAGGATTAATTTGCATCATGTCACTGCTTCTTTGACTTGTAAGGCTCTCTAACTCTCTCACTCTTAAACTCTGTTTTCTACCTGCTCCAGCTGAGAGGTGTGGCTTAGCTGCTCGGACTGAATGTCGTTCATGCCTGAATTCAGTCATGTCATGCCTCACAAATAATGCAATACCTTCCTCTAATGGGAATTTTTGAAAACTACAGTGCTGTATGTTTCAAGGAAAATGCATTTAAAGGTGTTCTTATATATCTATCCACACACACACACACACACACACACACACACACACACACACACACATATATATGCTGTAGAATGTTTATATTTTATTATCAATAAAAAGGTTTTCTGAATCATTACTATATTTTTACTACATTAATACTGTATTAATGAGTAAGACTGTCTATAGAATGTGTTTTAAGAAGCATATTTTAACACATGTAATAGATACATAGTATCTTACTTCCGGTTGATCATTCACGCATGTAATATGATAGATGGGGTTTTACTTCTGGGTACAGAACTCACGGATTATCTTCATTCACGGGAGGGGCCGGAACCAAACCCCCGTGAATAATGAAGGCCTACTGTACTGTATTTCAGGGCTAGACCGAGGGTTTCATATGTTGGTGGCCCTGCGCCGCCATCATAACCTGAAATGTAGTGGGACCAAGTTAGGCCACCCACCCTGGAGTTTTGTGGGCACGGTTTGGCAACAAGCTACAGTCTGTAGTCGAGCAACGCAAGCTGCCAATGTGCAGATCGATGTCTATGCCGAGTCAATATGGAAATTGTAAATTTGGGAACGTCATAACCCCCCCCCCCACCCCCGTTTAATTACTTAATTTTTTATTATTTTTTTTTTTCCCCCCAAAAGCACTGGTTACTAACATTCACTGTCATAAATATCACTGCCTTTAACGACTTGTGAACTCATGTTGGCACTATAGACCCAATTTGCACAAGTTGTAATCAAGGGAGAGAGATAGGGTGAGAAGCTCCGCCATCCGGGGAGAGCTCGTAGTAGATCCGCTGCTCCTCCGCATTGAGAGGGGCCAGTTGAGGTGGCTCGGGCATCTGGTCAGAATGCCCCCCGGACGCCTCCCTGGTGTGGTGTTTCGGGCATGTCCAACCGGGAAGAGACCCTGGGGTCGACCTAGAACACGCTGGAGGGACTATGTCTCTCGGCTTGTCTGGGACCGCCTCGGTGTCCCCCCGGGAGAGGTTGGAGGAAGTAGCTCGGGAGAGGGATGTCTGGACCTCTTTGCTAAGGTTGCTGACCCTAGACTAAGCGGAAGAAGATGGTGATGATGATGATGATGTAATCAAGGGAAATATTGCCATTTGAGTGTCTATAACAACTCGAGAAATGGAAACGTAAGAATTGTTTGGAAACTTGTCTGGTCGAAGCAGCTCAAACACCTTACATTTGCTTGAATTGTTTACAGTGAACGAAATTAAATGGCTCATTAGATTAAGAGTGTACTGCATCTAATTCTAAATGTAATTCTTATCTTACATGTCCTCATGACATGTGTTGACTCGTATGTCATCTGGTATAAGGTGCTCTTGAGCCACAACCTCACTGAAAACGTGGTGGACCAAAGAAGCCTCCCTTTTTTTGGTGGCTCCATTTGAATACTTACTGGCCTTGGTTCATGAAGCAAGTGGTTATGTTGAGCCCTGTATTCAAAGAAAAGCAAAGCAAACTGAAACATGATTTTTATTGTTTATATTTGTATATTTTGTTACCATGATCGAGGGCGGTCGGGTGAGCTCTGCTCTTTGAGCTGAGCTTATCCTGTGGCGCCACTGGTATCTGTTACGCCTATTCATTCATGGTGTCGCACACGCTACATGCATAAGTAAGTTTATCATGCTCTGAAAAGGTGCTTTTGTGTATGGTCCATTTTCAGAAAAATGTATACCGTAACGGTGACATTTTCTAAAGAAGGATAGTCCTTTATGCATTAAGTTGAAAACAACGACTAAAGATAGCATATGAATTTCATTATTTTTGAGCCCCCTGTCTCCATTTATTCCCATTACCAAGCACATAAGTAATTCTTCTCATAGGATATGCAAAATGTCCTTACTGTTACCATTGGTATTAATGACCAAAATGAGAGTATGCTTTTGTGAGCGTTTTGGTCAGTTGCATATAGAAAACAATATCCAATAATCTCTGTGCATTCCTTATAACAGGGGATGGGAACCTTTTTGACGAAGAGAGCCAAAATAAATAAAATCTAGTCCTCTGAGAGCCAAATATATTTTTTTAAAACGGAGACCAACAATTTTAGAGCATAATAAGACTGAATTTATTTTAAACAACATTGTTATAACAGTTATTTATTAATAAGAAAAGTACTTCTTACTTTTAATGTGACTTTTGATGCTGCATGGTTTTGCTTATTGCTTTGTAGTCTGGTTGATATGTGCTGAGGTTCAGCTTCATGCAGGTGTTTAGGCTTCCATCTATTACACGTGACCGCAGGTTGGTCTTGATGCTTTTCAGGTGTGAGAAGGACTATTTGCGTTTCGCATGTGAACCCAGACATGATCAATACGACAGGACTCACACTGCAGTGTTCATGTGACCGGAAGCGTATCCCAATTTTTGGAAATCAGCTGGTCTGCGGGTTGAAGCTTTTCCATGTCTGTCTATTTGTGTTTGCTTGCCAGCTGTGCTTGGCTTTGTGGAAATGAGCCGATCAAAAACGAGGGAAATTTATCTCTTTACCCATAAACAACACGCGCAGTCTGTGGCTGTTGTTATAATCCAATAAAATTAGAGTTTCAAGGTATCGGCCTTGCCCACACACGAGTACAGAAAGGATTGGCTCTCTGCTGCGCACCACAGTGACAAGTGGTAATGAAAATAGATGTGAAGATTGAAATGCGTGAGATTTATTATTTTATTTGATATTTTTTCTGTATTTTTATTTAAAGGACAGTGAAATTATGTATTAGTTATTCTGTTAGGAAAGGCCACCTGATTTACCAGATGCAGTCATCAAAAGAGCCACGTCTGGCTTGCGAGCCATAGGTTCCTGACCCCTGCTTTATAAGGTCATTGTTTTCAGCTTAATGCAAAAAAAAAAAAAAATCCTGCCTTTTCTTTCGTAAATGTCTTGACCATCATTGTTTACATTCCCCCTACCCACCAAAAGATTCATCATTTTAATTTGCCTGATTTACCTTTCTTCACTTCAGTGTATGCTGAGCTTTGGTTATCTAAATGTTTGTGACACTTGTGATTCATTAGAAGGCCTGTGATTGGTTCTCCGCCATGTTGGTCATAAAACTTTCTTTGAAAGTAGATTATTCTAATCTGCAATGTTTTTGATTCTTCCATGAAATTAGTTTGCAAAACTGATTAGTTATGTTTTTTGTAGCAGGACATGTGCTTTACCATTTTGATTAACAGTTATATTTGTATTTGAAAGAGCTGTGGCAAAGCTTTTTATTAATCTCCAAGCAATAAAGCTCTATAACATCCAGTGTCGTCTTTTATTTTTTGGCATGACCTGCAGGATGACTTTTTGTTTGTAATTGTATCCCCTACGAAGCATGTAGAGGGTACTGTTTATTTATTTTTTTGTTGTTGTTTTTTATTAATTTTTGGCTGCCCACCACAGACATTTCGCACTCCATTATTGCTGGTTCTTTATGGATTTATTTTGAATGGTTCCTACAGCACACCCTACCAACCTATTGCATCTGGGTCACCTTGACCTATTTTCAAGGTCACTGGGGTCAACTTTTCAGAAATTGCCATTAACACTCTAAAAGGTGTATTGACCAACATGGGGATACCCTCGGTGTTCTGTGACAAGAACGCATTTCTATTTTGTCTGGATATTTGTTATAAATGCTGGTTTAATGATCACGATCATTTGTCATTTTACAGCTACCTACATCTCTGGTTTCTCAATACCAAAAGCAAACCTCGTAGGCCTTCACCATGAACCTTATCTCTGTGTATGAGTCAGCCATTAATATATTATAGCACTAATAAAGTGTAGTATGACACAGTGTTTGGATGACTGAGATACTTGGTGCTGTCGGGAAGAAATCGAGCCCACGTAGCGTGTGACTGCTCAGGTTCACATCCGTCTCATCAGGATATGTAGTTCCAATGCAACGCATTTCAGGCGGGTTCTTGTGCCTTGTTTGTCATTCAGACCATTTTAATGCAATTTGTCTTCACAACGTTAATGTTTTTGATTTAAAGACAGCAGCCTGTATAATACTGCTGGATCAGATGCCTCTGCAGCTTGATGTTTTTTTTTTTTTTGTTGTTGTTTTTTTTGTTCACTGTGTTTAATATAGTTCATGCTAGCTTCATGTTTGAATACCTGTCATTAGAATTATTTCTTATAAGGCCATTCTTTTTTTCTTCTTCCTTGTTTCTCTGAATGAATTGAAATGCATTTTGAAACCGGAACTTTTTATTTTTGTCATCCTTTCACGGCAGTACTTGTACCTATATCATGTACATCTGCGCAGGTGTATCTGCTCATAGGAAGTGCCACTACATCCAGCCACTGTTTTTTGAATCCACCATGCACATACAAATGTCTGTCGTGTGAGACTATCGAAGTAATACTATTGATGTAACAAAACTGGTCAATTTAGGTTTTTTTTTTTTTTTTTTTTTTTTTTTGGTGGTGGTGGGGTTGTTTCTTGAAAATAGAGACTTCAGATTTTGTTCTCGATGCAGATATTCTCTGTGCTGAGCTGATAGTGGCAGCATTAAAAGTTACCTTGCGGGTTCAATTATTTTTAATCCCACCCTCAGAGGCGAGGTGAAAGGGGAGATCTATGAAATTATTTTTAGTCCAACCTCCTTTTTGAACGGAATGGAAAACGTTGTGACATGTGCCACTGGTCTGTTTAAAGCTGAAGTTTCAAACAGAATATACACAGCATGAAAAGTGCTACATGTACATGATTAGCTCAGGATAGACTACTGTATTCAAATTATTCTATGTTTAAGTCGCAGCAGTGGTTCAGAATTCTTTCAGAATACAAGAACGGGCAAAATAAAAGTTTAAGTTATGCTCTTTCTTCTCTTCTTTTTTCGGTTGTGTTGTGTTAAAGAAAAAGTAAAATGTCTGTTCTTCTCTTCTGTCTTGGGTTTACATAATACAGAACTTCAAAACAAAGAAAGATTAAAGAACAGTCCAAGTGAGTTTGCACGTTAGTTTGCTTTGCTGCTGATAAGTTTCTGCTGTAATGCCAAGCTTCTGTAACAGTTGTATTATCTGTATGCCGTTTTAACCGACGTTGGGCATGTGACAATCGTAGAGGTGTGACTCCAGTGGGTGGAGATCGTTACCACCAACTTTGGTTTGAGAATAATTCCTTGTTTTGTCTCAAGAATTATTTCTCATGATTAAGCTCTCTTTCACATTTAATATTCCAGTAAAGCCTTGTCCAAATTTGCGAATGCTTTTTAAAGAAAGATTCTGAATGCACCTTTCCAGTCACACCTCATACACATTCCCATTGATTATTAACAGGAATTCAACGAGTTACTCACATTGTATTCATCTTATCAGTATTTACTACGAGCACAGTGTAATTGACTTGTTGGGTTAGAGCTGCTTTTCAATTTGTGGTGTTGACTGTACTTTCCTTCTTGTGGACTTGTGAACCGTCATCAATCACAGTCCAAGTACTGTTCAAGTTCAAAGTTTGCATTTAGTCTAACAGTAGAAGTACCTGGATGTGTTTTTACTCCTCTCATTTCAGCAAGGCTGAATCAAGCAGTGATTTCTATGAACATAGGACCACGCTGTATCCCAGAATGCTTTTCAGTACAACCAACATAATTGTGTAATTTGTGTTGAGTTTTGCATTTCATTTATTATTGTAGTTCTTTCTTGTTTCGTGTCAAACAAACCTGCCTTTGTTTCCAACAAAAATCTCAGGCAGCCTTTATTCCTTCACTGGCTTTTTAAACGTACACCACAGATATTAGCTGTAATCTATTATTGTCTTAAAATGAAAAAAGAGGAAGGCTTGTTTTGTATTCTGTTTCTTTGTGGTGTAAATATGTTTTACAGTGAAGGTAACAGGAGAGACAAGTGGAAATGTACAAGTATGCGGCTGTTCCAATTGCAAAGTTACAGTACAGGTTTCATCCCGTCCACAGAGTTTGTATCCCCAAGTAAAAGAAAATTAAACTGACAAATTGGAAATTGAAAAAGGTCCGATGTTATGATTCAACTACATAAAAATATGGTGGTATATAAAGCAGAATGCTAATTAGGAAAGTTATATCTTTTTTGTTCAGTTGTGTTCCTGTTTACTGAAAAAACAAGTTAACAGGCATCTCTGCAGGTGTTCCCATTGTGGAAACCTGAAGGGAGTTACTTTATTCGTGACTAATGCCACACTCCAACACTGGAGTACAAAATAAACATCTTACAGAAACCTTCACCAGGATTTTAAGCCCAACTCAATTTATAAGGTGAAGCTGTTGAACTTGTTTCCTTACTGATAAGGCCAATGAGATGAGAGAATTCAGCTTTTTTTTCCTTTTTCAGGGGGGCGCCACAGCGAATGATTCTCACATTTGGTTTGGCATGGGTGTTTACGTCGGATGCCCTTCCTGACACAATCCTTTAGCAAGGGACAGAAAAACGCTGACAGATTTGCAGCTCCTCTTGTCGAAAGTTAGCAATGGTTCTTTTACATGACCTTACTTATGACATTACCTCTCGCCATAGACAGTGAGAGACATGGCCGGCCTTTGATAACCCAGTTAAGCTGCACTGAGGGGGTTTGGGGCTCGAATCCCCAACATTAGGATCAGCAACCCAGTGCCCTACCCAGACCACCTCTGCCTTTACTGATAAGGCCAATTAAAAAGGAAAAAAAAGTTGTTTCTGGTAACATGGATTGAAGCCAATTTTTGAAATCAGTGGTTGTTGTTTTTTTTTTTTTTTTTGGGGGGGGGGGGGTCCTCCATTCAAGTATGTCTGCCATAAGACATCGCTTTTTCTTGATCATCAGGACATCAAAGGCAATTTTGCCCATGTTCTTCATTGTATCGTCTGCATTTCTGCTTTCGTCTTTGCATAAACACTTTAAATGTACAAACCAAATTTCGAGAACTTTGACAGCTAATGTCACAGCAGTTTTTCTATCAGGGATCTCAACCTATGATCCGTTTTTCGTGGTTGAACTCATCAGGGATGACAAACCTGTATCATACGGATCATGGCACTTTTGTGCAAGCCCTTTTGAAAGTTTCAGATCTGTTGACATTCACAAATATTTTCGTGATTGGTGTATTTTTGTCACAAGGCCTAGTATTGCACACCAGAGCACCATACTAGCTACACGAGGAGCAAAGTAGGCAGTACCAAAATGGAAGCGGAAATCGCTGACTCTATATTTGGCAGGATGAGGAATTTGTAGCTCGTATGAATGGAAATAATCTGGTGGACTTCCATTAATCTGATGCCAAAACATTGCATAGGTCTCGTATTAAACTTTAAAGCGCGTAACTGAGATATATATATATATATATATATATATATATATATATATATATATATATATATATATAATTTTAAACTAAGAGTTATTGAATAATATTTAGAGTCCGAGAGAAAAGGGATGGTCGGTCAGGTTGCTGGATTTTATTTTATTTTATTTTATTTTTTTAATATAAATGTTGAAACAGGTTTGGATATTTGCACACGTACCTGATATTCCTATTAAAAAAAAAAAAAAGTATTTCTGTGGACCTGTCCCTTATCCTGTTATTCTGCCACTGTTGGGCTCGTGAGCAAGACCGTTACCCCTCAAGTGCTCAGTCATAAGTCGCTCTCAAGAAGGGCATCTGCCAAGTGTCATAAATGTCTTGGATGCAACATTTTTCAATTGGTAGAAATGTGACCTAGATACTGAATAAATCCAATCAAACCTGTTTTTCAGTTTTTGTGAGAAATGTAGGAATGATGCAGCATCTGATTGAGTGAAGGATATAAAAAGAATCAGAACAGTCTATTCGGAGAACTTTCAACAGAACAACCTGCTGTACCTCAGTAAAGACCACTGAGGACACACTGGAATTTACTTTCTGACCGAAAATGTTTTCTGTTACTAAATTTATGTACTGATGAGCTGTTTAAGGAGTTCATGTCGTACCTCTTGGGATTTGGGAGACTATTTCATGTTAAAGCTCATAACTTGTTTTTATCTCTTAAGATTACTTTCAAATCTTTCATTTCCCTTTTTTTTCTTGACCTTTCTGCTTTGTAAAGCTCTATAATGTAATTCGTAATTTTTTGTTTATTTAATCCAAATAATTGTTTGAAACAACAAACCGAATTCAACACTTCAATCATCATCACCCAGCCAAACATTCAAAAAAGCTAATCGAGGGAAAAGTTAATTTCAAAACCAGACTGCTGGAGACGGTTCAGAGAAGCTTCAGCAACATTAAAAAGGAGCCACCCTAATCTTTGCTCTCGATCCCATTTTTATTATTGTTGCCGTTATTGCCATTGTTGTTAGTTATTATTTTATCATTATTTTACTTGTTATTTATGAAGTTCGGTAATTTCTTTTATCGTAAAAATGCATTTTTACACTTGTCATTGTTTGTTTACGTATCAGTTATAGCTGTTCAATCGAAAATAAGGATCAGTTGGTCACAAAGAAAATCGGAAATCCAAACTGGCATTGAAAATTGAAATCGAGCCGTCTTGAGTTTTCTTGGGTTGCAAGCCGCCTGTCTTTTAAAATCTTTTTATTTGGTTTTGAATAACGTATTCAAACAATATATTTTGTATCTTCTTTTCCTTTCGGCTGTTCCCTTCAGGGGTCGCCACAGCGAATCATCTGTCTCCATCTCACCCTGTCCTCTGCATCTTCTACTCTTACTCCAACTACCTTCATGTCCTCCTTCACCACATCCATAAATCTCTTCTTTGGTCTTCCTCTAGTTCTTCTGCCTGGCAGTTCCAACCTCAGCATCCTACTACCAATGTACTCGCTATCCCTCCTCTGTACATGTCCAAACCATCTCAATGTAGCCTCTCTGACTTTGTCTCCAAAATGTCTTACATGTACTGTCCCTCTGATGTACTCACTCCTGATCCGATCCATCCTCGTTACTCCCAAAGAGAACCTCAACATTTTCAGCTCTGCCTCCTGTCTTTTCCCCAGGGCCACTGTCTCTAAACCATACACCATCGCTGGCCTCAGCACCGTCTTGTACACTTTTCCTTTCATTCTTGCCGACACCTTCCTATCACACATCACACCGGACACTTTTCTTCAACTACTCCAACCTGCCTACACACGCTTGTTCACCTCTTTTCCACACTCTATTGCTCTGGATTGTTGAGCTATGCAAATGAATACTTTTATTATATAGTTGTTATATACACTTTATATAGTGTTTCTTACACAAGTCACTGTATATTACTGTAGAAACAGTCATACATGAGACCTTGTCATTTAAGTTTAAACGCCTTTTTATTTTATTTATTTATTTTTTTAAGGAAGATGTTTTGGGGTTGGTTGTTTGTTTAAAACTGTGGTAAAATTATTTAAATTGTTGTAGTGTTGCGTAAAACCCCTACAATTGTGTAATATTTACCACTTGTTTTTTTGCCACTAATGGGCTCATAATGTGATGTATATCGGACAACATGGAAAAGATCCTTATGGAGATGCACTTGTCTGTTTACCTCAGTCCCTGTGTAGGGGACCACTTTCTACTCTCAGATTTTGACCTTCTGCTCTCATCTCCAGTGCATCTCAAGTGATGGCCGTTTACCACACGGGTGTTTTCTGATATTTGCACTTTCAAATGTTACCTTTCCAAAGTAACTTCAGTAACAGTTTTGAATTTGCTGGTTGTTGTTGTTTCTGAACCACTCTAGCTGTTTAATTTTGGACAGTTTGTTTGGTTAAAATTCCTTAACTACATACGGGTGACTCAACATATCTGGCATCAACGCGAACCAATATGAGTAAAGAATTCACCAATGGTCGAGACTACACTGCACTAATGAAACTATACATTGCCATTATGCTAGGATCTTATTGTTATGAAGAAAGAAAGGGGGGGGGGAACCCTGAAGGCCTACAGCATAATTTGAAGGTAATATTGGTCTGAAAATGGACTCTGGAAGTGGTATATCAGACTCTGTGTCTCGTTAGCACTGCATAGCCCTTTAATGAGTATAAAATCTTTTGAATATATAAAAGGAATTAAAATAAATGGATGAACTAATTTGTCCCTCTGCTCTTCTGCTGCTCTTTACTTAAGTAACTATGCAGACATGATGTGAGTGAATGCTCTCGGGCGTTTGGTGAAGTTCTGAGGCCTGCGTTTAAAAGACCTTTCGATTAAGATTCTGTGCTTAGCCCAAATCCTGCACTGCAGCTCTGATGTTGAAATGCTCTTGATCTAATTTATGAGGCGAGGCTTGGAAAAAAGAAACAGCCCTGCACCTTTTCCATCTTCTCGGAGGCAGACACAGGACGACCTTATGTGGTCTCGAACAAGATGGAAGCTGAGGTTGGAGCCATTACTGACACAACTGGCATGCAGAAAGAGAAGATTCACAGAGGCAGGGGAAAGGCTCGAGACGGCTTTTGCCAGAAGCCATTTCTATTAAATGGAAAGACTGCTGTTTGGATGTAGTGCACAATGAGCAGGTTTGCCGATCTCATTTTAGATAACTGTGTTTGTGCTGGCTGTGGATGGTAAAATCTGTTCGTGTGTTCCAGATTCACGCTGTTATTTCTTTTCTCGACTGTCGGGCCATATATGACTCTTGGTGATTTTGGAGGAAAGTGTGTTTTTTGCTGAATCATTTTGTGCCTCAGCAGATTGTGTGTGTGTATGTGTATGTGTCTCAGCTTTTTATTCTCTCGTGCTGAGTCAAACCTAATTAGTCGGTGTGGTGTAGATAGACATGAACACGAGAGAATCCTCGAAACACGTTCACATCCCTTCCAACAAACCTTCTGTTTCTGCATGTTGAGTGAATCTAGACAAGCTGAAATAAAGTCCTCCTCTGAAATTCAAAAGTCAGAGTGACCTTTGACCAGAGTAGTTTTGATTGCTGTGAACTCTCAGGAGCTTTTTGAATACCATGCTGTTTGTTTTGTTTTGTGGAGGTTGGGGATAGACTGATCATATTTAGTTCTACCAAATAGCACAATTTCTGAAGGTGCGTTTGTTGCTCAAATAAGTCAAACCACAACATGTACAGCATTGGAAAAATCTAAGGGTTACCCATAGTAAGAGTAATGTTACCTTTTTCTGTGATTGGTTTATGTCTTGCCTTTTTTTTAATTATTATTATAATAGCTCAAGCAACCTTTAGACCAAATGCAAATAGCGTTGTCCTGACGCAAGAGCCAATTCACTGAAGGGGAAAGGACACATGTGCTTCGAGTAGTGCTTTCACTTCACACTAACTTTATCTCGAAGTTTGACCAAGAGCTTACAAACCTCAGTTTTCTGAGCCAGTAGAAAATAATGTGGTGGGGACGGTTTTTGGCCAGTGAACTGTGAACATTGATTTATTACTACTCTGTTCTTTCCACCTGGATGGAAACATGTTCACCGGTCACATACGCCAGCATTTTAAATCCCAGCCCCTACATTACCAAAATTTCACCCTGTCATTCCAAAATGACTTATTAGCAGACACAGGGCTCCCTCACTTTCCGTGGTTAATTGAAACCGAAATCCGTGAAGTAGGATCACAACCTCCCACCCCCGACTGACGTACATGTATATGTGTATATAATATCAATAAATTTATATATATATATATATATATATATAATATATATAATACACACACACACACACACACACACACACTGGCTTTTAGACATTTGACCCACATTATGTTGTAGGGTGTTCCGGGCACTTGTGTCAGAATGCATGAAAGCCAATGAGCTACCTTGAGAACCGAGAGGGTGTGGATTTCATTCGTCGAACGTTTGGTCACTTTGAAATTTATCATGGGTCAAGTTGCAGATCAGTTAAACCATAGCATTCATAATTATATCCTAGGTTTGTGGCCAAGGGTAGATTCCAGTGGATATAAAACTGCACACGCAATAGCGACAGCTGTGTAAGCATGGCGATTCCTGTTGGTTTACTTGATGGCTTGTTGTCATTTCTCAAGCAAACACAGATTTCTGCCATCCATACGTAGCAGACCATATCCAAAATTTAATAGAATGGTCACAGTGATCCCAGCCACGGTCCTGTGGGATCAATTGGCTGTGTGTGACCGATGTCTAAACTTCTCCTTCTTCCACTCCCATCCTGTACCTGTAGGGATTTTTTTTGTTGTTCACTGTTTTTTTTTTGCCACATTTACATTTGATCCCCATTTGAATGTGCATGCTTCTCCAGCACGGTCAATTTCATCGGCAACAGGGTCCGAAACAACTAAATCAAATAACAACAGGGATCATTCTTGTGTTTTCAAATTTGTAAGTATGTGTACTACTTCATAGCTGGCATCAGGGTAACAGTCTTCTCCTGTTATATTTTCCCAAAGATTAAACAAACTACACCACAAACAAACTAGCTACTTGGTAATGTTGCTGATTTCTTGCCAAATTTGGTGTGTGTGTGTGTGTGTGTGTTGTCCATCTCATTTTACTTGTATTGTGCGCACACCTTGTTTTCTGTAATAGTTAATCAGACAGCATATGATTATTAATAATTTAGTGCTAGGTTAATAATTTTGTAAAAGGCTAAACTGTAAATGTCACTTCATGCGTAATGTATACTTTCTTTGAAACTTGACTTAAACAATAGGATAAATTAAATAAATGGCCTGAAAGATGAAGAGCTTTTGTGCTAGGACTGAGGAGCGAGCTCTCTTCCTACAATCCTGGATTTGTGTGTTTGTTTGATTGCATGTTGAAAGCCATCACACCCCATCCACGCCTTTTGTGCTTCCTCCCCTTATCTGTGTGGGGGAGCTGTTTTCCGTGGTGCTTGTCCTGGTCAGTTTGTATGGAGATGTTTTAGAATGGGATGTCCAGGATGTGGGTAACCGGAGCAAACCCTGTCATGCCCCCCACAGTGGCACTTCTTTCCTTTTTGCTCGAAGAGAATTGTGAAAGCATCCTCTTTCAGCTGCAAAAATAAACAGGCCTTTGAGGGGTAATTCGGAGTGCTCTTCCTCGAGCCCAAAGTTTCCCTTTTAAGGTCAGCAGTGCGTGCACTGTGTGCGGGGAGGGAGTGATGGAAAAAAAATGGCCTCTTCTCTCTGTGCATGCTTCCAATAATGATGAAAAAAAAAAATAGCGTTTTAGTCTCATCATGGTTGCAAGCAAACTTGTTTGTTATTGTTTTGAAACCCTGTATTAGTGTTATGTTGAACAGAAAATTGCACTTCCTTTAATTTTGTGAAAATACAGCTTTGCTGCAATTTTTGCCTTCGCGGGAGTCATGCTGACGTTACTTTTCTTATAAGGTAGCAGTTTTTACTAATGTCCGTTCTACTGGACGGGATTTTGTTAGTCTGCAAATATTTTATGGGCTTTTTCACAATCAGGGTTTTCTTTTTGGGTTCACAGTAGCCCAGAAGTAAAACTCCAAGGTTTTTTGTGGTTTCTTGTTACGAGTCGAACCGTATGACACTGCAGTATTTTGTGTGAAGTGTCAGAGTTACAAGTCTCATGATATCTAAATGTCACTGGGTGAAAGTATAACAGAGTCGGGGTCTCTAGAAAAGCTAGAATCTATCACCTATAAAGAATAAAAGCTCAGAACACATTATCTGAGCTACATAGAACTATGCTGCTTTAGAAAAAGCAATTAGCTGAAAAAGCACTTCTGTCCTCCACATGTAATGTCTACTTTCCAGAGAAGACATTTTTGGTGGACAAAGGATCCTGACAAAGTCACTTAGGTTAAAAATAGAGCTTACAAGGAGCAGAACATCTTTCTAGATTATATGAAAATACCCATCCAAAAGGAAAAGTTTGTTTGTAATTTGGAAGCAATTAAGAATTTTATCAGGTAAAATCTACTATTTTTATTACAGTACAATGAATTGAAATCTGTATTTTGTCAAAATTTGAGTGATATTTTCCTCTGGTAACACTGTTTATCAGAAATGAGAAAAGATTTCACTGGCGTAGCAGGGACTCCTCTTCCTCTATACAACAATAAACAAGAGAGTCATGAAGTACACAAACGGTTACATATTTAGGGGTCATTTGTATAATTTAAAAAAAGACAACTTGATCATGTAACAGCCCAGAATCTTTCACATCATTTTACTACTCTTCACGTGTTCTTTGCTGGTATGTAGTCATTGTCAGATAAATGTGTACAATAACTCGAATATTAATCACCACTTCTCTCTGTGTATTGATTGATCATGAGGTTGAAACAGGTTTAGGTGTTCTGAAAGGGTGTTCGGTACAAGTACCATCGGTTTAATGATGGTGACAGCAGTGGTTCTTCTTGTTTTTCTATCAGTGGGGTGTTCTTTATTACAGTGATACCTCAGCTCACGAACATAATTGGTTCCCAGAAAGTGTGTGTGAGGCGAAAAGTTCGTCTTCCGAACATTTATTTCCCATAAGAAACCATTAAAATGAGAATAATCCGTTCCCAGGTCCCCATAAAACATAATTTTCTACTAAATAAGCCTTAAAACTACACAAAAATATACCTTATTTTATGTATAATAAATGTCTATTGTATTGTAATTAAAGAAATAAACTGTACTGTATAATAAAGTCGTTTTATTTACCTTTGTGATGGTAGTTGATGGAATGGAGTGGGAGGAGGAGGGAGGGAGGGACTTACTATTTGGAAGGAGAGTTTGTGTAGGTGTTTGGAAACGCCTACTGTTTGGAAACACGCATAGCCACACACGCACCCTTAATAGCTTCCTTGTTCTTAAGGATGGTGGTAGACTTAGCGTACTGGTACTGGGACGCTGAGTCACACAAACGCACACCTCGTTCGTGTTTTTCAATGATCTCCGCCTATGGTGGGGTCTTTTTCGGTCCCATAATAGCAAAAGTACACTCAATATGGTCCAAAATGTCTATCAAACACAAACCACTTCCGCATTCAAAGAAAGGGGTGTGACGAACTGTGACGCCGTGAGCGTGCGTCAGCTTCTCGTGGCCGCCACCGTGGCGCTGTTCGACCACGTGGTTTGATTCGTCCGCCGAAAACTAGTTCGTCAGCAGAGACAATATGCTCGCAAATTTAATGTTCTTGAGGCGAAAAGTTCGTGAGCTTAAGTGTTCGTCAGCGGAGGTTTTACTGTATATCCTCACAGAGCAAGTTTTAGTTCCATAATGTCTCCTGAGGTACATCTCGATGAAGACCAAACTTGGTGTAAGTTCATTTGACAGATGGAGATGGCAGAGTGTCCCTGACCTCTTTCAATATCCCTCTATCTTTGACCACCAACAGAAAATGTTTGCAGTGGGGGCATCTGTGTACCATGGACACCAACTTGAAAACACCATTTCTGCAAATCTCATCTCTTGGCTGCATCCTGCCTCCTTTTTATACCCCAATTGCACTCATATATTGACATTGACATTCATAAATTATCCCCAGGTTAAACCCAGATTAATTTACCACCATGATTTGCCTTTCCAGATGTGATCCATATAACAAGATATTTTGATGAAGGAAGAAATTAAATGTGCCGTAACACAAATGTCAGGACATGGTCCTGATTCACAACATTAAAAAGCTGGGCCTTAAAAAGATAGTCAGCGACCTCCACCCCAAATATTTTATGCTTGGCCTCAAACATGTAAGTGACCCCGAGTTGCCATCTTTATATGGAAAATATCAGGCCAAAATTTATTAATTCCCAATAATAGAAAAATAATTGTGTTAAAAGCACAGTATGGTACTTTTAAGCCATTCATTGAGTCAGTGGGGAAAATATAATATTCAATTATTTGTACTGTGATTTTGTTCATATCACTCACCCTGAACAGGTTGCCCAGTCTATCATAGGGCTAACACGGACCCAAACAGGTGCACTCCTCCCCCACTGCTCTTTTAACTTTTGGATATCCTTCTTTATTTTCAACTTCTTATTCTTGTGCTTTCTTTTGGGTTAAAAATAAACCATATCAAGGCATTACTAGTCTTGGTGTCTTTTTTTTTTTTAATATATAAAGCAAAACTAGCACACAGCTTTTTATGTTAAAACTTTAGTTTAGCTGTTCTTTGTGGGTGTATTCAATCAGGTCAACTGTTCATGTTCATCACAGTTAAATATTTTCTGCAAGTTTGATGCTATAAATTCTATTTCTAATGTTATCAGGAGAGCAGATGGTTTGTTGGAAGGGTTGCCTTTATGTTTACAGTATTCTCCAGATCTTTAGTTGAGGCCCATGGTCTGCTCCGTGTCTGGCTGATCTGTGTTTAGCGGCTTTGCCGGTGTCTGTTCTGTGTGTGTGGTCAGGAGATTTTCATGCAGTAAGATTACAGGCCGCGTTAGGAAGCACTGCACTCCGTACTGGATTAGACCAACTAGTCAGATTGGTGCTGGGAAAAACATTTCAGGGTTTCATTTTTGTGTGTGTGTACACAGACAAAGCACAGCGCTTCGACCTTAAACTGGTCTCACCAGCTCACCATTAACAACAGTCTATAGGCTAGAATGAACAGATTTACTCTCATCAGTGCAGCTTTCCTAAATGATCACCTAAAGTATGCTTTTGTTTGCCATTTTGATCTGTAATTCTGTCAGTTCTGTTAACTAAGCACTGATCTGCCGCTCCTACTGTTATTCATTCGAACTGTGAACACTGATCAGGTTCACAGAAGGCTAACGGCAGGACTAAAATTCATGTTTAGTCAGCTAGTTGTTTTTCATTATATTTTTGCAAGTTACAGTTAACACTTGCCCATTTGAGGTTCAGCGCTCGCGCCCTGCATACTCGCGGGTTAGCGGCAAACCCGGAATTTACTGGCACATGATTCAAATTTCGCCAATTGCATGAAGAGCTTTTGTTTCTCCCTCCTGCTGATTGGTTGCAGATATGTACGCCTCTCTTTTTTTTTCTTCTTCTTCTTCTTTCTCTCCGTCATTAATGTGATTGCTTGAATTATGAATTCATGGTTTTTTGAGTGTTTTTAATTATTATTTAAACCCTGTGATGCCACGCAAATGTCCTGCATCTTCTCTCGCTTCTTGTAAGGAGCCTAAGCGCTTTATTCATGAATAAATATTATCACAGTACAAAATTAAAAAGTATTTACTTAATCATCACTGCATTATTACTCTATTCATGAGTAAGACTGTCTATAGAATGTGTTTAAGAAGCATATTTTAGCGCATGTAATATCATACATAGGGTGTAAAAACCCCTTCGATAATCCGTGCATTTTCAGGATCCACAGAAAGGGGTGGAACTGAACCATTGCGAATAACGGAGGCCTACTGTAAACCTTGATAGTTTGTAATGCACCTATAAACTCAAAGGTTTTGTATGCTGAGGATATATCAATTTAACAACATTGATTATTGCATTTTACCATTTATACACAGGAAGCGGCGACCGACAAATGATCATGCAAAGTCAGTGATTACCAGCGAAATGGTCAAGAGGCAAAAAGTTTGTTCTAGCGAAGCCGGTAATGTAGAGTTCTATTGAGCTGAACTTTTGAGGGAGCGATGATTCAAGTGATAATACACAGGAGCTTAAAGATTCTGTTGATTGACAGACAAACAGTGATCTCCCCAAAACCTTTCCCCATTCCATTTTGGAGATGTGTGAGAATAGATGAGTTCATTTGCACTTCAATGGCAAAGCTTCCTATATACATGGGTTTTGTTTCAGTCAAAATCTGTGCTGTTTATTTACCCTGTATCAAAACAAGTGATATGTCTCTCTCATTTTGCTTTGAATGTTTTGTTAATATTCGGGGGTGTACGGTTGTTTTCCGTGCTGTATGTAGCCGTCATGGCAAAGTATTCGGTCGGAAATGATTAATTCTGGTTTATTGGAAGCATTTTTCCATCTAATATATTAAACTTTAAAATGAGGGGAAAAAAAGTATTTGAACATACATTGCTAATTGCTAGTTTTTGGAGTGAGAGATTTTCAATATTTTAACCGCGCAACTTTGAAGAAAATCACACTTAAAGTTCAACAAAGGATTTAATGATTTCCGATTTGTTACTCACTTACATTCACTCAGTGATTGGGGGGGGGGGGGGGGGGGGTTTGTTTTCCATCAGTTTGTTAGACCGTCCCTAAATACACATGTGGCACAGTTTGAAAAGGGGTAGGTAGCATTGCATCTGAAGGGTGTGTGCGCATGCCTTCGCCCGTCCCTGGTTGGTAGTGGTCATGTCATAGGGAAGGCGAAAGTGGTCATTTATTCATTCAGTTTCTGAACTGCTTAATCATAATTAGGGTTGCATGAAGGCTGTCGCCCATCTCAGCCAACTCTGGCCGAGGGCAGGGAACACCCTGGACAGCTCATGAGGGCATTGTCGGGCAGAAACATGCTGATGGCTATGCAGCCTATTCTTGATGAAAATCAGCACTGATTCTTTTACATGTCTCTCATCATAGACGGTGAGAGATATGGCCGGCCTTTGATAACCCAGCTATGGGACAGCAGTGATGACGATTGTGATAGCGGTTTGTGAACGCTCAACCTTGAGGTTGGTAATCTACCACCGGACCAACAGTGCCCAAGGTGGGAACTGGGTATGACGAAATGAGGGGGGGGGGTATCACTTGATGGCAGGGACCAGAGAACAGGTTATCGTGTGGGACAGTGTCTGAATACATGCTTAATGTCTGAGCCTCGGTACGCATGCTATCCGAGTTTATATATGACGGGATAAGATAAAACCTGAGTAAGTTCCTCTTCTCTTTTTTGGGGTAAAACAGTAAGTTAGGTAGGAACTAAAGCTGTGAATGAGGAAGTTAATAGCATCAGAGTACAGGTTGCATGTGTGATTTATTATTCATCTGAGAATTTTTGCAAGATGAGCGTTTGGATTAGTCACTTTGCCACATGATTTTTAATCCATGCCCAATCTGCATATAAGTAAACACACACACACACACACACACACACACCAAAAAAAAAAAAAATTGGTGCTGAAGTTGCGGCTCCATGTTATGCACACACTCAAGAATTTTTAAATGTCGCATTTACTAGTATAGCGTAGAACCATTCTCGACAACATCAAGTATGCGGAGCACATGTGTACAGAATAGGAAATTCGACTTCCTTATGATGCAACACTTTGAAAAGACGCACTGACTGCTCACACGTGTCTCAGCGGAACCATGTGTCATAATTTTTGCCCTCGCTGGCGTGCTCTGAGTGGGAGTAGATAGTGGCTTATAATTAGAGTTGAGTAAATTGTGTAAGATACTTTATAACTGTATGAACAAAATCAACAACTGCTTCTTAGCCTGCTACGTTTTGTTTCTCTTCACGGTTATGGAAACGGGAGGCATTTAGAACTGTGTGGTCTCATTGATATTTCTGGTCGTTTGTGTTCGAGCGGTCCATGACAGTGATGTCCATGGCAATACACCCCAACCAGGTCAGAGTGTAGGAGCATGTAAGGTGTGTGTGTGTGTTTGTGTTTGGGTGCATGTGCACATTGCAGATTTGTGTCTATTTGTGTGTGTGTGTGTGTGTGTGTGTGTGTGTGAAGTCAGTTGATTCAGTCACAGGAAAGAGTGATTAGACATCACTGTCCACTCCTGTGTCAAAGTAACTCTTGAGTGCTTCCTCTGCGCAGTATCCGGTTTTTTCGAGGGTAGAAACAGCGGATTTGATTTGCTAATTATCTTTTGACCAAAATGGATAATCACTGACAATCTGAACATATTCACTACAACTGAACAATCTGAAACTAGTAATATAGGCAATGAAATAAGATAACGAAACCTATGCAGAACGCACCATCTCAAAACAATCCTCTAAACCTGCTGCTAGCAAGATTTGGGTTTCAGGACTTGTAGCTTCTCACAGCGGAATCTGGCAACACACCTGCAAACTGGAACAGAATAACCCAGTCAGCTGAACCTGAGCACAGAAAGCCAATCCTCCATGCTAGATCAGATCAGGAATGTGAAATGCTCGCATTCACTCAGCTAATCTGTTTTTTTTTTTTTTTTTTTTTTTTTTTTTTAATTGTATTTTTCAGGATACCTCGGACTTCGCTGTGAGAGCCCGTCTTTTTTTTTTTTTTCCCCCTCCCAAACCCCCCACCCCACCCCACCCCTCCACCCTTTGGATTGTAGTCACTTGCCTCTGAAGACAGCCATGGAATCGGTAAATATGCCCATCCTTTCTTACTTCCTGGAGTGGTCTTCTGTTTCTGTGCGGTTTCTGTTTCCGTGGCAGCTCCGGCCTCCCGGGTTGTTTCAGCAGCGGCCGGAATTCGGGTGTTTCTTGCCGGTTTTCCCCTGTCGTCTGAACTTTTTTTTTAATTTAGTGTCAGGTGATAAAAATTAACTTAATGTATGAATTTGTTGTTGGACCTTTTGAATTGGATTTGTGTTAGCCGTTAACTCGGCTGGGGAGTGTGCGTGTGTGCGAGTACAAACACGCATGTGTGGTGCAATGGAATGTGTGTTGAAAGCAGGGCTTAGTGCATGTCCAGGCCCTGCTTGTCTGCGCCTGTCTGCAGAAAGGAAATTTTATTCCTATGGGACTGAGCTGTATGGTTTTTGTGTGCGTGTGCATTGTTGATCATTCCTTCCAATGTGGGTCAGCTCCGTCAGTCATGAAAAATCCCGCTCGATCATGTGCTTCACGTGACTGCTGCGTCTGAAGAGCTTGGTGGCTCATGTGCGAGCACGCGCATGTGCACACACACAATTAATTATTGTTTCTCTTCTCACAGCCACATCCATGTGGCCAGTTTATCACTGACTAAAACATGTCGGGGTGTGTAGTGCTTCCGGTCTTGTTTTTTTTTCCCTTCCTGTTGATTGAGCTGAACCTCTTGGTTTTGGGCTTTAATGAAAGATTTGTAGAATGTAGGCATCAGGGCTTTATAATGTGGGGAATTATTGTCCCTTTAACTGACATACTGACAACTTGTTGATTGGCTACATTATTATTTATTTATTTATTTTTTTTGGGGGGGGGTGTTCCTGTGCACTTTAAGTATTTATTCCACACATATTTTGTACAGCTTTGGACGAATCTCTACTCGATACTCATTTCTGCTCATTTCAATTCGCTTCTTGCTCACGGTTTATTTCACCATGTTCAGTAATGTCACGACATGATTCACGTTGGTGCTGTGGCTGTCGCCCCTACGCTTTCAAATCCCACCACCTGCTGTACTACACCCATGGGCTGAGGCACCATCTACTTCACAGTTGAACAGATTTTGAACAGCAGCGAGTTTAGCATGAATACATTGTAATCTCTGTTCAGTATAACGGAGACTGTATGTGCGTACGGAAGAAATACTGACAAAACCAAGCTGTATGAAGCAGTCATACTGTCACGCCACTGCTTTAGATGAACAGAGAGAGGCGAAAGAAATGAAATAATATTTAGGTTTCTAATGAGACGTGAAATTCCTGAAATATTGTGGAATTTTTGTAAATAACCGTTCCGGGTAGTTAGGTCGGGGATTGTCATGATTTGGACCAATTTTTCGGTTAACAGAGAAGTTTCTTTGGACAGTAATACAATAAATAAATCATGTTTGTTTGTTTTTCCCAGAATAGGAAAGTAAATAAATAATAGTTTTTAGTTCTATTGTGATTTCACGTTGTTGAAGCTCTGCAAACAAATCGATTACTTTGAAATAGTGCAGAGGCCAACCCCCACACCCCGTTCTCCCCTTCTCCCCTTCTCTTTTCGGTCTGCTCCACACAAAGCAGAATTAACATTTGGTTTAGAATGAGAACCCTGAATATTATCCAGAGAGCAGAGAACTTCACATCACATCTCCAAACTGACGTCCTTTGTTTCCCTTGGTCCGTTGTAATGCATTTAATGTTGCTGACTAGCTCACCATGCTAACACATCTCACCAAAACAGTGAGGTTTATTCTCGAACTATAATAACTACAGCAGTGGAATAACGTGAGAACCCTCAATTAAGGGTTTACATGGTTGTCCTGATGGGAAATTTTAATATCTGCTTGTTTGGAATTCTGAGCCAGTTTTTTGGGAGGCTGGAGCTGTTGGAGCTGTTGCTGCTGTGTACCTCCGAAATTGGCCTTGTCTGCTTACCGTCTCTGTGCGTTTGAGGGGTTGTGTGAGAGGGGATTGGGGGGGATGTTGGGAGGGGGATTTGTGTGTGTGTGTGTGTGTGTGTGTTTTCCAGTCTCCGCCTCTTCATGTGATGCCAGTCACATGATTTCCAGGCACCCAGTACAGTAAATCAGAATCAGATTTTATTTTTAACCGCTCTAAATCCTGCTCGTGCTGATGGGTAGCAGAGCCGCTTGCTAACAGAGAGGTCTGCACCTCTCTCTGTCTCTGTCTCTCTCTCTCTCTCTCTCTCTCTCTCTCTCTCTCCCCCTTTTCTCCTTGAAGCTTTTGCACATCCTCCACCAGGACAGATATTATTCACAGTCTCGTCAGTTTGCTGTGCTGTCATTAGCTGCAGATGAAAGGCAGCCCTCTCTTCAGATCGGCTTCGTTTCACCAGTTTTCCTCTGCTTATTACAAGCATTTTCCCCTTTTCTCTCTCCATCTCTCTCACCTGGGCCTTTCCCTCAACAGGATTAGTCTGCAGCACTCCAATTGAGGAAGTGGGCCCTGCCAGTCATATTACATAAGTCTCATAGCTCAGCTTGAGACGACTATAGGGGCTTTGTTCGCCGAACCCCTCCCCTGCATCCCCTCCTGGTGGGCCACATGCTCATGCTCCATTCAAAGAGTCTGTGTGCTCAGAACAGGGCTGGCTCATGGTATGCGCATCATTACCCTGCAAAATGGCATCTCACTCCCACCTTTAAGCGCAGACATGTGCACTCGATGATTGAAGAAAGAGCAGGAATGTAAACCCTGCCAGATTTTCTTGTGCATGCAGCGTGCAGATAATGGAGGGCAGAAGAGGGTTGGGTCTTTCTTTCTTTCTTTTTTTTTTTTTTTTTTTGCTGTGAGTCATCATGCATTAAAATATCAGCCCATATGGACATCAGCAGATAATCAGGCTGAACTCAGCATACTGTTATTGTGTTGATTATTAAGATTTTACCCAAGGTTATTCACATGTCTCATGGAAAGGTGGAGATGGTCAGAATAGTACAGTTTTGGTTTTCTCATTTATGGCCGAGTTACATGATACAACCTCAGTATCTTTACAAAATATGTAACAGTATCCCTTTCTAAACATATCTCTGTTATCGCGGTGTCTTTTTCCATCATCTTTATGCAATAAACTGAAATCTCCTGGTGTTCCAGGGTTGCACAGAATCTTTACTAAAAAGGTAAGGAGTCCCAAAGTGGCTTATTTTCCTCTAATAGCCAATTCGGAAGTGATGTATTTCCATTATACCTCAGTGACTGAACGAAGGTTATGGTTTATTATAGTAATAATGTTTTGACTTTCAGCTATTTATAATTACAGTTAATGTTTTAAAAACATCCATGAGAGAAATTCATGCTCTCACTTGAATGATGTCAGCTATACTTTCCTCAACAGCATCTCATTTGTTTTTTGTCACTTGAAGCCATTGAAATCTCAATAATTAAAATAAAGTCCAATTTGTAAATAACAAAGAATTAAGAAAACACTATCTCCCCTGAAGTTTCCTCGTACCAACTCTGTTGTAAAATCCGTTCAGAGACGTTTTATGGCAGGGTTCCGAAAGTGTAGCGCCATACTTCAGAAACCATCAAGTTGATTTTTCCTCGACTTATAGGAAATGGACTTGTTTGTCTATACGCCTGTAAGCATTGTGATACTGATTTGCTGCTGTTCGGCGGGAACTTGATGCATTAAAACAAAATACTTCTATGGCAGAGCTCCTGTGAAAGCCTTCTTTGAACCATTGCCTGGATTTTTCATGGCTTGCTGGGTTACCCGTGTTTGTACAACCGTAATACTATATGCATCACAATGCTGATTGGCTGGAACTTTACATGTGCCGACATTTAGGAATGTGTTCTCAGGCAGTTTTTGTTTTTGAAAACTCAAGGTTTCTTTTTCTATTTCCCTTTTTTTCTCTATTTGTTTCTTCCTCTCTCTCTTTCTTTCTTTTTCTTTCTTCTTTCCAGCCATCCATCCATACAAAACCTAATTAAACTTTTCTTACTATCAGGAGAGACTTCTGTTTGGAGTTTTGCTTCTCGGGATTGAGGGTATCAAAGTTGATATTAGTGAATAACCTGTGCATTTTCCTTTGGTCAATACCACCATGTTTTGATGAATCTATTTAAATGATGGACTCAGATTATGTGATTTATATGTCGTGTTGGTTCTGGTTAAGTACAACATGTTCAAGCAAACACATTAAGCCTGTCATTTGAATTTTCGTAGAAAATGTATCTGCACCTTCTGACCAACCAGAACAGAGAACTCGGTAGCGCTGCAATATAAATTGAGGTCAGTTTTTTGTGTATGTGTGTGTGTAAATATATTGCATGTCAGATACATCTTAAAGTATCATTATGTACATATTGTTGTACAGTGTAGTTAATTTATGGCGTTTGATTGGCTGGGTAAGATGCATTATTGTTGTGTAGTGCCACAGGTTGGGCAGTAGTTAATTCCAGCCCTAAAATAAATGGCAGTTTACTATTAATCTACTTGTACCTTATGATTTCGGTGGTAACAGGTCAGACTGTTGTACTGGAGATTCTCCACCCAGTCGACGACAGATAAATGGATATTTTTAAACTATTGTTGTGTAACTGAGTGAGACAGCTCATTGGCTTTGTGTTGATGCTAGTGAGGGAGCAATGGTTTATCATTTAATACCAGGAAGTGACATGTCTCTTGGATGTTCCACAAGATTAAATCTAATGAGACACTATTAAACCATTGTGAAGTGTCGTTTATTCATGAAAGAAGTGTTGTAATTGTTGGCAAATTGCTGCAGCTCACACACAAGACAGTGTACGAATACGAGGTGAATTGACGATGGCACCTTGCTTCATCGCACAACGCCAGCATGTATGACTTCTGTACCACTGCATAGTGTATCACATGTCATTCTCCACCAGGCCTTGCTGTTTAAAGTGTGCATACCCCATTGTGTGCCTAGAACCTGACCAAGGCGAGACAAATAAAAAGCACCCTTCCAGCCAAACATTTTGAATTTTCCAAGCCTTGCAAATCAACTCCAGACATCACCAACGATTGATCTGAAGATTGCCAAAGAACCAGGGCGTGATGGGATATATCGGTCATTCCCATTAGGCATCTGCTTGGTTGGTTTGAATATGCGACCAATCACAGAGAGTTTTGCATTCAGAACTGGACCTACAACTATTGTGTGAGGACAATAATGATGGCAAATGACAGTGATTCAGAGGTGAAAGAAAGAAGCATTTTGTATTTGTCTTTTCTTAAGTGGAAGCGTGATGACAGGATGCCAGTCCATAAACTGGGCATCAAGCCCAAAGTCAAAAGAATCGGGGAAGGAGATGGTGACCGAGGTAAATTTTCAATTGCTGAAATTCAGCGCAGTGACCATGGCGTTGTTGGACACAGACACACGGTGCATTTGCATGCATGCCTGTCCTCATTCCTCTGATTGATAAAGCTGTTTTTTCAGTGCACTTCACGTTCGGCTGCCGGCCAGATGCAGGCTGTTTTGTAGCCAAACTTTTAAAGTGAACAGTACATACTGACTATGTCATGCCGTGCTCACTGCATGCTGTGGTGAGAGACTTCGGCATTTGTTGCTGGGCTCATTATTTATCCTGGCTGTCTTTCAGGTAGCCTACATCATGCATAATTTCATAGAAATCACACTGTGATTGGTTGGCTATGATGACATCACTGGGAATGCCAGAATTTCTTTTCATTATGCGAAAAAAAAAAAAAAAAAGCGCCCCAAGGGTAAATGTGAGAGTTGAGAAGTGTTTTTCAAAAAACAAACAAACAAAAAAAAAACCCAAAATGGTTTGCATAATGTATCACGCAGGTCTACAATATCCACCCTTGTGCGTAATACACGGTTAATCTTAGCTCTGGATGTTTATCTCAGTGCAGCAGTAAGGATCCACACTTGGTTTTTGTGTTGTAATAAATAGGAGTATGAATTAAGGGAAGCAGGATATTGGCTGAAATCAGAGACCACTCTGAAATGATTGTTTTTCTATAGTCACGTTCTTGCACGTCGTTAAAGTTCTGGCAGCAACGAACCTGCTCTTAAGATCCTAATCCAAATGAATGAGCTCACTATTCCATTCATCACCATGACATCTGATTGGCTGCGATGCAAACATATTACCCCACGCTATCGAGAGGTCACCTTTGCTCAACAAATAACAGCATACTTGATGTGGTCTATACGTGTCCAGAAAGATTTTATATTGAATATGACGATATGTCAGGTGGAGGACTGTTTCCAAATAGATTCAGCAGCAACAGTGACTCAGAAGCAGCTTGAATTTTCTAAGAGTAAGGATAATCACGAACCCAAATCTGTAACTTTTTTTGTTGTTGTTGTTGTTGTTGTTATTTTTTTTAACCCACCAAACCCACCATCAATCTATTCAGTTGACTTTGAAGGGAATGTGGTGTTAGGAAAATGTAGCTCATTCTCACGTGCCCTTCAAATCTTTGCCCAGCATTGTTTTTTTTGTTTTTTATTTATTTATTTATTTATTTTTTATTCTTATTCTGCTCTTTCTCCCTCACTGAACGGGAGGAGACTCACTCCGACATAATCTTTTTAACACCATGGCAGCCACTCTGAAGGGATGGCTGCTGCTTCATCACGACTCCAGAAGGTCAGGATTTGTTCAGAACGTGTGGATGTGCCATGCATGTGGAGCAGCCATGGGCTTTTCTTTCCTCCTTTGTTCTTGTCACCTCTCAAGGACTTGAGCCATCTTCTCCTTCATGTATGTTGTTCTCAGTGTACTCAAATCACTGTAAGCTGATTTCCAGTTATACATGATGTGCATGTGTTTGGTTGTGTTTTCTTTGATAACGATACACTGCTGATGAGTTTTGGATGCTTCCATCAGTCTTTGGTGCTTGAGTTTCTTCCGTCTGGTTATGAACACTGAAGTTGACTATTCTTAATCTGACAAACTTTTGTCTGGACTCCTCCACCTTTTAAACAAGACCTGAATGGAAGGGAGTAGTACTGATGGTGATCTCCATATTGTATTGTTGCAAACTTTTCAGTGAACAGCAAGCATGACTGAATCGTGACATTTGCCTCCTTTATGGAGTCTGAAGGGGGAGAACCCCCCCAAAAAAACCTTTTACTGTCTGCTGTCACCTGCCTGGCCCCAGATGCCCTTTGTTCTTGGAGAAGTTAGCATCTCCTCTGACTCACAAAATAACTGCTCAGATAATAAATAAAATTAGTTATTCACACCAGCATGACTCTGACCAGAAACGAAACTATTACTAAGAATGATTGACCTGTTTGTCAATGATAGTGTCATGTTTGACTACATGTGTTCAGTAAACACCTCTTAATGTGTTTTCGTCTCACACTTCATATGTCTACAGATCTGTTTTTAACTTGAAGCAGGCCGAGTACACAAATGCCTCTGTCCATTTGTCTCTCTCTTTAGTTTTTGTCAAATTGTTCTTTTATTGCCCCTCCAGTTTTGTTTGCCTTTCAGCTAAATAATTTACATTAAAAATGCCTGTGGCTTCAGAAGTTCTGAAGGTTCATGCTTGCAAAGCTCCAGCTAATGAAAAATGGACCTTCCCCCTTAGACTTTATGCCGATAAGCTCTGCTTTAATGTTTTGATTTCTCAGTTTAGATTATTATGATGTTTACATTAATGCTTATCTGTAGTGTAAATTTGCATTTTCATTCTTGACCAAAATGAACAGCTGGAATGTAGAAAGGACTCTCTGCCGTGGCCTTTTGGACCCAAAACAAAGCTAAAAGTTCACATGAAGAAAACTGAAATATGATGGTAGCCCTCAACATAATAAACATGCAACCAGACTGAATATGTTTAGTATAGACCACAGGAACAGTGTGATCTGATTGGTTTACCATGTCGGGAAAAATATACAGATTATCTACTGGAGACGAGCAATAACCACCGGTAATTAATTGATTAGTATAGGAATGAGGACATCACTAAATTTAAAGGTGATTGAGGGCTGAATAATCACTGAACAAAAAAAGAGTTTAACAGCAACAAGATAACGTGCAATCTTTCCTGAGTCATGAATGACGAGCTGTTAACTTGAAATGGGCAGCCATCACCTAGTGGAAGAGTGAAGAATTAGCTTTTATGGTAATAGTCGATGCAAAGAATATATAATAATCAATCTATAAAAGCTCTTGCGGGCCACAGAAACTGAGGCAGCGCCGGAGTTTGACAGTTATTGTTCAGTATATACAGTGATACCTCTGTTCACGAACATAATTGGTTCCCAGAAAGTGTGTGTGAGGCGAAAAGTTCGTCTTCCGAACATTTATTTCCCATAAGAAACCATTAAAATGAGAATAATCCGTTCCCAGGTCCCCATAAAACATAATTTTCTACTAAATAAGCCTTAAAACTACACAAAAATATACCTTATTTTATGTATAATAAATGTGCTATTGTATTGTAATTAAAGAAATAAACTGTACTGTATAATAAAGTCGTTTTATTTACCTTTGTGATGGTAGTTGATGGCTTGATGGAATGGAGTGGGAGGAGGAGGGAGGGAGGGACTTACTGTTTGGAAGGAGTGTTTGGAAACGCCTACTGTTTGGAAACACCCTTAGCCACACACGCACTCTTAATAGCTTCCTTGTTCTTAAGGATGGGAGCAATGGTAGACTTGGCGTACTGGTACTGGGACGCTGAGTCACACAAACGCACACCTCGTTCGTGTTTTTCAATGATCTCCGCCTGTGGTGGGTCTTTTTCGGTCCCATAATAGCAAAAGTACACTCAATATGGTCCAAAATGTCTAGCAAACACAAACCGCTTCCGCACTCGAAGAAAGGGGTGTGACGAACTGTGACGCCGTGAGCGTGCGTCAGCTTCTCGTGGCCGCCACCGTGGAGCTGTTCGACCGCATGGTTTGATTCGTCCGCCGAAAACTAGTTCGTCAGCAGAGACTATATGCTCGCAAATTTAATGTTCTTGAGGCGAAAAGTTCGTGAGCTTAAGCGTTCGTCAGCGGAGGTTTTACTGTACTTCATAGCGACAGATGTCGTTAAAAAAAAAACAAACCCTCAATAAAATTAGATTTTTGTGGCTAATCATGGACGCAGGTGAACTTTGTGTGAATGCTTCCCCATCTCTTTAACTCTTTTTAGAAGTTTACATATATCCTACTCAGAAACCGATCCAAAAGAAATGTCATCTGTGGCCACTGGAATCCTGTTTAAATGCTGACCAATCACTGCCTTGCATTCCGCTGGGAAATATCCATTCAAATGCTTTTGTGTCTCCCTGCTGGTTTGTGACCATCCTGTACAAGAACTTGCAGTCAGATTGGAGCTCGTGCACATGGAAGGGGTGTATGGCCATGGAACTGCCTCGAAGGGCAAGGGATGGTTTAGCCATAGCTACTTTCATGCTTTCCATATTACTAACCCCAGCTTTATGTGTGATGGTGATGAAGCCACCTGCTCCAGTGTCTGTTGTTTTGATTCAAGTGTCTTCCTCTCAGAGTATGTTTCTTAATCCTGAGGACCAATCACATTGCATTGTTCCTTTGCTCTATGTACTAAATGAGATCGACCCACCAAAACCTCCCATACTTCAAAGGTAGATAAAAAATATTTAGGTTATTGTACACACTTGAAACTTCATACTCCAAATGGTGCCTGTTATTGTCTGTATACGTGAGGTAACTTGTGAAGGCTACCATTGTTTGATGGATGGGGTTTTGGGAAGAACAGCAGCTATTTCCTGCCGAAAAGAAATCTCAAAAGCTTCGGGTTTTGTGCCAGTGAGTATGAACTTTTGATTCAAGGTAGCCCCAGGGGTGGGGGTGAGGGGTGGATGGATCAGAAGGGGTACAGTCAGGGGAAAGGGCTGGCCACCAAACAGCCATGAGATCACTCGATCCAGAATATTAAGTAAGTTCTCAGCACTTCCAATGATCCTCGAGTGCCGTGTATTTTAACTTCATCTCACTGAAACTACACACCACATTCTTTACGCTCAAAGGTGTTCAAGTTGGGCTTGGGCTGCCAACACACCTGAACATGGTCTCTCCTTCCTCACGAAGTATCATTTCTGCAAATAACAATGAAAAAAAATTCACTGACGTTTTCTGTGTGGGATGGGGGTGGTGGTGTGTGTGTTAGGATCAGGATCACTCTGAAGGAAACTCAGGAAAGTGTTTAAATCAATTACTTAAATATAATAAATTCAGAAAAAAAAATTCTGTTTTACTTTGCCTTTCTTTGGTCCCTGTGTCGTAGATATCGCATGATCGGGCCTCAGGCTTTGTTGTTATCGCTGAGCTCTTGTGTTTAATCTTGGGGACTCGCAGAATGAATGTGATGCGTGCATGTGTTTCATGTATTTATTTGCAGTATTAATGTCGCATTCTGCCAATAATCAAAGAACCGAATATTTCTGGATCAAACCAGTGATGTCACTGTATGTAGAGAATGTTTTTTGCACTGTAGTTTGGGCTGGTACTCCAGCAGATCTACTTCTTCATTGTATTGCAGTCCTTCTAAACTTTATTTATAATTTATACAGTGAATCATAAATCACCTTTTGTCAAGCAGCAATTTTGAACACAACTCCAAGAACCATCGATAAAAGTGGAACAAATGAAAAATATATACATCTGAAACTCACTCAGCTATTGCAGTCTCTGGCTCTGTAACTACCCGAATGATGTACCACCGTGGAGCGTTTGATATAATCCAGTGGTTGCTTATTACAGGGGATTCCGGTAAACTGTGACCCATCCCACCCTGAAACAAACGAGAGGCTTTCTTTGTTTTAAATAGACTTTAAAGAAGCCCTCACATTGAGATTCAGGGTATACATGGTTTTTGTGCACTTCCATGTTGTGTACACTTCTCCGACACACTGATTAAAGGACATGTAGCGCCTTAGTGGCATCACATTTTTTTTTTAATAGGAGCTCTTTCAGCTCCTTGTGCACACAGTAATTGGATTCTTTGTAAATGCAACGTCCCCCACCCCCCACCCCTTCTTTGTTTTTGACAGTACAATGGAAGGGCTTATTGCTGCAATTTGAAGGAAACAGCACAGCTGCACCAAGTGTCTGATGTGTGGCAGAAGAGATTGATGAAAATCCATAGCATACTCATGTCTACCTTTTTCAGCTAATTATACATCAAATCACACTCGATACACTTGCAGGGTACACGGTGACTCTGAAGCCCCGTTTGTCCTGTTGACCTCTCCTCTTGATCTTTCCACACAGATCTCATCTTCGCATCCCTCTCATTTCTGTGTGACGTTTGGGTTTTTCCCCCTGGCCTTTTTCTCTATTGCTCTCTGTCCCACGTTCTGCCTCTCCCCCTCTCTCAGCCCTGGCTCGGCCTGGATCATGATGACTGTGCTGTTTTTAGTGCTGCTGCAGCTGAGATAGTAAATGTAGCGTTTGATCGCAGGGCCAGGAGAGCAAGAACCCAAAAAACAAGTCTTAGAATCCCTGACCTCTCTTACAGCGAACGTGCAAATAAAGATTGGGAGTAATGCCAGTGTTTCGAGTCCCTGTGTCAAGATTCTTCACTGGTAATTTTACATTTTGTGCGTGTATCTATGTATGTAAAAAGAAACAGTTTGTCATCAGACAAGTGAAAAGGCATTTTGAAAGTTGTATAATGATGGTTTATAAAACTTGTAATTCTTACTCGAACAGAAGATTTCCCCACAAAGGCAGAAACCCAGCCGATAACATAGTTGGTGAAACTGCTTTGTATAAACAAACATATGGGTTAATGTAGTGGTGGATGTTACCGAGAGGGAGGAGGAGTTCAACTGGAACATTTTTCACTCTCAGGCTCTGATTCAGGTGTATCAGAGAATCAAGTCACAGTTGAAACACCCTCAGACAGAACTCGGCAGCCATAACAGTATGAACTGCATGAGATTCGGAGTCTGAACATCTGCTCAATGTGAGGATGGGAAAACCAGACAAGCAATCAGAGACGGTCAACTACGCAGCACAGACTGGTCAGCCGTCAATACCTGTTAATACATTATTATTCCCCCAAACAGGTATAATTGTAAATGGTGTGCGTGCGTGTGTATTTCACATATGTGTGCTGACTCTTTTAAGAGCTCTTGCACCAGCTATAAAGTTATTCCAGATGAAATCAACTACAGTCGGCCCCTGACTTACGAAACCCCCTGGGTACGAAAATCCCTGGTTACGAAAAACATTTTCCTCAGTTTTTGTCCCCAGGATATGAAAACAAACCCTTCTTACGAAAAGAAATTCAAAATTCAAATGCGCCAATATAAATTTCACACAATGCGCGAGTTGCTCTCTCAATGGCTGTCTCTCAACATTCCACCCCGCTGGCCTTCCATTGGCTAGGGGGATGACGCAGAACGAGAAGTAGACCTTAAAGCGGAAATACAGTGAGGATCGCTGATCTTTCAAACAGGTACTGTAATTCCGCTTTAAATAAAACATCCCGTGTGTGTGTGTGTGTGTGTGTGTGTGTGTGTGCGCGCGGGTGTGAGAGAGAGAGAGAAGGAAGGAAGGAAGCTTAAGTCTTTAGTTTTTAGTTTAGTTTTTTAAGTTGTTTAATTCAGTAAACGTTTAATAAATGTGGCACATTTGAGCTCATCTGGAATTCTGATCCCTCAAGGAATCAAGGTAAAGTTGAGTTTGGACCTCCGTTCTGTCAAGCAGGTAATGCGCTTTGAATTCCATGTTTTGTGGGCGTGGCCCGCAGTGCTACAATCAACATTTAATGTGTATACAATACACATTTTGTGTGTGTGTGAGAGAGAGAGAGAGAGACAGGTGTGTGTGTGTGTGTGTGTGTGTGTGTGTGTGTGTGTTAATAATGTTTAAATGGTTTAATAAATAATTTTCTTTTACTTTTAATACAGTTCATGCAAAACTGGTGTACTTTTATCATTTTTAAAGGGTCTTTGGAGCCTTGGAATGAATCAGGCGTTGAACATGTTAAATGCGATCCCTATTGACGAAACTCCCACGTTACGAAAAAGGCGCTGGAACGGATTAATTTCATAAGTCGGGGGCCGACTGTATTTCTTAATAAATTCTATCAGGCTGAGATCTATAGACTGACTGATTTAGATTTAGGACTATAATAGTGCATCTTGCAGGCTTTAAGCAGCTTGATTTCTGAACCAAGCTCCAATGTATCATGTCTTTTGGGCATTTTTGTTTTAAATTAAACAGATTTGATTATTTACTCTTTTTCGTTTAAGCTTTTTGACAGCTTCTGAAAATTGCGGTGTCGAGCATCTCGAGCAGTGCTGGTTGCATGGATGCTGTCAGACCTGCAGCCATTTCGCATTGAGGCGCTGGAATTACCTCGAAACAATCTTCAGTAAATTGGTCAGTACGCATGACAGAATGAATGCTGGACGCCATCCGGTGTGCCCATGTTCGTTTAACCTGCCTGACCCATTCGTCATGCGTTTCCTTTTTTTGTCTGGGTTGGACGGGAAAATGAACGAACTAGCACCACACCTTGATGTATTTCCGCAACCTGACGCAATACACACCATCGAGGCATGAGCACTGAACCAGGACTCAAGCTATTAATAAATTGAAGGTCCTAAGAATGCATATACTGAAATCTTCCAGCTCACTCTGTTTCCTCCTGTGTAGGAAATGCTAGCATGCTAATCATACAACGCCGAGCGCATTCCCCTGCTTCCATCACACACACAATGTCAGAACATCTCATAACTGATTCCGAGTACAGGTAGCAATAAAGTAATGATGAGAGATGTTTGTGAAATATTTCATGTGTTACTAAAAGAATGCAAGTAGGGATTTTATGTTGACGTGCGGTGCTGTCTTGGCATGGAGACTTTAAGGCGGACTTAAACGCAGCACACGGTTCTCTTGATCTTGAGTGTGGGTTTAAAGCATTTTAGGTGAGTGCATATTTGAATGGGATGAGGTCTCCGGTTTCTGACATTAACAGCACCAATAACGGTCCTGTTTATGATTACTTCTCAGTTAGGCTCGGATTTCAACAGACTGTGCACTTACCATATTTTCCAGTAACCTGAATGGCCGTGAAAGTGCTGGGAGCCATGTTGAGCCTGAAAGACGGGCGGTCTAACCCGTCGTGGCCTGTTTCGGCTCAATTCTCCAGCACCAGGCATTGTGACCTTGGTATCAAGTGTCCCTTGCCTGGTAGCAAGCCAATAGCACTCTTGGGATGGTGTGTCCTTGTTTGTGATCCCATGGCGTGTCCGCATACCACACTCTCCTCTCAGATGTGCCGACCTTTGCCGTCTGGGATAATTCAGTAGGGAAAGTGCAGAATCGACTTGGACCAGAACTGTTTATTTCCAGTATCTCCTTCCCTGAAGCATAAATAAGTGCTGAATGTGATATGAACCAGGCCACGCCTTGGGTCTCTGTCTTCAGCAAGCGATCACACTAATGACTCGGCCTTGTCCGGTTTTCACTGACCTTTTCACTGATTTACACCCCCCCCCCCCCCAATGCAGAATGCTTCCATCTTTATTGTTCTTTATGTGAAAAACACGATGTGTTGCGTTTTCAGACCGGAACCTTGTACAGTGGTGAAATGGTGACTGATGAAGGTACTGGAATGGTTCTTTGACCCGGAAAACCGTTTTGAGGAATTGAACCATTCATCAGTTGAAGTTGTTTGCCATGTTGCTGGTGTTTCATCATGTATTTTATTTATATATTAATTTAAATATTGTGTGCCCTCTAACTAATTACGATGATTGACATCGGGGTTTTTTTGTTGTTTTGTTTTTTTTTTTTTGTTTTTTTTTAATGCTTAGCAAGTGCTACATGCAAATATTGCGATTGCTACTTATAGCATATAAATATGGATAATATCCATATTATTAGGTTTAGCAATCCCCATTGCGTTTTAATCAATGCATGAAATTTTATTCTCTCAATTCACTTCTATAAAGTTATAACTCTGCTACAACTGCAGCTATGAGCTATGATGCATGGACACCGTAATTGTAGTCTTGGGAATGTTGTGATTTTTGTTTCTTCCCCTCACTCCAGTGTTAAAGCTCCACTTCTGAAAACGCATTTCTGTAGGTATGAAAAAATCTTCTGTTGTGGATCAGGTTGTGAGCTGAGCTGAAATGCGGGCTTTCAGTTGTACCAGATCCAGGTGGCTCTCCTTTGCCGAGCTTTCCCTGCTGGTGGCTTTGAAAGGCTCCAACTGGCTGGTCGAATCTGTACAGATCTGTCTGAGCTTCGACATTGTACAAGGAGTTCATATTTTGAGTGCAAACCCCCCACAATCTCTAGTTTCTTGTCATTTTTGTTTGCTTTACCGAAGCACTGAACGAGCTCTCTTTTGCTTTGGCCTTGATACCTGAAGCGCTTTTGGCATGATTTCAGTCTAACAGATTGTGCTGTAGTGTTGATTTGTGATTACTGAACTGTCTTTGTTAATCATGCTCACATGCGCGCCTCAAACCTCGCAACAGCGTTTAACAGTTTGCTTGGAATGGTTTGCGTAGCTTGATGTGAAGTCCTTGAGAAACACTCAGGATTTTTTGGACATGGATATTGGTCAGCTGCAAATGGAGGAATAAGTCACAGTACTACTGCGTATCCATTTTCTGTGCCAGAGCCAAGCAGCGCCCATCAGCCAGCCAGGAGAACAGACGAGGTGGCAGATGGGGCCTCCTCAGACTTTAACCCTTCCCACGCCACACAGGCCCCATCTGTCCACTCAAACAGGCTCGGGCCTCCATCTCACTCCTGTTCTTTGATGCTGTATTCCCATCCGCCAGTATGACTCATGAGCTCATGGGGTCCTTGATTGCCTACTGACCATTAGGGGACATATGTTTACCTCCAAATGGGGAAGTTTAGCATCCACTCCTATATGTCGCCACTCCTCCTTTTCATACATCCTTTAACAGTACCTTGTGATGCGCTGTAGTTATCTTTGAGCCATCTTGGTCACCTGACCCGTGTCTGTCTGTCAGGGCCCCATCTTTTTACACATCAAGGACAAATAAAAGGTTCACCGGTGAACACCTGCTCTGTGTACACAATGGGCTTTTGGTTACTCATTTAAAGCTGGAACAGTGAGTCAGTTGTATGACTGTCTCGTTTCTTGAGCTACCTTTAAGCCACGCCCTTGATTAAAAACTGATCAATCTCTCGGAGAAAACTTTTACTGATGGCTCCCCTTTCGATTTTCTTGTAGCTCTTAAAATCAAATCGATGAGCGGATCAATACTGACCCAGGAACATGTGATTATAAAGGTGCATCGGAGACTCCGGTGATCTGTTTCAGTACAAAGGGATTTGAAGTTTCAAGGTAGCTCAGATTCACTTCCACTCTCAAGGTCTCCGGTGTGAATATGTTCACTCTGAGTGGGGTTCTGCTTACAAATGCAGCTAATGCATTTCCCGCATTGTTGTTCATGCCGATAATGGGTCAAAATCCCTAACTGACACGAGAATTGCTTAATATTGATCCCGGGTTGAAGCATGAATGAATGTGGCCTGCAATTCTCAAGCTCCATATTCCAAACCGCTTTTGTGTTTAGTCTTGTTTCCTCACAAGTCTCCGAGGAATAGGTTAAAGTTATGTCATCTGTTTTTGGAGACAATGTCTGGCGAGCTGCCCATTCTTTTGGTTTGCGCCCTGGTCATCCCAGTAGCCCAGTCAATCCCAAGTAAATCTGGAGAAAAACATGGAGCCAGATGAATACTGGGGAGGAGGCAGTTGCGAGTTCTTTTCAGCCTGGGTTTCGTATGTAGGGCCGGGGTTTTACCGCCATAAGAGAGAGCTCTGTGTTTTAGGTTGCAGTAGCTTGACATGTGTCCTGAAAAGAGGGGCAGGGCTTTGTCCAAGTGTCACATTGCCCTGCTTTCCTTTCCCCTTCCTTCTCTATGCTACACTCCACTTCAGTATTGTCCTGCTCTTTGTGTTTATTTTGTTCCTGCAGTGTTTAGACCATTTTCTTGACCTTTATTTGGGTGTGTTGACCTCTTAATACTATCCTGAGAAGGTTTGTCTCTCAACCCTTACATCATCTCTGCCATGCTTAAGTTGAGGTCACAATACTTGAATACTTTGGGTTAATTTTAAAACCCAGCTGCAGTGAGGCTAAAACCAGTCACCCTGCCACTGATTACATCATTTGTATGACTGATAATTATTTGCTCCTTTGTCGAGCATGGTGAGACCTGGAACCGGAGCCAAAATGACCAGGCCTCTCCAAGAGCGGTGGCTTATGGAAGCCTCAGATTGAAGGCTTTCTCTTTGTATGGTTTACTCTGCAGATTAAGATGTGTGCACTACACAGTGGAGTGTGCCAGCCTTGGACAGAGTTGGGTGAAAGCAGAATTTAACCAACTGGAATGTTTGTGTGTAAGGAAGTAGGGTTTTTTTTCTATGAGGTGGAATTGGACACCTGGCTTTGCAATCCCTTTTGCCGAGGCTTAGTGTGTCTGTGGTGGGCCAAAGTTTTCTGTATGTTTTAAGATGGACATTAAATCATGGCGATACGTAGAACGTAAGTAGCTCTGGATGTCAGTGTAGCCAAAAGTTGATGGACCGCACAGCTTTCTCTATTTCAGTTAGTCAGAGACTATACACGTATCAAATGACAGGTTCCTGATGCTGTCCAGAGTGCTGTCGGATCAGAGTGCACTCTACATTGAGCTTGCTTGTCACAGCGGTTGCCTGGAGTGGGTTCCAACTCTCCAAAGCCTCAATTATTACTTTTCACACTTGCCATTCAATTTCTGTCTGAGTCTCATTACCATCAGCATGTTTCCAATCAGCATCAACGTGGAGGCTGAGAGCACTGCTGCTGCCCTCAGTCATCACCTCTGCCAAACACCAGCACATGGGAGCTGGAACAGAGCATCCAGATGTGGTCTGCTTGTAAGTGAGTGTGTTTCCATTGAGAAGGCACTAATGGTGTTTTTGAATAGGCCCCCCATCTCTCTCAGTGCCGCCGCCCCCCCCCCCCCCCCCAGTGGGAGCATTATCTTTCCTGACTGTAAGAAGTTCAGTATTTACTGAACATTGAGGTCGTCCTAAGACGTTCCATTAGGTTGCATCAGCCAGCTCTCTCTCTCTCTCTCTCACTACAGAATGAGACCAAGGGAGCGACCTGTGTACTCCTATAGAAGGGCGATGGATGTTTTGAAGAGGTTGCATGAGTGTTCTGATGACTGTTGGAGAGTTGTTGTTGTTGTCTGCTAGGAAGTTCATCTCAGTATTATATTTGAATCCAAACACCAGTATGATGTCTGCAGTCTTAATTCAGGCCTGTGCATGCACTCACCGTCCAAAAGAGGGTTTTTCATAATGCATTTTTCTTCATTTCCATGACCTCCCTCTGAGTCAAGCAGCGCCGTCATTTTTCCTCAGTGGCAGATGGTGGTGTTGGGAAGTGGAAGTGAAAAATGAAACAATTCTGATTGGTTATTATCATATATTTTCCCCTTTCCTGCTGTGCCTTGTGACTGTCGAAAATCACAAAATATTTATTGCCTTTTAAGCAACTGTGTACATCAGCATGTTTCCAACATTGAAAAAGTCAGTTTTCATCTTTAATCTCTGCTCATTCGTCTTTTAAACAAAGCAGCCTGGTCTGAAACTAGCTTGTGCCTTCTGATGCACCTTGGAGATGGCAGTCATTTCGAGGTCCTCATTGTTTTTCGGTGTATTGATGTCTGACAACATTTGATGGATGGTACTCTTGGTCCCGAGCTTAGGGGTTTCCGTGACGATGTTTTGTTGCACATACAAAGCAACATACAATACAAGGTGCACTGAACAAGGCAGTTATATGATTTAATGCATGCTGGGTATTATAGTGATAGTTTTTGATGGCTGTAAACACAAAATTGTGACTTTGGCCAAAAATGTTGGGATGCATTACTTCTCAATTGTGTACTGTCCAGCTTCAGATACCATCCTTGTTTTATACCGAATTAAGACCATGCGAGATCGATGTGATATGATTGGTTAACATGCGGTCAACAGCTCCGGCCCTGACTCACTTGCCACTCTGATCTGAGGTGTTGCGCTGCTGCTTTATAAGTGTAAGGTGAGAGAAAGCGGAGGTGCGAAAGCAAAAGCCTAAACTGTCTCGACAGATCTTGTGCCTCTCACATGGTTTTTTCCTTGCCTCTAATCAAAAGCCTCTCCTCTTTTCTGTTGTACACGTTCTCTGAATGTATATTTTGCTCTCATGACTCCTTCTTTCACTGCGTCTCCTTTTCAGGCTTTTCCATTCACCTTGTTAGTTTTTTTTCTTTCATCTTGCATTATATGGTTGTGTCTCATTCAGCATCTCATTCCAGCTCGAGCTCTTTCCTACACTGTGTTCTTTCTTTGTCTCTCATCCTTTTCTTCGCAGCTTTTCCAAGCACCATTGAAGCGTCAGTGAAATGGGCTCCAGTGTAGCGTAGGCTTTCTTCCTGTGCCAGAGCTCCTGCTGCACTCGACCACAGTGCTGATGAAGCTGAAAGCCCCTGTCCATTATTAGACTCGAGCTTGCATTGTGAATATTTCCACTCCGGTACCCTACGCACACTGCAAAGAGAGACAGAGATGATGGGTGGAAGGTAAAAGCGAGAATGCTGTAGAGAAACGTGCCTGTCATGCACACATGCCCTCCTCACCTTCGTCCCTCCATCCAGTGCCAAGCTCTGCCGACAGCACGGGTGAGAAATCGGTGACCTGTTCATAATGCCCTCCGTGTTGATCTTCATGCAGGATGCATTCTTAATGAATAGATCTGCTGATTAGAGCACATCAGACTCCATCATTGCACCAGGTTTGAGAGTTTCAAACCTAATCTCTTCTGCTTGGTCAGCATTATGGAGTTTAATGCGCTTCTTCTTATAGAGCACCCCTTCAGGGCAAGAATAAACACGCTGGGTCTGCAACTGATGGAAATGTGTACACACACACACACACATATATATATATATATGTATATATATATATATATATATATATATATAGTGTGTGTACATAAATAACATTTTGGGTCATGTCACGTCACACTGGCTCCAAAATCTTTTTAAAAAAATCGATTTTCATTTATATGTTAGAAATTTCAGGTTGTGAAATGTAGCCATTAATCTATTGTTTGCTAACTTTGTCTAGAAATAAAATGAAAGAATATACATGCTTCAAGGTTTAAAATTGTCAAAAAATTTCAGGAAAAATGTAGTATTGTAATATCCGATCTCAGTTGATCAATTCTTTAGTGACTGCTTGTTAGCTATTTATTTATTTTTTGAGTTAGCATCTGTCTCGGACTGTCTCAGACCGAGCATAACTGTAGGTGATATCCTCAAAGATTCAAATGAAATAATGCGAAGATGAAAATGTTATGGTCAGCAACCAGGTCTGAGACTGTCTGCAGCCAAGCTCCCGACTATCTGTGATCGACCTCAACAGTCTCGGACTGTCAACAATGTAATTGTGGACAGTTGGTGACAGTCACTGTTGAGTAGATTATTGTGTGTAGTCTTCAAACAGGTGGATTCGATGATATATGGCCGGAGGGCCCCACCCCCCACCCCCTGCTCGCTCACAACCTAAAAATAGATCAAATAATGGGCATCATTGGGCGTTAATCACGAAACGAGATTACAGCTTTAAGAATCACGAGACCTTCTGAACTGTAGTACAAATCAAATCGGCATGTAGATGCTGTGGTATGATTTCCTTTCCTGTTGGTAATTTTTCATCAATATTTCAATGTCATGGTGGCTGCTATACATACTGCCCTCTCTACAATTGTAGCATGTTTCTGAAAATTGCACGCGACAAATCAGGATCGGAGCAAAGTGATCTTTTGAGAATAACCAAAGCATCACCCACTAGCAAGATGTATACCATTTCTATCTTTGCCAAAATGTCAGAATGCCAAGCTTTTCGAAGTACGGCTCTAAAAATAAGAGGGGTACTTGGATATCATGAAGGTGTTGAATAATAAGTGACCTTTTCTTCTATTTTACCGCTTTATACACAGACCTCTGTTTTTGGGTTTTTTTTTTTTTTTTAGAAATTAAAAAAAAAAAAACAATCTGGGGAGTACACCATGTCATAATATCCAGTGTGTTTGCAGTAGAACATATCCATGTAACCTTCTGTAAATAAATGTGAGGCTCTCCACCGAAAGTAGGTGCTTGTTGCACAGACCACTTTTGAAATAAATGCCAAAAAAGTTAAAATGGTCCATTTTTATCAAAATTCGGATTTTTGCATAAACTATTCAAACAAGTATTCAACTATCACTGCTCACGTGAAATCGACTAAAACGTCTTTTCATTGAAGATTTTGATGTTGATGAAGAAGAGGCATCTGTGAATAAAAGTGTCCATTAGTTGTGTTGGTGGTGAGGACATAGATTAAGATGATAAATATTGAGGGCAGAGTTGATGATGCCAGCTGTGTTGATGAAGATTTTGATGTTGATGAAGAAGAGGTGTCTTAATAAAAGTGTGCATGAGTCAGTTTTATTGTCTTTGGGATGAGATGTGATCCTTTCTGCTGAGCAGGATATAGATGAGGATAATGCTGAGGGCAGAGTTGATGTAGCTTACTTGTACAGGGTGTCCTCGGATTATGACGCTGATCCGTTTTTAAGACGCGATGTAACCCGATTTTCAGTGTAAGTCGGAACATAACATAAAATATACTGAAATGTACTGTACGTACAGTGTATAATAAAATGTAAACCGAGGACTCCCTGTATAAATAGATCAGAGTGTTTTGTTATATAGTTTTCAATCAGTATCATTTGAAGGCATTTGAACCTTTATATAATGGTCGAAAAGATACATACTGATCTTATTGGAATAAACAGAAATGGAAAAAAAAATTCTTTTTTTTTTGTTCATTTTTGGGGTGACCACGGTGACTGATGGGTTAAAAAAGGGCGTGTCAGATTAAAATGAGGATGATTTCTCTTATCATCTCTTCCTGGAACTTTTCCTAGACATGTTTTCTAAAAGTTTATATGGCTGATGTGCATGAAAATGTTTGGTTGCGACGGACTAATGATCTTGGAAGAAGTGCTCATTTTTCTTGCTTTCTGCTCATTTTTCTCTCAAACGTCTTTTGAAATTTTTCGTTGAATGCTGACACAAGAAATTAATTTTTGGACCCAAGAGCCTACTTTCGGTGGAGTGGCTCACAAATATTAAAATCTTTAACATTTGGGGAGCGCAAAACTCCGCCATGCCCAATAAATCCCCCTGATAAACCAAAATGTTCAAGAATTCTTTAGCTCCGATTCTTGTCCTGAAATTTGTCCTGATGCAAAATAGAATGTAGTCTCACTTCTCTGTAACTCCACCGCCGGTAGCCGTCTTACGAAAATCGCCAGGTTAAGTATAGAACAAGAGTTTTGTTCGACTTTAACACCTTTAATGTGTGCATTCATGTCTGTGTGTGGAACGTTCTCCATCCGGTTTCCTGATACCTTCTAGAACGATCCACATCGGTTGCCTCAGCAGCCTCTCATTTGTTTCCCTTTCATGTTACAAAATGTACACTCCTTGTCATTTTCTAGAATAGCATAGGAGCTTCTGGTTGCAGAAAACTCAGCAAAAGGAAACTATTTTGCCTGTCAGCATCCGAGCCAACTGGACAAGGAGACGCGTCTGTGTGCTGGTCACTCCTGATGCTGCTTCTTCACCGGTCCTCAGCCTGGTTTTGTGTTTTTTGTGAGCACTAGTTTTGCAGAGTTACGCGATAACACCTGTTACAGACGCATGCTATAGTCAAAGCTTGTGAATATAATTCCACTGACATGAAACCAAGTCATTTGCACATGAAATGAAATGTAATTTGTTTTGGGGAAGTGTTTTGTGCCAAGGTGTTCTGGGGTACACTTTAACCCAGTGAATGAGGAGCTGTTAACCGCAGAGTAACACACACACCAGAAATCCATTCCCTCAGTGTGTTCTTTGATTGATTGAAGAAGCACATCGTCTGGCTAATATTTTTACTTTTTTCCTTCATACTCGCATAAACCCCAGCACTGCCCGTTATCTGGTGTGTGTGTGTGTGAGTTTTGAGCATGTTTTACCTCCTCAGTCGAGCAGGTGAGCTGCTCCACACGGCTGACTTGAACAACGTCGTGGATTGTTGGTCCGTCTCTCTGTAACACGGATGGTTTTGTTTGTCACTGCCATCTTTATACCTTGTGGCCTAGTTTTCCAAAAGTGTTCTGTTTATGAATTTGTTTTAGCAGAGGTGGGGGGGTGTATTTCATCATGGCTGCCGTTGTGTTTTCATTCTTCTTCCTCAGAGACTATTTTGAACGCTGCTGTTTATATAAAGCAGAATTGTGCAAGGTATTTATAAATGTGATCTGTTAGCAGAGATATTGCTCTCCCTGCCCTTCTCACTCTCGCTCGCCATCTCTATCCATCTCTCTGGTGCTGTTTACAGTAATCGGCCCAGGCTGCACCACTCACCACTTGCAGTTACCTTGGCAACGGCCTAGTGGACTACATGGATAGTGCGTGAGGCGCAGGAGCAAACGGCGGCATGCTACGTGATGGGGGAGGAGATGAGTTGGATCTGCTATTCACCTGCCCCTGCTGGGACACACACGCACACGTGCGCACACACACTGTTACATATGCAAAGGTACAGCTCGTCTCCCCCGAGCCAAGCCCAGATAATCTGCTTGAGCTCCCATCTGAATGCATTTGCACCTGTTTCTCAGCCATGGCTCCCAGTCCCACTGACTAATACAGTACAGAGAGGGAAGTGCTAACATGTGGCCTGGCCGATTGTGAAAAGATGGCACGGGGCGGCAAGAACACTTGAAAATCATGCTATTGAAGAAATAGATGCATGGAAATGACGGTGTGGCACTGCCCGTCCTTTATCAACATCTGTAATGGTCACAATAAATGAAAGGTCAGGTGATTTTGTACCACTTAGCCTTGATTTTAGATCATCAGCATTGATACATGTTTTTTTAATGGGATTAAACGCCATTTTTTCTGTTCTGATGGCTAAAATGTTTAAACCCATCCAGACACTCAGTGTGTATGATGCTGACCTGCAAAATAAACCTTTACCCTATGGGCTGAATAACAATTAATCACTCAGGTGTATGTGTGTGTATGTATGTATATATGTATGTGTGTGTGTGTGTGTATGTATGTATGTATGTATGTATGTATGTATGTATGTATGTATGTATATATATATATATGTTGTGTGTGTGTGTGTGGATATATCTGTATAATATAAAATGTGTGTATGTGTATATATGTATTTATATATAATATGCATTTTTTATATATATATATATATATATATATATATATATATATATATATGTGTGTGTGTGTATGTATGTATATATAATATGCATTTTATATATATATATATATATATATATATATATATATATATATATATATATACATACATGCGTACATACACATAGGTATACCTCAGCTTACATCGTTAATTGTTTCCAGGACAGACGAATTAGCTTGTCCCTAGGCTAGGCAGCGCCAAATTTACGTGTGTGTGTGTGTGTCATATAAATGAAATGTATGTGTATAGTCCTCGAAATCTCATCTGATCCATGCTAATACGGTCTTTGCATCACCCACCATCCATTATCTATAATGCTTATCTGTCAGACGCTTGTGAAGCTTGATTGAGTTCCATCTGGTTTTAAGTGAGTGTAGGGGTGTGTTCGAATTGTCTTGCAACCTGTTTGTCAGAATGAATTTATTTATTTTTATATACATGATGAATTTGAAATGTTGTTCTCACAAATAAACTGTTCAAAAGTGTCAAAATAAGGGAAATATATTGCCATAAACAGTGTGGTTTTCAACACAACGTATATGGTATACAGGGATCCCTCACTTTCCAAGGTTAATTGGGACAGAAATCCCCACGCGAAGTAGGATCCCCCCCACCACACACACACACACACACACACACTGATGTATACGTACATGGATATATCTATATCATATCAATAAATACATATTCAATGCTATAAATGCTTATCATAATAATTAAACATTAAAAAAACAAGATGTAAATAAAATATCAATACACACATACAGATGGTGTTGCATGAGATGATGACGACGACGACACATACATACGCGCGGAAGCACGTGCACGCACAGACGCAACAATGTAAGTAGTTCTGATGGGAGGTTTTGTGTTGGTTTTGGGGGGTTTGGCACAATTTGCCTTGTTTTTGTGGCATTTTCCTTAACCTTTCTCCCTATTCTTCCTTAATTTCCTTATTTTTTAATTTGATGAATATTTATTTATTTATTTTTTTAAAAATCACGATGCACTGAAGCCGCATGAATTGAAGCACGAAGTAGCAAGGGATCCCTGTAATGAGAAATAGTATATATTTTATCTGTTGTTATCTGTGGATATCATTTATGTCGCACATACTTTTGCCCAATAAATAAATGTAACATTGGCTGAGGACTTCGATACCAACTATCTTTGTGTTGTATTCGTGTGAGTCATTGATTAGTTGCCCCAGAATGACTTTAAGACTTAACTGATCCTCACTCCCATTCTTTTTTAGTTTGTGATGCCGCTTGTCCTTTCCCTGATACTATAGTGCAATAACGTGTGGGTTGAATGAGCGGAGCTTAGCTAAAGTGGTCATTTGTCTAATCCCGTGGCTCTCAAGCTGCCGTGAGCGGGAGTGATGCACAGAGAAGGAATGAAAGACCATGTGTTCTCAATCCAGGGATTTCCACCTCCTTCAGCAGAGCACTTGGGTTTTTCCAGAGATCTGGCCATTAGCATGTCCTGAGACCTTCAGCCTTTCAGCCATGACAGACAAACACTGCAGAATGGGAAAGTACCTCGGATTCCAGCACGTTAATCAGCATCTCATGAAAAAACGTGGCAGAAAATATCACGGCTTACAAAGTTTCGTGAGAAATATGAACTCTTGCTTCATCAGAGGTGTCGGATTTCGTTGCTATTTGCATTGGCCGTCAGATATCAGTGGAATGACTGAACTGCACCGAGATTATGAGGTCGAACAAGGACATGAACAGCGTTGCGTGGACCAAGAGTAGAGTGGAGTAAATCATGTGCGTGTATTTTTTTTTTATTTTATTTTTTTTAATAAACCTGCACTCAACTGAGAATTCTAATCCCTTTCTATTTAAAAGCAAGGATCTTACTCAAGTACATTTTATTTTAACTTCAACACTGAGACAAAGTAATCACATTTCAGTTCACTTGTACGTATGCGGAAGGTTATATTATGAATTAAATTTGTAATTTTCAAATATTTGACACAACCCCAAAGACTTTTCTTTGAGAAGTTTTTGTTTTTTTTGTGTAAAGTAAAGGTTATTCACTAAATATTTACAGTCTGCTTTAAATTATCTATTTGTTTGGGTTTTTTATTTATTTGTCTAGCTAGGAAAGGCTTGGCATGTTTCATGTGTCGTGCTGTTTCAAAAGGGCGGGGCTACTTCACTAAAGTATTTTTGGCTTGGTAGCTTATACCTGGATGAACTTATGCACACACTCGTACGCTGGCACATCATATTTTTGGTTTGTTCCTATTCAAGTTCACTTCTTAGCATGTATCACATTGCACTGTTGTTTGCTTTTTAAAAAGGTTGTGGTGCTAGCATGCTGGTTAGCGTCAGAGTTGGTCCTTCTGCTCGCCTGTCTGTGTGTTTGTGAAGCTAAAATCAGTTTGTTGTGTTACTACTTTTGGTTGCGTCAGGTTTTAGGTGAACTTTACCACATTTAGACTGACAGCCTTTGCGTCAACAAACCATTTCCAAATGACCGAGACTCTGCCAGTTTTTAAAATGAGATCCTTGTTGCTACCTTCTTGCTTGAGCGTCTGTGTGCGTTTGATGGGCAAGGACAGGCCTTTTATCCCATTGGGGCAATTTACAGACCGACTGAAATAAAAATAAAGTTTTAAAGTGAATCCAGATTTTTATCTTACACAAGCAGTCAATAAAATCGATTTATCACCCTGCTCCATTTCAGACATATTTGTGTTTTTTGTTTTTTTTTAAGCCTAAAGCTGAGCTGATACTGTTGCAGTGTATCCGTAGCTGCTACTGTTGATCTGTTAAAGGACACATGTCTACTTATGATGAGAGTGTGAGTTGTTTGACTCATGCTGAAGGTTTAATTGGTTCAGAGCTCACATTATTTCAGACTCTTTTATTTATTATTTGCACTGAAGCAGACTGTAGCTTCCTGCTATGTTTGGTGTTTTTCTTTGGGTCTGTATTGTGAGGCTCCTGTAGTTTCTCATGACTCACTGTATAGGTCATGCTTCAGAATGGCTCTGCTTATGAGTCGAGGACAGGTGTCATTTCCGTGGGAAATGATAATACAGAAAGGCTTACATTTTATACAGTACACACCAGATGTGCTGCTCGTCAGTAGGTTTGAAGGCAGCTGAAGACTGTACAAGGCTCAGAGGGAAGCTGCAGGGGAGGCATGGCAGTGAAAAGGCTGTTAAGCGTGTTGCTGGAGACTCGGGCACTGTTTCCTGCACTTCCTCCTCCGTGCCGCATTTCTCACTCGACAGTAACGTGAGCCTGAATAAATTGTCACACTCACACAGATTAGCTGGCCAGGATGTTATTCTGTGCTGCTTGAAATGCCAGTCACACACACACTGTACACTTTTTCTGTCCTGCTCTCACTCGCTCGCTCTCTCTCACACGGCTGTCCTCTCTCTGCTTCTTTCCACACATCATCCTCACCCAGCAGGCAGTGTTGTTGCCCAGACTCTGCTGAAGTTCGATTGTGTACACGGACAGAGGTATAATGCGGGTGTGGGGGTTGGGGGCTAGAGGCCAGATTTACATCATTATTATCCTGACATTCAAGGTCCGCTCATGTATTTTATCTTCAACATTTCAGCTTTATGCAGTCATGTTTTGTTCATGTTGAGCTTGTTTGATTACAAAAAGGGTGATTTTATTAATAGTATTGAGTGTCCAACACCACACGTTACCATAGCAACCCCATGCTATAACTGACAGAGTGCGTCTAGCATGCTGTCCACATTTAAGATTCAGATTGAGTTCAATTGTACCCCTGCATAGACTTTCCTAAGTAGGCAGAGGAGTGTGATTTCCCTGATAATTGGAAAACACCCTCCGGTCCCCCTTTTTAAAAATGACCCCGGGTTGCCAATCCAGAGGTCCTGCCCCCGATGACCACGCAATGTTGCAGAGACGCGACAACAAAGATAAAACAACAAGACAAGGGTACTGGTGAGGAGGATCCGACCAATAGTCGAACCTCGGATCCAGGAGGAACAATGTGGTTTTCGTCCTGGCTGTAGCACTCTTGAGCAGCTCTATACGCGCCACAGGATCTTGGAGGGGCATGTGTTGTTTGCCCAATCTGTCCACATGTGTTTTGTGGATTTGGAGAAGGCCTTTGACCGTGTCCCTCGGACGATCTTGTGGGGCGTGCTTCGGGAGTATGGTGTTCCGGACCCTGCTACGGGCCGTTCGATCACTGGAGCCAGAGTTTGGTCCGTATTGGTAACAATAGGTAGAATTCGTTTCTGGTGAGGGTTGGAGTCCGCCAAGGCTGTCCTTTGTCACCGATTCTGTTCATAATTTTTATGGAAAGGATTTCTGTGCAGCCGAGGTGTTGAGGGGTTCTGGTTTGGTGGCCATCGGATCTCTCCTCTGCTTTTTGCTGATGATGCTGCCCTTTTGGCTTCATCAAGCTGAGACCTCCAACTCTCATTGGAGCGATTCGCAGTTGACTGCGAAGCGGCTGAGATGAAAATCAGCACCTCCAAATCTGAGGCCATGGTTCTTAATCGGAGAAGGGTGGAATGCACTCTACGGGTCGGGAATGAGGTCCTGCCCCAAGTGGAGGAGTATAAGTATCTTAGGGTCTTGTTCACGAGTGCGGGAAGGATGGAGCGGGAGATTGACAGACGGATCGCTGCAGCCTCTGCCGTTAAACAGAGCCTGTACCGGTCCGTTGTGGTGAAGAAGGAGCTGAGCCGCAAGGCGAAGCTCTCAATTTACCATTCGATCTATTTTCCAATCCTCACCTATGGTCACGAGCTTTGGGTAATGACCGAAAGTACAAGATCGTGGATACAAGCGGCTGAAATGAGCTTCCTTCATCGGGTGGAGGGATTTCCCTCAGAGATAAGGTGAGACGCTCAGCCGTCCAGGGAGAGTTCGGAGTAGATCTGCTGCTCCTCCGCATTGAGGGGCCAGTTGAGATGGCTCAGGCATCTAGTCAGAATGCCTCTCAAACACCTCCCTGTTGTGGTGTTTTGGGCATGTCCAACCAGGAAGAGACCCCGGGGTCAACCTATAACACGCTGGAGGGACTATGTCTCTCGGCTTGTCTGGGAACGCCTCGGTGTCCCCAAGGAAGAGCTGGAGGAAGTGGCAGGGGAGAGAGACGTCTGGACCTCTTTGCTTAGGTTTCTGCACCCGCGAACAGATTCTGGATCAAACAGATGATGATGATGATGATGATGATTAAGTTCAATTGTGTAAACTCTGAGCCTCAGTCACCTTCAGTGAGAAGTGACGTGGATGTAGAAAATGGTTCAGGGACACCGTACACTTGATTTCTCTCCAGCAAACAGGAACAAGGAGCCGCAGTATAATGTACTCCACAAATAAGTCGCATGGGGGAAAGAAAGTCATTATGGAAATCGCAGGATATGCAGGTGTCAATGTAAATGCTTCACAAGCGATTAAGACTGAGAGGTAACGTGAGGTAATGTTATTGTATTCGTGTTTTTGTAGCATTCCTATATTAAAGCATTTATTTATTCATCCTTTTATTTTCCTGGATATGGCCTACTTTGAGTTGTTCAGAGTGATGTGCCTTCAGACCGAGGGAGGATGCGGTGGCTACTCTGGGCTGGGCACTGACAGAGGGCACTGAGGCACGGCTCGGCCCGAGTCTGCTAAATATAGATTGTCGGCCTTTGAGAAATGATGTCATGAGCCGGAGGAGGCATAAAGGTGCGCTGAAAGAGTATAAAACAACAGATACAAGCAGCAGGACAGCCACTGGGCTTGTCCCAAATGATTGTGTTTACATTACTGCTTGGAAACAAGACCGAAGCGTTTCGGAACCGCCTGTCATTACATTTTCTGCTAATTCCCTTTTTATTTTATTCAGACCCTTTCTTGTTACAAATCAGCAGGCGAGAGTCTCCACTCCTAAAGGGACAGACACACATGTAGCTTAAACATTGAACTTTCAAGAATGTCTGGTCATGTGACCTAAGAGCAATCCAGAGCAGTACTTTTGACTTTACTGTGCAAGTTTCTGATGTGAAGTATTTTCCCAGTGATCTATAATTATACACCGAAGCTAAAGTGCATCTTGTTGAACTGTTCAGCCTGAAATGGAATTTACTATATACAGTGGTGCTTAAAAGTTTGTGAACCCTTAAGCATTTGTATTTATTTATTTATTTTTATAACTGTGATTTAAAACATTGTCCGTTTTTTCTTGACACCAGTCCGAAAAGTAAATAAAGAGAAACCACAAAATGATTCCACTTGGACATTTATTTATTGAGGAATATGATTCCATATGTTTGGGTGGCAGAAGTATGTGAACTTTTTGCTTTCTATCTGCTGAGTATAGTAAAAGCAATATTGTGTTTGTTGTATCTTTTGTTTGTGTCATTCAAACCAATCTGAAAGAGTTGGTGAACTTTCCACTGATTTTCATGACACCGCCCATCCATATTGAAGGTGACGAGTATCCAGGTTGTTTGAGGAACATAAGTGGTTAAGTGGTTAAGTTGATAGTATGAACTTGATGGATCATAAGTGATTGCCTCGATCAGTTCACAGCCTTTTGTTTAACCCTTCCACGACTTGGAGGCTGGACTGTGTGCCAGGTTTGTCCAGGTTTAGCAATTGATTGGATTACAAAACGACTTAATACATCCTCTGAGTTTCTGTGCTCCTGATACTCACAATTGTAACAGTCATATATGTTTTAAAAATAAATAGGGAGAACACAGACAAATCAAAAAGATTATGCTTGGTCATTTATTTATTTATTAATGGAGATGATGCAATATTTCATATCTGCGAGTCACAAAAGTATCTGCACCTTTGCTTTCAGAAAGTCTCCGTTGTATTCTAATAACTGTACAATATTTGTTGACATTGATATCTTTAGAAACTTAATGTGTATAAAAGGATGTTTTCTGTTTAAAAATACAAAGGATGTTTTGCGTGCTGTTTGTGCGTACAATCATGAACCCCATTAAACAAAATACATTTTCCATGACAGGCTTGTGTAGCATTATTTACATGGAATTATCCTATGTCTGTAAACCATGGCTAGATATGTCTGGATGTAAATTCGATCATGTTCACAGTATAGTTTGTGTGCTACTGGAATAAATTATACGTGATGTGTCGGTAACACTCGCTTGGACAAGAAACACTCAAAGCTGCAGGTCAGAGCAGGTGCATTGTGGGTTTTTGTGAGTTATTGTTTGGGTTTTTATGTAACGCCGATTTTACATTGTGTGTGGGTGGGTTTGTGTGTGTGTGGGTGTGTCCATTGTGTATGGAGTTGTTGATGCTGTATCTGGGAGCCGTGGTATGACTCTTCATTGCATAAATGTGTTGCAGTAACTGTAAATAATCTTTTCAATCCTGACTGTGTTCAGTTCGTGTGCAGCTCCAGCATGCTTATTATAAATTGGCATCAAAAAAGGACTAAAGGATGACATCACGTTCTTCCGTTCCTGAAGCAAGCCAGAGGGGCTAAAGCCTCCAGTCATGTAGCCAGCCTCTGATCCGATGAACTCTTTAAAGATAAAGGAGTTACAGGAGTATTTGTGACAGGTTAAACCATGGGCAGTTCATCTCTGTGTCCCGTCAAAGACATGCGCACATGGAGTCTTACACCATAAGCTCTGCGGCTGGATGACCTGAACATCATCTCTCCAGAAATGTCATACCAAATCATAGCCATATATTATATATATGGTTATATATTATATACCTCAGTAACGAGATCTGGTCTGCTTAGTAGCATTGGAGTTGTGTGTGCGAGAGTGTGTGTGTGTGTGTGTGTGTGTGTGTGTGTATATATATATATATATATATATATATATATATATATATATATATATATATATATATATATATCGGCCGTGTGTGTGTAGATAGCACGGTCCCGCTGCATTTCTGCTTCTGGAAGACCGTATTTTCTGGACTATAATTCACACTTTTTTCATACTTTGGCAGAAGGTGCGACTTATACTCCAGAGCGACTTGTATGGGGAAATTATTACGTATAATTCTGTTCGTCATGATGATAACACATAATTTCACGTGTTTATTTTTACATTCATAGTCACAAGAGGCCACTCTAGGCTTGGGTACCAGTATCTGCTCATCTTGTACCACTGAAGAAATGGCCCCAAAAAGAAAATCCTATTCTGCGGATTACAAGCTGCAAGTCGTGAAATATGCAGCAGAAAATTGTAACCGAGCAGCAGAAAATAAGTTTGGAGTGAACGGGAAACTTGTGAGGGACTTTAGAAAAGCGGGGATTATTATTGCAATGAAAAAACAAAAAAGTTCATCACAGGCTAAAAGCTAGATGGCCACAGCTAGAGCAACGAGCTCACACATAGGTGCTTGAGCAACGTGTCTCAGGGAGAGGCTTGTCAACAGTGCTGTTGTGTCTCCATGTCCAGGTAGTTTCCTATGAGATGAATATAAATGATTTTGCATGAGGACTTGGTGATACCGCTTCATGCAACACAATCTCCTCTCTGTTAGAGCGAGGACCACAACGTCACATAAACTGCCAGCAGATTTCCAAGCCAAGGTCAACAGTTTCCATGAGTTTGCAACTTATAGTCCAGAGCGACTTATGTTTTTTCTTCTCTTCCTGTTGGCTTTTTTCCCTTTTTTAGGGGTTTCCACTGGGCAATCATCTGATTTGAAAGTTTGATTTGGCATAGGTTTTTACCTTGGATGCCCTTCTTGACACGACCCATTAGTCATTGAAAACCTATTGTTGGTATCGATATATTGATCAAAAAAATTCCCAATGCATCGATACATTGGAATATTGCTGTACTGTTCCATAAATGCATTAAATAGAACAGACTAAGATATATTACAGTATTAAACATTACTAAAATTTAGTGCAGTGCGAGTGTTGCATACGACAGTTGTTTGCGCTGCCGGCAACGCCAGCATCTTAAAAGGCCAAGCAGGAGATGATGCAGCTTCATTTTCTAACTGCTCAGAGCAAATTTATTCATCTACCTTCAATGCCACGTTACTGTGGCGCGAAGCTGAGAGCCAATCCTTTCTGTGTGGGCGGGTCCGATACCTTCAAGCTCTAATTTTATTGGACTCGCATGCTGCAGTGTTTGTGAGAGGAAGCGCGTCCAAAGTTTTGACAATCAGCTGCTATCTGCAGGTTGACGTTTTTCCATGTCTGTCCCTTTGTGTTTGCTTGCCAGCTGTAGTTGGCTTTGTGGAAATGAGCCGATCAAAACGAGGGAAATTTATCTCTTTACTCAAACAACACGCGCAGTCTGTGGCTGTTGTTATAATCCAATAAAATTGGAGTTTGAAGCAATCGGACCTTCCCACACAGTGGAGTACGGAAAGGATTGGCTCTCCGCTGCATGTCACAGTGACGTGTTTGAAAGTAGATGTATAGATTCATAAGATGCACATATCTGCATTATCCGGTGATAAGTGTCTCTTGTTTAAAATGTTCCGTGCTGTTGAGAACATGCGCTCTGACGGCACACTAGAAGCAGGGATGTACCATTTACCATACAGAGAGGCGGGACGTACCATTTACTCGGGGTGTCATTGAAAATGGCATTTACTACAGACGCTGTTATAAACACAGGAAGCTAACGTTAGAAGTACCCCTTTTATAGGTATCGATTATCGATCGACATAATTATATCGGCGATATATCGATTTTCCGATTGTCAATGACATTCCTACCCTTTAGCAAAGGACAGAAACACACTGACTGCTTTGCCGCTACTCTTTACGAAAGTCAGCAACGGTTCTTTTACATGAACCTCTCACCACAGACAGTGAGAGACCTGGCCAGCCTTTGATAATCCAGTTAGCTGCACTGGGGGGGGGAGACAGTGACAATCTTGTTGAGAGTGGGACTCGAACCCCCAACCTTAGGATCAGCGATCCAACGCCCTATACCACCAGGCCACCACTGCCCATGTTTTTTCTTCTTTATTATGCATTTTTTGGCCAATGCGACTTGTACTCCGGAGCGACGTATAGTCCTGAAAATACGGTACAATGCCCACTCCCTTGGTCACTGGCTTCAGACAGCTCTGTTCCTCGCAGCAGGCTGATAGTTATGTGGTGGAGGAAAAAGAAGTTGAATTCTTAATCAAATAGAGGGCAGTTGTGACTGCGTGTTGGCTCAGTGGTTAAAGCTCTGGATCACTCATCCAGTAGTGGGTCCTTGAGCGAGGCCCTTATCCCTCAATTTCTCAGTGCTATTCAAATGATGAATGTACTGTATGTCACTCTGGATCAGGGTGACTACCAGATGCCATGGATGTAAATACATACTTTCATTAAAGAAGTAGTAGATTAACCAACCAGAATATATAATTACATAATTCTGTTTAGTTCATCAAAATGTTTGTGTGTCTGAGACGGAGAGAGATATCATTAATAAATAATATCTAAAATGTTCTGATGTAACACTTGAGTCTGCCTTCGTGTGAGTGTGTGAGAGCGGGAGTGAGGGAAATTGCACTCGATCAAAGTTGTTGGTTTGCATTTCGTGGGTGTGTGAGGCCGGCAGGTGGGTGTTGGGCAATACCAACCAGAGCAGAGCAGGGCGGGTGGGGAAGAACAGGGAGTGTCAAAGTCATGGTTAGCAGCTGTTGCTGGAGCAGGTGTTGGCTCTGTTCTGCCCTGCTTCAGCTTTCATGCCCCTGTGAGTGTTCATGCAAGAGCATTCCCCCATGGGGGGAGGGGGCGTAAGAAAGAGGACAGAGCAGCAGAAAAGCAGCAGCCATTACAAGATTCGTCTGCCCCGCTAAGCTCCTTTTTATGTTGTCTTCAGCTGTGCTCACGGAGTTTGTTTTATCTCTGGCTTTAATGTGTCTGAATTGAAACCCGAGGTGGAGAATGTCTCCACAGGCTCAGCGCTGAGCAGCTCCAGCCCCGATTTTCGCCTCAGGCGTCGCCTCAGCTGCTGACACCCTACTCTTCTGCTGCAAACTAATTTAAGGCTGTGGCAAGGCCTTGGCAGCTCGGCCTGAGTGTGCTTGAGTGAGGTGTGTGTTTGGACCTATGAGCGCATGCGCTTGAGAGAGGTGTGTGTGTTTGGATGTGTACGTGCATGCACTTGAGAGAGGTGTGTGTGTGTTTGAATGTGTACGTACACGTGCTTGAGAGAGGCGTGTGTGTGTGTGTTTGGATGTGTACGTGCATGCGCTTGAGAGAGGTATGCGTGTGTGAGAGAGAGCAGAGAGAGTAGTTGGATTTAATAGATGTACGGAGTTAGTGTGTGCAGTGAAGCATGTGGCTGTGATGAGAGGTTTTGGCACTCTCGACTGGCGTTATTATTTTCCCTGGACATATTTTTTTTTTTTCAACTCAGTAGGAGGTTTGAGAAAGGAACAACGATATGCTATTAAATAGGCCTGACGTTCACTCATAGACTGTGACTGTCAAAATATTAGGGGTGTGTCAGTGTACGCACACAATGCGGTGTAGGGGAATGCAACCTCATGTCAGTTTCTCATCTTTGTCCCATGTGCCTGCAGTGGATGTTGGGATCTGCTCTGAACAGAACTCCATGTGGTTGATTAGTTCTATACCTTCTCAATGGGGAGAGGTTTCGAACAGCCAATGTTTCAAGCGTTGTATTTAAACATGTCAACACTTTCATTTTGGCTGCCGGCCAATCTGAATGGCAGGAAAGCAGAGACACACAACGGTTTATGCTGTACACGAATGGAAAAGACAGATGTAAAGAGTGTGACGTGAACATTTGTTAGCTCCTTGATGAAGACAGGCAGAGATCAGGCACAGCAAGACTGCCATGAAAAACTGCAACAGCCAGTTCTGGCTCTGCGTTTCGCCGACATCATGAGCTCGAATCTGATTCATCGAAATTTGCTGCTCAAAGCAGAGAAATGAATCAAATGCCACAATAAACCCTCTATTTTTCCTCCTCGCTATCCCTCCCGCTTGCTCCCGAGCCCTGCTCCACATTTATAGTCTACCTGAGTGGTGCAGTGTGGGGTTGGTTGATCAGTGTGGCAGTGGAACTCGTGTAGCACATGGGTTTAATCGAGTACAAAAGATAAGTGCGACACGGCAGGATTTATCTTACTTTGTCCTACTTTGATTTCAGAGCTTATTCAGTGAAACCAAATGGCATTATGTCTCGAGAGAGTGAGAGCGAAATTATATTTCAGCGCTAAATTTTGTCTCGATTCTGAGTTTGTATCATTGTGGTATCAACCAGGATTTTTACACACCTGGTACTTATTGTCGTTTGTGTTATTTTTATTCACTTGTTTATATTTTTGCTGCTGTGACAGAGCTTGCATCAAGGTGATAATCTAGGATTGCGAATGCAAACCACTGTAGGGCACAAGTGTTGGACATCTATTGACTTTCATTCATTTTCTGTCTTTAGGGGGCTTCTGGACAACAAATAAATTTACTTTTGAACTGGCCCTACAGAGGACGTTGTATTTTTAACACCGTGTCCACCTCCGTAATACTGCAATAAAACAATCAAACAATCTCAATTTTTCTGCTAAAAAGAAACTAACACAAGAGAAGCTCATGCATTGTCTGGATATGAAACTCTTGTACAGGTGTCAATACTTGTTTAAATGAACTGTTTTGAAACTAGTAGCGATTAGATTTTTGAATCAGAACATTAGGACCAGCTGCTCTCAGAAGAAATACGTAAAGGTGACCTTCAAAAGTGAGCCAGAATCATTTTTGGGGTGCACCTACTACCGACAGTGGTAATTTGAACCATTTGGTGCAGAGCAGAAAAACAACTAGCAAAGGCTCACCAGGAAGTCGCTCAAGAGTCGGCATTCTTCACTTAAACCCTGGAGAGGCTTTGTCTACTTTTACTGTCCATGGTGTGAATGCCTTTCTGTGCCCACTGGTTAACCCTTTAGTGTTTTAATGATGGAGACTTTAGACAAAGGCAGATCACTTGGATTAACAGTGTTCTATTTCAAGTTGGAATTTCCGAATAGGAAAATTTGGAAAACAGGCAATTTGGTCTTCGCAACCATGATGTCAGAACCATCATGTCCACCCACAACTTCAAGAAAATACCAGTGTTTCCTTGACAACAGTCCACATACAATCTCTATAATCCGGTTTTCCCACTTGTGTGTCGTATGCTAAAAGGTCATAAACCCCAATTTCCCTGTCCTCTGTCCTGGTCATGTCTCACATCAAACATATCTTATTCTCTCTCTCACACACACACAAACAGCAGCTGCTCCATCTGTGTCTCCACCAACCTTCCAAGACTCTCAGTTTAAAATCAATTCTTATAACTTAGCTTGTCTGACACCACATGAAGTCGGCTGAGACCAGAAGTAGCCACGATGTCTGTCTGGTCAATGAGTTATTCTTTGTTGCAGTGAAGAAGAAAGTCAGCACTGTGATGGCTTGTTCTGATCGTCATCTGCTTTTATTTTACTCATCTCATATCCAAGACAAAATTCCTCTCATTTGATGTGTGAAGCATTTCTTTCTCTATTATTTGCTGTCTATTTTGAAAGGCAATGCGCTTCATGGTGCTGTGACTTGTTCTGAAATCGTTGCCAGCGACTTGCTCGCTGTCGAGGGTGCAAGTCTGATGTGCTACGCCAGAAATATTTTTAAAATATCACAAGGAATGAGTGTCAAAGTATATTCTCATTTCCACCAATTCTCTGCTATGTGTAATTAGATTTATATAAGTTATCTTTTTTAATCCGAGAGCTTCCAGTGCAACCAAAACATGACTGTATCCAAATACTCCCACTTCCCCACTATTAGTACATAGAAAATAGAATGTAGCATGTCTGCCTAAGTGGCATATCATTTAAAGTAGTCAGCCGTTACGATAATGACATGCTAACTGCTGAGAATGTGAAGGTCCTGCACTATAACACTACATCCCATAATCCATCTGGAATAACCAAGGATGACTTTTGTATTTGTGCTTTTGTGAAAGTCAGTTATATCACACCGAAGTCAGCTTGTATAAATTAACTTGCGAAGCTCAAGCTGACCCCAGCCATCTATTTTGAAAGGTAACGTGCTTCATTTTGTACTTATTGGCTAGTGCTATCCTAATGCTCCAAAAATCCAGGTCAAATGCTTCCTTCGCATGTTATGGGATTCATGACCGACTTAGAAGTTGAAATTTGCACATAAACGCCATCTCAACTTATAATTTCAGGTGCGAAATTTTGAGTTGGTTTTGTTCACCAAGTTCCAGAGTTGATATGACCTTTATTTTTTTTTCCACAAGGTGCACAAAAGGACACATTTCATAATAGAAGGGCCCATGGTTGTTTATTTCTCACGGTGCAACTAGTACCATCTGCAGTCCATGTGCATTTCATCTACAGTCCAAAAACATGCACAGTAGGTTAATTTCACTATTCCAAATCACCTCAAGGTGTGACTGTGAATGGTTGTGCAAGTGTTGACCCTGCGATGGCCCGGAGAACTGTCCAGGGTGTATCTCGTCTTCACCTGGAGTCAGCTGAGATGGGCGCCAGCCTCCCCGCGACCCTAATTAGAATTGAGCAGTTCAGAAAATGAATGAATAGAGAAATAGTTTTCATCTTTGTATCCATAGCAAATGGGCTCGAAGCTGTTGTCATGGGAACAGGAGCGTTAATCTGGAGTCCGCCGTTTTTCATTTCATTTTGACAGCAAAGCATTCACCACGTGGCACATTGGTAATTCTGAGTTCACGAGTGAGAATCTTCCGACGAGCACATGAAGGCAGAGCCAAAGGACAAGTTAAGCATTTGGAAGAGCCCATTATGTGCATGCTTACTGTTCATTACTGTTCAGACAATGATGGTGCACGTTTATGAATTACGGTTCAGCTATTTTGATAATTGTAGATAAATGATATTCACGCCTTTCTGTAATTGTTTAACCAGATGTATATTTGAAGTCCTGCGAGCTGGCTCACCACCTTATCCTAGGTATCCCGATTCAAAAGAAATGGCTCTAGTAACAACATGGAGCACCTTCTGTGCTAAATGGCTGTTTATTTTGCCAGAATAGACTCGATGTTCTGCTGCATCTTTTACAGTTGAAATGCTTCTGAGCCATGATTTTGACTGTGTACATTGACTGTAACAGGAAGTCAAGAGTATTTCTATTGGAGTATTTGTGGTACAGTAAAACCTCCGCTGACGAACGCTTAAGCTCACGAACTTTTCGCCTCAAGAACATTAAATTTGCGAGCATATTGTCTCTGCTGACGAACTAGTTTTCGGCGGACGAATCAAACCACGCGGTCGAACAGCGCCACGGTGGCGGCCACGAGAAGCTGACGCACGCTCACGGCGTCACAGTTAAATCACACCCCTTTCTTTGAGTGCGGAAGTGGTTTGTGTTTGATAGACATTTTGGACCATATTGAGTGTACTTTTGCTATTATGGGACCGAAAAAGACCCCACCACAGGCGGAGATCATTGAAAAACACGAACGAGGTGTGCGTTTGTGTGACTCAGCGTCCCAGTACCAGTACGCTAAGTCTACCACCGTCCTTAAGAACAAGGAAGCTATTAAGGGTGCGTGTGTGGCTATGCGTGTTTCCAAACAGTAGGCGTTTCCAAACACTCCTTCCAAACAGTAAGTCCCTCCCTCCCTCCCTCCTCCTCCCACTCCATTCCATCAAGCCATCAACTACCATCACAAAGGTAAATAAAACGACTTTTATTATACAGTACAGTTTATTTCTTTAATTACAATACAATAGCACATTTATTATACATAAAATAAGGTATATTTTTGTGTAGTTTTAAGGCTTATTTAGTAGAAAATTATGTTTTATGGGGACCTGGGAACGGATTATTCTCATTTTAATGGTTTCTTATGGGAAATAAATGTTCGGAAGACGAACTTTTTGCCTCACACACACTTTCTGGGAACCAATTATGTTCGTGAGCAGAGGTATTTGAATTTCAGAACTACCATCTGAACAGACTCTGACCCGAGTCAACAGTTGCTGAGGAAATTAGCTCAATAAGTAGCCAAGAGTTTAAAGAGCGCTTGAGAGATTACTTGTTTAGGGCCCCCCTGGACGCTATGTTGGACACCTCCGCTGTAAGATACCAAACACCTCAATCACCACTGCTCGAATTGTGGGTGGAGTACAACAGCGGTTTCCCTCCCTCGTAAACACCTAGGCCTCTCGCACTCTCTCTCAAACTCACTCACTCACTAACACCCACACAAACACACACACCAATTTACCTTACAAAACACAAAAGTATATTTTTATTTCATGAACCATCTAAGAATAAAATTACCTGTTTCCAGGCAACTAGAGTGTAGAACAAGGCAGTCACATGTGGTATCGAGTTGCCTGGTGGGTTCTCTGATGAGGTTAGCACAGTGGAACACTGTAATATCATGCTGATCTGCATCATGAATTCAATACATTGTGCCAGTCGTGCTCCGGTCTCCTGCTGGAATCTCAACATTCTGCTGCTCTGAAGTCCTGCGACTGGTATGCTTACGGGTGTGTGGGGGTAGGAGGTTGGAAATATAGGAACATGTCTGAGATGAAGAGGGCCAGAGCTAAAGGCCTGGGTAGGCATATGCACACACACACACACACACACACACACACACACACCCCTCTGCAGTGTGGCTAGCATTGGTTGCTTAGCAACACGTCTGTATTCGTAGCTTAAACTTTAGCTTAAAAATAAAAGTGGAGAATGGGGGGAAGGGGGATAAGAATAGATCAGATCTGGAACTCTTACCTGATCCAGCGCACATAATTACTTTCTGTATGAAATGTCACAGAAACGGGCTTTGAGCACACTCGCATGTAATTACACGCACACATCATGAGAAGTCACAAGAAGTACCCAGAAAGAAAGGTGGAGAGCGGAAAAGTAAAATGACAGAGTAAGGCCTGTCTGATCAGGCCTGTATGCGGGAAGCCATAAAGGCAGAAGCAAACGAGACAACACCAGAAAGGAAAAGAGGAGTGCGAGAGTGGAGTGTCTGGAGGGAGGAAGGGAAGGCTTGGGTGTAGAGAGCAAGGATTGGGGGGGGCATGACAGTAGCTGGAATGAAAAGGCTTTGTGTGCTTAATAACAGTCCTGGCTCTGAGCCAAGGACTCCAGGAGGATGGGATTAGCCTGAACAATCAGGACTGCAGGATCAAAACAAGGAGGCAGGAACGGCGAGGTCGCAGCTACCATCTGTGCTGCCGCAGTGAGAGAGAGAGAGCGCGAGAGAGCGCCCCGGCCATACACAGGCTGCAATAATGTGACTGTAACCAGCTCTGCTTAACTTCTTCAGTGCCACATGGCCAATATTCAGCACTTTGATTAAAGAGAGGGCATGATTGGGTATACAATTAAGAAACATCCATTTCTGGACCTTTTTAGGCATAACTCGTGCTCAACAGGCAGATATGTCAGGACTGGCAGTGGTGGGAATCACGAAGATCATTTCCTAACTGGGTTTTATTTAGTAAAATCATGACCGTGTTCAGAGCCGCGGATCCCAGTTTTGGAAATATAAACAGATTATATTCTTTGATTAGTACATGAATGCTTCGGGACGTCAGTCGTAGGAAAATAACAGCACAAGCTGTCACTCTCCATGAGTATTAATGTAACACTAAAAGAATAATGATCTCTGTGTTGTGGTTGGGATGAAGCTGTAATATCTTGGTGTTGGGACGAGTGTAAAATACAGAAATGCGTTCAGCTTGCATGTACCCAGAGCCGTGTAGCAGTTACAGTACAGGATTAATCCCCGCCTCGCAGTTAAGAGCTGTGTGTTGTGTAACAACGCTAAATCCTTCCTCATACAGTAAAGGGCTTAGGGCTGCTCTGAGTCACTGTCGGCGCCGCCACAAACAGAAATAACGGCCGTGTATCCTGGTTATTATATTTGGCCCTGCTTTTTGGTGTTCTTGGTTTGCATAGATAAGTGTGTGATGTGTGCGGGCGCTTTCCTTTGGTAAATTTGAGCATGCATTTCCCCATCGCTGGCCCCTCGGTCAGACTCCTTGGTGCGCTGCGGCTGTTGCTTTTGTGGGTGTGCTGTGTACAGGCTCTTTTATGCTTCAGCTGAATAGCTCACAGAAATGAGTGGCCTTCAGTGCTGCATGCACAGGACACGCAGGTTTTGTCTCACTTTTCCTTGCTCTTGTATGTGCCTCCATCTCTGTGCTCCATGCTCTTTTCTTTTCATCCCTCTCTCAGAATTCTATGAGAAAATAGAGAAACTGCACTTTTTTCACATTTCTCCATAACCACCACCCCTCCCCCACCCCGTGTGTGTGTGTGTGTGTGTGTGTGTGTGTGTGTGTGTGTTTTGAGAGAGCAACGTGACTCTGGTGTTTGGCTTTTGTTTGTGTAAGAAGTGTGGGAGGTCCACTCTGTAAACACTCCCAAACAAACTCTTAGCCCTCAGCAAGATTGCTAGGAAACACTAGAGTGCAGTTCCAACCGCACCTTACTGTCCTTGCTCATGAATATATCAGTGTCATTGCCTTCGATTCTGAACTCCAGTGCATGAAATCGGTACCGAAACCCAAGTGCTGGGGAACACGCACCCCACCCTCCAATAGCTAAGCTCAACCACTGTTTCTGTAAGGGAATTATCTTTATTATGTGAGACTCGGTCGGTGTCTATACTGCAGTGTGCTCCTGTAGTTCAGCGATGGACCTACGAGGCTGATGTGGCGAGCATAAAAAGGAAGCTGGCAGTTTAGCCCTGTGTACATGTTGTTTAATTCCTCATGCAGTCACATTGTTCAGACTTGTTTGCGGTTTCCAGTACTGACTGAAGCACTGTTATCTGGGCTAAGTGATTCCAAAATAGCAGAATCATGTACTATTTCAGCACACGTCACACGCGGGCTCTGAAGATACGAGTAGCTCAAAGTTTAATGAGTAACAGGGTGATGTGGTTGTTCGAGGATGTGCATATTAGATACCCGTTGATTCAAATGAATTTTTGAATTTCTGCTTTTTGTGTGTATGCCGACCTGACCAAAAGCATATTAAAGCTTAAGACAGAAATTAATCACCGACATGCTTCATCTTACAAGATATTGAAGTATTATTCCTGTCTTTTTGACGTATTTTCCACAAAATCATTGAACGGTAGAAAGCTCTGCATGAATATGTAGTTTGGGCCGGAAACAAAGCTCAGCCTTTGTCGTGATGCCTCATTTCTGTGGGTTTTTTTTTTTTTCTTCTCTGTTTCAATGGACACAAGCTGCTGTGGACATGATGGGAGTGGCAAACAGGCTGAACTCGGTTTTAGGCTTCTGCCTGATGGTGATGTCATATGTAATGTTATCCATCCTCCTTTATGAGCTCCTGTGCATTAGTGATCCACAGTCTGGCCTGCTGTCTCTGCCATCAATAATTTACATCTCCACTGTAGAGTTAGCGCACACACGCATAGACCATCTCCCCTGTTGAAAGCTTGTAAAGCAAAGGCAGTCATTCCCTTGTCTATTTTGTTCGTTCTCCTGCTTCCCCCTCATTCACACAGTAGGATTAGGATTTTATTAAACGGATTCAATGGAATGCCTCTTCAGACTCTTATGGTTGGAGCTGAGAACCGTGCAGTCAGTTTGTCCTTATTAAGTGGCTGCAGTATTGATCGCATGTAATAAGAGCTTTGTTGTGTTGTGTTGTGTTGGAAGGGTGGGGAGACGATCTGATCCTTTCGACTGGTGGGTTTGAGGAGTCGTTCTCTCTTCTCTGCTCTAGAATCAATCTTTTGTTTCCACTTTTCACTGTTTTCCACAAATATCGATTGTAATCACCTCCAGTAAAGGAGTCCAACTGTGAGGCCTCATCATACCTGTGATCAGGACACAGTTATAACTGCAATTACTGCTCTGTGCTGTACACACCACCCAGTTAGTTCCTTTTAATGACTGTGGGTTGGGCTTAAAGATGCTGTTTTTATTTGCAGAATATAAATATGTTGTGTTACAGAGCTGTGTGTCTTTTAAAGAGTTCAGGTGTTGGTCATGAATAAAACAAAATGTATGTGTTTGTAATAGGTTTAAGCAAAGCAATACAGTGCTTATTTCAACATAAATGACCATAAAAGCACAAAACGTGGTGCACATCATCAATGGTTCACACTCATCCCCCCCCCCCCCCCCCCTCCCAGAAGTGACATGAGCAATGCCACAGTCATCCATAGCCGGGAGTCCACTGGAGCTCACTGATGAAGCTCTCACGGACAATGGGGACGGCATACATTCACTTCCCTGTCACTCGCAACCATCACCAGCGAGCGCTTTCCCCTAGGGTGTTACTGTCCCCAAATGTGCATGCGCCGCAGTTCGAAAAGAAGCAGGTGGCTAGCATTGTATGTCACGAAGGGGGCATTTACATGTTTTCACCCCTCCCTGTTCGTTGGTGGTGTTGTGATAGGGAAGGCAATACCTGATGGGTGGGACTTTGTTACAACTAAATTTGGGAGAAAATGAGGGGGGGATCCAAAACAAAACAAAAAAGTGAGGCCAGCCCATTGTGGTGTGCAGTGCTAGTAAACAAGCAGATCTATTCCAGTGTACATGTTGGGTATTTAAAGAAAAAACAAAGTGTTCTAGAAGCAACTATCGCTACAGTTTGGAAGAAATGGGTCTAGCTGGTGACCTATTTGAACCAGATAGGGGAGTCTCATGAAGAGAGTGTGACATCACATTCTAGTGACTCTAGCGCAGTGGTTCTTAACCTGGGTTCGATCAAACTCTAGGGGTTCGGTGAGATAGTCTCAGGGGTTCAGCGACGGTCAAGACACACACCTGACTCATATTCATGATGACACGCCCCCCTTGGCCATCACTGGCTGCAGGTGATCACACTACATTGCTTGGCCAATCTGTGCTGCAGGAAATTTGGTGTGCTCAGTCATCGACTTGTGACTGTTGTGATGGTATGTCATGTGATTTCTTTCTGAATGTTTTAATCCTTATTATGTTGAGCAAAAAAAGAAAGTAGTGGGACGAATATGTACAACATGGATTCACATATATAACAAAATGTGATGCTTGTCAGCTTCCTATCTGCATGATTTTGCGAAGTAGGATCAACCCCCCGCTGACTGACATATACATACATGTCTATCTGTATACAATATCAATAAATACACATTAAATGCTATAAATGCTTATAATAACAAACATTCAAAAATAATGCATAAGATGTAAATAAAATATAAATACATACAAATACAGATGTGCGTGCACGCACTCGGATGCACACCACACAAAAATCTAAGTACTTTTGATGGGCCGAAGTTCATGCATTGTATTGGTTTTGTTCTTTGAACACAGTGATGGTAATGCACAGTTCAATAAAGAAGGGTTCGGTGAGTAAGCATATGAAACTGGTGGGGTTCAGTACCTCCAACAAGGTTAAGAACCACGGCTCTAGAGGACAAGAATGCTGCCAGAGATGAGCGTGACGGTAAATCCAATGTGGTTTATACAGCGAACGCTTTGCCAAATCCGCTTTCCTGTCATCACTTTGTTTGTGGCCATACCATTCCGAAAGGTTTGCATCAGTACCAGGTTACAACAGGCAATGAGGAAGGCAGCATGTATTTGAGCTTCCCAGTGTAGCAGTACTCGCTAATACAAAGGGGAAAGGACTGATGTCGGGGTGTGTGTATGTGTATCTATATCTATCATCTTCCATAAATCCAGGGTCAGGGTCAGCAGCCTAAGCATTGAGGTTCAGCTGTCCCTCCCCAAGCCCTGACTTCTCCAGCTCTTTCGAGGGCTTTCACATACCTTATTGGAGCAGGGCGCTTATTACGTCGATTACGGTGTGTGTGTGTGTACAGTGAGAGACAGAGCCGGCCTTTGATAAGTCAGTTAGCTGCACTGGGGGGACTCGAACCCTTGGATCAGCGATCCAATACCTTTTACGACCACCGCCATATATATTTTATTTTTATATATATATATATATACTGGGACAATGGTGGTCTAGTGGCATAGGGTGCTGGATCGCTGATCCAAAGGTTGGGGGTTCGAGTTCGACTCTCCACAAGGTTGTCACTGTCCCCCCCCAGTGCAGCTCACTGGGTTATCAAAGGCGGGCCATGTCTCTCACTGTCTATGGTGAGAGGCATGTAAAAGAACCATTGCTGACTTTCATAGAGTAGGCTGCAAAGTTGTCAGCGTGTTTCTGTCCCTTGCTAAAAGGGTTGTGTCAGGAAGGGCAGCCGACGTAAAAACCTCTGCCAAATCAAACATGCGAATCAGATGATTTGCTGTGGCAACTCCTGAGTAAAAGAGAAAAAGCTGAAAGGAAGACAAGACAATATATATAGACATATATATATATATATATATATATATATATATATATATATATATATAATATCTTCTCCTTTTCCTTTCGGCTGTTCAGGGGTCGCCACAGCAAATCATCCGACTGCATCTTCTTCTCTTACTCCCAACGACCTTCATGTGTTCCTTCACCACATCTATAAATCTCTAAAAATATATACAGACGCTCCCCAACTTGCGTTTTTAATTGGTTCTGGACGGCCGAACGTAAGTTGAAAGTGAACGTAAGTTGTTACAGTGACGTATGACGCTCATACTGTACTAGGTAAAAGTCTGTTGGGTTTTTACACCCGAGCCTCGTGGCTCATCAGGCCGGTGCTTCTCCCTGGTTTCCATAGCGTGAAGCAACCAGGAGTTCAACTCCCCCTGGATGGGACGCTAGTCCATCGCAGGTTACCTTCCCAGAATATTTTTACTGGTGCCCATTTATACTGCTGGGTGAACAGAGGCACACTTGTGGTTGAGACCTTGCCCAGTGGTCTGAGCGCAGTGAGGGCCTCGGTGGGATTCGAACTCACAACCTCCTGATCATAATCGCAGCATCCTAAGCACTATGCCACCAGCCCCACTCATACTGTACTATACATCCATAAATACCATTACCGTATCTCAAACACCCCTAAATCAATTATCAACATAACATTGTAAAATAATATATCAAATAATATCAACATTAATTTCAAATAAGTCACTTATTTATACCGAGTTACTTTACATGAAGCTTATAACAGTCAATCAACGCTTACAATATGTGAGGCGCTCAATACCGAAAGTAGTGCACTTGCGAGAGTAGTGTAATTGCTGTGGGTTATACGGACTTCCGGTCTTTCAAGTGCACAAGGGTGCCGTTTAATTCGTTTAGAACACAGCTTGCACTGATGTAAATCCCAGCAAAGCGGAGAGTTCTTTCTTTTGTGTAAGTAAGTAAACAAACTTTATTCAAGAGATGCATACAAAGAACAGGTACAAATCCTAATGAATATTCATATAAAAATAAGTATACACTCTGAGGATTCTGCTGAAAGATAATGTCTGTCTTCCTTTCGGCTTTTTCCCTTTTACTCGGAAGTCGCCACAGCTTTTTTTAAATGCCTCACACCATAGACAGTGAGAGACATGGCCCACCTTTGATAACCCAGCTAGCCGCACTGGGGGGATTCTGCTAAAAGATAATAAATATCTGTAATTTTTCTGTAATTTGTGGATCCTTGTTTTCATTTTACAACTCTCTGTTCTTAACTGAGTATGCATGGTAGATTGTGCCGATCTGGGCAGATACTTAATTCATGATTATTATTAAATTATGAGACTTGCACCCATGCTACTAGTCTTACGCTTCTGACCAACCATATTTTCTTAGGCTTACAAAAGTCCGCAAAACAGTGTAAACACAAAGATCACAGAGACGAAGTCTTAACACAAGGGTAACACGCTATATAACTGATTTTTTTATATATATATATATATATATATATATATATATATATATATATATATATACATACACACACACACACACACATACACACACACAGTCTGTAGTTTGTAAACAATGAATGCAGTGTAATTACGTCAGCGTACTAACTACGTAGGTATGTCTAAACTCAAAATTTGACTTTTTTTCTGGGGGGACGTAAAATGGATGAACGTAAGTTGGGGAGCGTCTGTGTGTGTGTGTGTGTGTGTGTGTATATATATATATATATATATATATATATATATATATAAAATAGTAATAATAGTATTATATATATAATACCTTTTAATGATGCACAAGAAAAGCACAAACAAGATTTTATGGTTTACTCTGCAATTTTATACCTTGATGATGATAAAAAGTGACTATTAAACCAACTGTCTGTCATTTTAATTCAAGCATTACCCGCTCCGAGTAATGTTATAATTCCAAGCTAATAGGCCAGTCAGATTGCACCATTCTATTGTAGTGTGTACTAATTTGAGATGGTAATTTGTTTGTAAGTATGCCTATTATTTGAAAACCCGGTAATGTTTGATGGGGATTAATGAGAGCACTGGTGTCTCAGTGATTAAGCTCCTGATTAGTAATCGGAAGGTTGGTGGTTCAAGCCCCCGTCCCACCAACCCGCCACTGTTGGCTGCTTGAGCAAGGCCCTTAACCCTCAGTTGTTCAGTTGTATAAAAATGATCACTTTGAATCAGGATATTTTCCAAATAACACAAATGTCCATGTAATGGGTTCAATGGGTGACAAAGCTATCACACTGCTGTTGGAGATAAGAGAGGAAATGTTCAAAGGCAAAATGAGCTCCTTCTAGTCAGAAGTTTGAAGCAGTTATAAATAACTATGCTCACTAATTGCACTCTCTCCCTCGGTGTCCCGTGTTTTTTTTTCTTCACTGCCAATTTTTCAGAAATCAGCTCGATGACAGGATCTCAGCAGGCCGCACCTTATTTATTGCCATTTCATTCGGACATGTCTGGCTGCTTTCCTTCCTCCAAACCGTGATGCAGCAGACAGCGTTTGTTACAGCTCTTGAAAGCTGTTATCTAACAATTTGTAGTCCTTCTGAAACAAACCTCATAAAATAAAGATTACATAATCGTATAGTTACTTAATATGAACACATGCATTTTAGCTGCTCTTGTTATCCATCGCTCTGTACGCTTTTTGTGTATGTGTGAGTGAGGGAGAGAGAGTGAGAGAGAAGGACAGCACGCATGCTCAGTCCAGCTCTGGTGCCATTAGTGGTGACACAGCAGAAAATGAGAACAGAGTGAGTAGCTCTCTCGCTCCGGAGTCCGATGCCGAGTGTGGGCTAATGTGGCCTTAAGCAGGCTTGGCTAATAGCTCTCCTCTGTGCTGTGGCAGTAATAACGTGATTTGGCTGAAGCGTTCTCATTAAACTCTCTATTTTTCAGGCTGTCGATACCATGCTACTGCTGCTCACGCTGGGTTTATTTAGCACGCGCCCCACGGTTGATCACTGTGCTGGTTTTTGCTTCCATCATCCGTCCGTTTGCCCTCCCTTGTTTATCTGTAGTGTGGGTGAAAGCCGAGCAGCGGCAGACAGTGCTGCCACTTAGTTTCCTCTTCAGGAACACTTACACAATGACCTAAAGAGTTTTCCCGCTGTGCACATAGCCGATTCACTAAAGCCTCACGTGATTGGCCGAAAGCTTCGTAGCAGATTCCATGAGCGTCACTGTTTTCCCGGTCTTGCTCTCTGCTCCTGTTCAATTACTCCTTCTTGCCTCCACACTGCCACGCTCTCAACGACTCTATTGTATTGGAAAGGAAAGAGGGGTGGGCCGAGAGCTTGATTAGGAAACCAGACCCAGGTCTCGCCTTCAAAAGAAGTTGTCGACCTCCACAGAGGATATTGATTAAAGACAGCGTGCAGTGGCTGTCTTGCTGCACAAGAAACCTTTTGGGCTTTCCTGTTGTGGCAAACCTGGGGCTCAGTCTTGTCTGGACCAGGTGTTGGGCTGCATGTTATGTTCCTTTGTGTTTTGTAGGTTTGGATTTGAAGAATTTTCTTGGACTCGGCGCGTCACTTTTCCTGAATTGATACTTATTTTCTGGCTTTGCTGTTCCACTGCTGATTATCAGTCCTTCAAAACCTCAAAGTTGTAGAGAAAACTCCTCAGCCTTTGTCTAGACTACATAATCCTGTACACTAACATGTGACTGTGACCAACATTCCCCACTTCTCTTCTCCATATATTGGAACAGTACGAAAGCAGTATGGTTGATATCCTTCCTTTTCTGTGTCGGATGCTCCATCAATGTCAGGCATCTTTCTATCACTTGTTTACCATTTTAATGGTTTGACATTGGCACCAATAAGTTGGCCCATGAAGAAATTCGGTAACTTGGCCATTTTTAATACCATAGACCAGGGATCACCAACGTGGTGCCCGTGGGCACCAGGTAGCCCGCAAGGACAATATAAGTTGCCCGCGGACCTGTTCACTGCTATTTTTAGGACAGGCCCATTTTTAGGACAGCGCCACTCTCCATTGAGCTGCATATAATTTTTTTGAATATATTTTTAAATCAAGTCAATATCTTCACATAGATGAATATCATTAATTATTAATAATAACATCTAATTAAATCTAATTAAATGTAAATTGAGCAAATTTGTAATTTCAGAGGTGTGTATCGACCTAGTAGCCCTTCGCATTAATTGGTACCCATGAAGTAGCTCTCAGTTTCAAAAAGGTTGGTGACCCCTGCCATAGACTCTGTAACTAACTTGATCTTGCCTTTGTATACAAATAATCTGTATTGTATTTTTATCCAAGCTGTGATGTTAGCTCGTGAATCTAATGTACCTATTCTAGCAGTGGTGCGGTTTCTTACATTAATGAACGTATGCCGTCTGTTCTTTTCCTCCTTTCTGGAGTGATTGCTCACATGAGATTGTTCTGCCGTGTACGTGTGCTGTTGTTGGAGCTGGTGAGGCGTTGCAGCAGGGTGAAGGAGGACGTGGAGGCGGAGTGTGTTCCTCCTCTCAATAGCTGGTTATGCAGTACTGAAGCGGGGGAAAGAGTCCCTGTCAGTCAGGAGGATATAATGACTGTCTTGCTTTTATGACCCTTTCTTTGCTGCTAATCTCTGTTCATCTGTCTCTTTCTCGTCTTACCCTGTCCCCCATTTCTGGCTTCTCAGGGGGTTGCATGCATGCAGAATGAAGTTAACACTTAGCAATGTGCAGGCTGGAGCCTTCTCCACATGCTGTTTATGTAGGTCACGTTGACTCCATTTCTGTGTTTCACATGCTCACATATTTTGCACTGCACAGCATCTCGAGAATGAGCAGAAGAGTGCATGTGGTTCGATGCATTGGCATTCGGAGTTGTTTTTGTTGCTGCTGTAGAGGTTTGCATGTTCAGTAGCAGCAGAAAGCAAATGCATTAAGATCCCTCCACCCATGATTTGGTGCACAAGTCCCAAAATGAATGATCACCCAATAAGCTTCGTTTCATGATGCATACTTTTGAGAATGCAGTATGTCAACAGCACACACCCCTTTTCTTCCATATGCACTAAAGCGTTGCACTCCTCCAGACTTCCTCTTCACAAGAGTCTGCAGAATGAGTCCTGGCTGACCTGTACTCACATGTATTAAAGATGACATGGTATGCATGAGACCTGGCTTCTTTCACTCGCTTAAGTCCTTCAATAAAAAGCACTTTGCTTACCACGCAAGGCTGCACCATCCTTTTCCGAATTCCCTGTAGGTTCTGGCTGAAAAGGCGGAGTATGATTGTGTTGTATCGCTTGTTCTATACTGCGCTTTTGAAGTGTAGGTATTTACTCTTCCCATCATTAACCTACAACCTGTTGTTTTAATGATGACAGCAAAGGGCAACTCACCTGGTGCCGGTTCTCCAAATCTCCAATAATGAACAATGTTTATTTGTCTGAAGCCCCCCAAAAAAAAACAACTCAGTAGGCTACAATAGCACAAACAAGCATAAGAGCAAGACAGACAATACTGCACATCTGAAATTTGAATATGTTTTGACTACAGGTATTTACTTGGTGAATGTTAGCTTTTAATTAACACTATGGTGATGATGAGAGTTCAAAGTTGGGGGTAATGTTTTTCTTTTTTTTTTTTTTTTTAGAGAGAGAATGTTGGCAAATGTAATGGAGTGTTGGTGTTTTGAGGGTAAAAATATGAATTGGATGGCACCTACTGTAATTCCGACTGAGATTTTTGTGTATACAGACGCTCCCCAACTTATGTTTTTAATTGGTTCCAGACGATTGAACGAAAGTGAACGTAAGTTGTTACAGTGATGACGTGTGACTTATGACGCTCATACTGTACAATACATACATAAATACCACTACCGCATCTCAGAAAACACCCCATAAATCAATTATTATAAACATAACATTGTAAAATATCACATATATCAAATAATATCATCATTAATTTCAAATAAGTCACTTATTTATACCGAGTCACTTTACATGAAGCTTAAAACGGTCAATCAACACTTAGGATATGTGAGGCGCTCAATACCGAAAGTAGTGTACTTGCGAAAGTTGTGTACTTGCTGTAGGTTATACGGACTTCTGGTCTTTCAAGTAGGCAAGGGTGCCCTTGAACTCGTATAGAACACAGCCTGCACTGAAGTGAATCACCAACCATTTTTGCTTAGGGTTATAATAGTCCGCAAAACAGTGTAAACACAAAGATCACAGAGATGACATCTTAACACAAGAGTAACACGCTATATAACCGAGATATATATATATATATATTTTGGGGGTTGGGACGTAAAACTGATGAACGTAAGTTGGGGAGCGTCTGTATACAGTTTAAAAATATATGTTGAGGGTGAATGAAGGATGACTATTGTTGGACGTGTGGTTCTAATGAAGCATTTGGGAGCATGAGGGTTGATATATTTATGTAGTTAGGAACGGATGGTGAATGTTGATGCACTGTTGTGTTTTTGATGGAGGTTGGTGTATGATCGTGAATGTCGGTGATTTTCTCGATGAATGTTGAAATTATTGGAATGTTTAGGTGTCTGTTTTTTATGGACAATTAGCGTGCGATGGTGGTTGTTGGTGATTTTGTAGAATAATGTTAAAATTGTTGGAGATGAATGTTGTTTTTGATGGCGGTTGGTGTGTGATGGTGAATGTTGGAATTTTGGGGATGAATGTTAAAATTGTCAGAATCTTGAAGGACAATGTTGTATTTTAGATGGTAAAAGTTGGTGTCTGAGTGTTGGTGATTTTGTCAATGAATGTTGAAGATGAATGTTGTGTTTATTATACAGAAGTTTGGTGGGTGATAGTCGATATTGAAATTAGATGATGGATGTTTTTCAAGTTGAGAATATTGTTGGGTTTTTTCTTTTCTTTCTTTCCTAATGGAGTGTATTTGTTGTGCTTGGAGGAGATGATGATGGTGGTGGTTTGTGTAATCTGGTGTCACGGGTGATGAATGTTGGATGCTAGATGTATTTTTCCACAGAAGGTTGGTGTTTTACATGTCAACTAATTATTTCACTTTATTTGGTTTGTGCAGGGCATGGGCGGTGGTGGCCTGGTGGTAAAAGGTGCTGGATCACTGATCCTTGGGTTGGGGTCCGAAGCGCAGCGCAACACACACACACACACACACACACACACACACATACACCCCCCCCCCACACACACACACACACACACACACACACACGGTTAACTGGGTTATCAAAGGCCGGCCATGTCTCTCACTGTCTATGGTGAGATGTTCATGTAAAAGAACCATTGCTGACTTTTCTTAAAAGTAGCTGCAAAGCCGTCAGCGTGTTTCTGCCACTTGCTCAAGGGTTGTGTCAGGAAAGGCATCTGACTTAAAAACTTATGCCAGATCAAACGTGTGATTCATTAATATGACTTCTATGAAGATGGAGGCAAATGATTCGTTGTGGCGATCCCAAAAGGAAAAGAAGGAAGTTTGTTCAGAGCTATTTTTATTTGCAGTCTCTGGCTAGTTTTAATAAATAATGTGCTATCATTTTGTTCTGTCATTGTAAAGACAGCCTTCCACTTGTTCCATGTTGATCTCGGCTCATGCACTTGTTAGTTTCGCTCTTTAACGTGTGTGGGATAGCCTTTCCAATAAAAACAGCATGATACGAACTGCTCTGGAACTGACTGATGGGTGTTATAAGGCTGAAAGCATCGAAGCGGGCCTCTTTAACCCTTGGCTCACCTCTTTTATACAAAAGCTCTGTCTCTCTGGTGCAGGTTCAGTTTAGCATCTTCCATCGGATCGCTTGTTGAAGTTAGAAGCTGTATCTGTCGTGAGATGTATGACATCAGCTTTTTTTTTTTTTTTTTTTTTTTACTCACAACAGCTCTTCTGTGACTTCTCCGGCTCTCAGGCTGCCTTCTGTGATCCGATACCTCCTTTTTCATGCGAAAGTAGGGGTTTGGGGTGGAGGACACTTTCTTAATTTTGAAACTTGCAACTTGAAAAAGTCTACCTTGCCTAGTCCCCTCTACCCACCCACCCACCCAGGGGTATTGAAATATATCCAAACGTTCTGGCTGCATCTTAGCTGGTCCATTCTTATTATTTTTGCTTCTACTGCTGTAGGCCTGTGGACACAGCCATGTGTAAGTTGTCATTGTGTTGAGTTTCTGATGTTATGTAATCCCTTTTTTGTGCTTGCCTGTTCTAATACTTTGTCCAATCCTTCTGTATGTGTGATTGGTTCCAGAGTAGGCAGACCCCTGCACTTTCTGTGCACACATGCTCAAGATCTGCATATGAATGAGACCTTCTGCTTCAAGAAAAGCCTGTTCTGGCTTGGTCTTTGTTTCACCCAGAACAGGCTGAGGCCCCGCACCCCCTTCTCCCCTTCTTCTGTTATGCAATCTTCGTCTGCTGGGAATCCTTGTGTACGAGTCTGTATGAGAGTGAAAGAAATAGAGCACTAAAATGGGCCCCTCGTGTAAAGCAGGGGGATGGGGGAGGGCGCCATGGGGCCTGAGGGGGCAGACAGCTATCGTAGGACTGTGGGAGACGGCCAGAAGAGTCAAACTGAGCTGACCTAATTTCTGAAATGTTTGCAAGCATGTTGCTGTGTTTTTCTCTGCATGGGTACACCATTATACACCAAGACAACATCTCATTCCGAACTAGTCTTCGGTCTTCTTCTTTGTCCTTTACATTGCACCTTCTTTTCACTGTGCCCTGGAACCTGTTTGTGAGAGAAACAAAACCCCATGCGATCAGTAGTTGAACAGACCATGAGGCTTCGTACTCAGAAGAGCTCAAAATGGAAGTTTTGTGTTCACAGCAGGAGAGCACACAGGGGCCATTCCATAGATGAAGATCAGCTTCCTCTCTTCCCCAGGCTTCATGCTGCTCTTGTACTGCAAGTTGATTGGCTTTCTCTGATCCCATGACCTCCTGGTTCCGTTGCAAGGCCAGAGGTCTGGCATTTTTCACTGAAGCACAGTTAAGTTGTGTAAAGTTGCTTTTCCTCAGACCTCACAGTTCAGTCTTCATCATAAATATGACGACACTGCTGCCTTGTACTTTATCTTAATGCAGTTGTATGCCATGTAATACTTTTAACGACGAGCTTAGTTTTCATCGTGAAAGTAGAGATGTGGGAAATGTGTTTTGTAACATTCCACCCTGAATGTACACTCGCTTTTTAACCTTCCCCCCGCCGCACAGCCTGGCTCTGCTTAGCTCGAAAGTCTTTGTAGCTTATTGTTGTCTTTGTATGAGTGCACTGGGTATTAACAGTAAGCTAGCAACAGGAAATTCCAGATAGAGAGTGCAAGTTTGAGGGGTGTGAGCATTTTTTGTTGTGTAAAGGCTAAATTATATATCTGGTGCTGCAAATCTTCCAACGTGTGCAGACGTGCGCACATGTTTTCAGGTATTTTCCAGCATGTTTGCACATACTATGAACATGTGACCACATCAGAATTCACACAAAATTTATGCAAATAAACCTGACTCTGAAAAGGAGTTACATGTAGAATACAGCAGTTAATTACGACCTTGCTGCTTCCGCTATCCTCAGTCTTTTGCCTGTGTGCTGTATTTTGTTTTGCTCTGTTCTGGGACTTGTAATCGCACCGCTACTGGATCCCGTTCATCTAAGCATGAGCTTCGGACTTAGCATCCCGGATATACAGTGCAATACGCCGATTTTGGTTTTGTCCATCAGCTTCAATTCTACCTTGACAGAAATGACACATCAACTGCTCAAACTCAAAGTTTAAACCTCCAAGATTTTGCTGTAGTCATCTTAACAGAATTACAGACATATAATAACAGAACAGAGTGTTAGTTAAAGGTACCTGTACCCAAAATTGACAGCGTTAAAAAATATCCACTATACCTTTTTATTAACTTTTAAACATCGCGTGATGTCAGTAGTTTATGTATAAGTCCACATTTCCTTTTCTTCTGTATGACATTCCTTGCCCATGAAGGTTCAGCGCGTGGACATGTTGGCTTTTTTTCACCGGGGTCAAAGGTCATTGTGACGTAACATCGTTGACAGTCGTATAGCCAATTGCAGAATGTCAGTATATTTTCCTCAAGCAATTCATGTTGTTTACAACAATATCACTCCTGATCGTTTTTTTGACGCACGCATTTTCCACAAGAGCACCAAATATTTACTGGTTGTTTGCTACGATTTTCCCGTGTAAGAGCTGCTGCCGACTCTTCAATATCGTCCTCCGAGTCGTCACTTTCCTGGTCCGATTTCACTAAATGTGGATAGTCTTTCTTCAGTGGTTCATGTAAATAACCTTCTGCTCCGTCTACATTGTCTACGTTCATGGTTTAAAAAAAAGACTACTATACTGTCTTTTTTTTCCCAATTTTCCGTGAGCTTGTGTTGTTGTGTCAGGTATATAGCCATAGGTTTACATTGCAATCTCGCAGTTCCGGTAGAGGCTTTGTCAATGATGTGGCATCACTGGAAATGCGAGCCTGCAAAACTCTTGTGCTCTGAAGCTTGACGTTAGTGAAACCCTTAAATCGCTTAAAGCTGGTTTGTGAGAGAATATAATAAACGCCTTATAGGTATATTGTCACTAGCTATACCCAATACATCAAATTAGGTATATGAGCGCTTTCACTACAGGTACCCTTTAAATAGACAAATGGTCGTTCTGTTGCCATACGGTATAAGCGCTGATAGTCTTCCATTATGCAACGGAGGCTATAGAGCAATAGTTCACGTCAGAAAAAACGACTATGTGTAGTTTTTGGCGTTTGAGATTTTTTTTTTTTTATAGAAAAAAGTGTCACATTAAAATCATTTCATTATGTATAGAAAGAAAGTATTGGTCAGAACCAGGCTTTGGGAGCCAGTAAGGACAGCTGCAGTATTGTGTTCTGGTGGACAGTGTGTGAAGCAGTTGGGTGTGAAATAAAAGCCTGCCTCAAGCTGGAGCTTTTTCTCCAAAGAGGTGTGATGTGGTGCGTCTGTGCAAGAAAAAGCTATAACTATTCAAATGTACACAGTGGACAGAGGGTGTATTTCCCCGACTCGTGACTGCCCTGTGCACACAAACAGATGATTCTTTGTGATATTTGATGCTTATTACAAACAATTAACCAAGACAATACTGTCAGGAACCTTGAATTCTAATGGGAAGTCTGCTAATGGGGTTGAGTTTTACCACACACATACACACACACACACACACACACACACACACACACACACACACACACACAAATACACATCTAAGGTGAGAATGAAAAAGCGAAATCCAGAATATTCTGCATGATATGAGAGGAGAAGATGTTTGATGTTTTTGTGGGAAGAAACGTTGTGATCTTCACTTCTTGGGGTTAGCACTGCTGTTAGTACCATCAGCCCTTTGTGCCACCAATTCAAGAGGTGATTTTGTGTTTCTTCTTCTTTTCCTTTCGGCTGTTCCCTTCAGGGGTCGCCACAGCAAATGATCTGCCTCCATCTCTCCCTATCCTCTGCATCTTCTACTCTTACTCCAACGACCTTCATGTCCGCCTTCACCGCATCCATAAATCTTCTCTTTGGTTGTTTGTGTGTATGTATGTATGTGTATATATATATATATATATATATATATATATATATAGAGTGTTATTGCATCAGTGCTGAATGGCTGACCACCCCTCCTCCAGAGGTCACCTTCTGACCTTTCCTTAACAGACCCTAACAGACCCAACCCTTTTACCCCCACCTCAGTCAAGGAATCTCATGCCTGGGCAATTTGAAGGACAGTGTGTTCTTTGTAAAGAATGGTCTTCTGGCTATCCATTCGAGGCCCAACTGAAATTTGATGGTGCTTAATGTACAGCTTTCTGTGTGTGTGTGTGTGTGTGTGTGTGTGTGTGTGTGTGTGTGTGTGTGAAATCTGCACATGACTAAGCAAAAGTCGAACCATTTTCAGAGGTTTGTGTGTTTGTAGTGCCTTTTTAAAATTGTGTAGTAATAACTACGCCATTGTTTTTATTTATATATTTGTATATAGGAAGTGAGGGTGGGGGCAAACTGCAGCATGCTTAATTTTTTTTTTTTTTTTTTTTTTTTTAAAGCATGTCACAATTTCAAAGGTGAGATGTAGGCTTTTGATATCACACCTGCCCTGTTTTTTTTTTTGTTTTTTTTAAGTAATTATTTTAATCTTTTTTTTTCATAAATTTTTGACACGAGGCATTTTGTTTCCTGAGATTGTTTGTGTTCCTCATTTGGAAAGATTGTACCCACTGTTGTTGTGCTTAGATGTTTCACACGGCTGCATTCTTATGATCCAGTTTGAATGTGGGATATATTTTTTTTAATATTATATATCCAGTGAAGTCATTCTGGACGCCTTCTGTTAAAATCTGTGTCTTCTTCCTCTCAGGCTCATGCAGCAGCCTGTTTCCCATGATGAAATTTGAACAGAATTAGCTGTCTCAGCGCCTTTTTGCCAGATTATCACATCACACATGCACTGTGCCTGTTGGATGATTTGGGCTTGTGTGCATCAGGGTGCTGTCAAGGAAGCACATACGCATGGGAAATTCGTGCAGCCCATCCAAACAGCAGAAGCTAAATTTGTTTCCAAGTCCAGTGGCCACGTCCAGGGGAAAGGGGACAGATGAAGTGGGCTTGATTTGGTTGAAGTGAGGACAGGTGGCATGTTCTATGAACCCTCACTGTAAATGAAAAGGCGGAGCAAATTTTCAGTAGAGGCTCTTGGAAACACGCCGAGGTACATTCGAGAGGGAACGGGCTTTTATAGCAGCCATCACGTCTCCCTGTGTTTACACCACATTTACCTCGCCCGTGCTCTCCAGCTTCGTGTGTGCATGTGGGAAGTGAAGGAGTTGGAAACTTTGTGTTTCTGAGGGAGAATTTTATCTCTACAAAATTAATATTAGAATAAGAATCATAAGGATTAAACATCACGTGTCTGACAAGATTGCACAAACATTTTGTACTTGAATATCGAAACTCAGTGCTTCAGTGACCAGAAAGTTGTTTGTTTGAATCCCCTTTTTTCCTAAGGACTGTGAGTACTGGGCACCAGCCAATATATCTTGATGCCGGGGTGCAGATCTGTATTGTCTAGCGATAAATCTACTGATTCAGTATTAGGTTTAGGTTTTGACTTGGTTATTATTTCAAAACTGAAAACAAGAGAAAAGGAAATTTGGTTGTTTTTATTCGCTCTTGCGAATAAGGTGAAGGTGAGCAGAACAGGAGCTATAAAAATGAGTTTCCGTTTGTCCGCTGGTGCAATACCATTGGAGTAAAATGCCACAGGACCACCATTTTGGTTTTTATTTTCTTTCCCTCGGGGCCAATATATGGTGGTATTGTGTCTGGATCACCTGGTGTTTTTCAGGGACACTTTTTTAATTGGGCTATTCAAGGCTTCCTAGTATGATAAGTTTGGAAATAAATAATAGGATCCCTACATTTTGGTGGGTGGGCTTCTTTCAGAAAGGTCCTTATTGGAAACAAGTATGGGTCATCTTGACCTTATTTCAATGTCACTGTAGTCAATTTGGTGAATTTTATATATCGGCATATAATGAAATGATCCTTGCAGCAAGAGTGTCTGCATGCACTCTGTCTTCCCTCAACCCCCCCCCCCCCATTTGTATCAATCACCAACGTATAAATAGTTTAGACTGTAAAATTATAAAGAGTGGCAGCCTTTCAGCACCTCAAGTTTAAACCTGCCAATAAAAATCTATTTTGTAATCAGTGTGGCAGGATACCAGTATTGTGAATGCATGATAGAATTATTTTATTCTCATCTCTGTTGATCAGACCGCTTAATTCCCCTTTGCTTCAAGCTTGACCTGGTTCCTGTGAAGTTTGTAAGTTAAATAAAAACAAATGCTAAGATGTAAATGTGCATTTGGTGGGAGTCGATTCGAAAGACCAGCAGTACCGGAGACAGTAATCAGACGCTTTGTGTCATGTTCATTTTCGTGAGTCGTCTTGAACCCCCTCAGCCAAGTCATTACTGATTTAATAATCTACTGTGGACTAACTGTCTGAATTAATTTCTCCTGCTTTGTGATTTCAGCAAAGACTAAGACCAGCTAATTGATGCAGCTGTAATTTACCTAATAAGAGTATTGATTGTTCTGTGGTGCGGCTGCCCACAGTGGGATACGGGTCAGAACCAGTGTGCATGTATGCGCTGCTCTTTTTTCACTTGTTTTTCCATCATTGCTTTGTTCCATCAGAGTTATTTATCCATTAGTGGCTCAGCAAAAACCAACAAGAAGGACACTATGATTTCGAATGTATTCAGGCTCTGTCAGGATTACTTTGTCCTTGTATTGCTAATTACTGGCGCACATTCAGTCTGCAAAGTTATAATTATTATAATTTTCTGTTGAGTTTGTGTGTGCGCACACTTGCAGCGTAATTACGCTCATACACAGCCTTTAGAACACCGGTTTGGGCGTTTCCCACCTCGACCATGCCCTGCGCTCCTCTGGTCTTTTTTATCCTCATCCCTAATATTTAATTCATACAGGATCTGAGGAAACCGACTGCCTGAGCTCAGCCTGCCCAAAACACACACCCACCTTCATCTCCCAACATATTCACCAGCCTACCCACTCAGAACCCTAATGCACACATCCCATCCCCCCTCTGTGTGTGTGTGTGTGTGTGTGTGTGTGTGTGTGTGTGTGTGTGTGAGAGAGAGTTAATACCTCTGAGCCACCCCCCCCCCCCCCCCCCCCCCCAGCCAGAGAGGCTCCATCAGGAATGAGAGGGATAATGGGCCGTGTTAGCTCTGCTGTTCTGTCTGCCTGCTTGCTTTTTTTCCTTTTTCCCCTCCCATTTTCTTTCCACTTCGAGAGATCAGGTTTCCACCCACTGGTGTTGTTTACACCCAGCCTCCTCCTGCAGCAACAACTGCTGCCTGTCAGCCACGACCAGAAATCCCCAATCAACACAAGTTTGAATCCACTGGACGCAGAGCGATACATCTCAAGATTTAATGCTGCTGCTCTCTTGTGCTGTGTGGATCTGATATCTTTGGCACTTCGCAGACAGTGGCTGTTGGAAGAGGGACGGGTCAGAGAACATTGGGTTAAAAGGTCATACCCAAACCTCAAGAAACAAAACAATAGTAGCTTATTATAAGCATCATCCACACTTAGAGGAGCAGTGAGAGTAAACTTGGAGAAGCTGTAGGGTGTTGTCTCACAGAATTCGTTTATATGTGGTTGAACATTGGCAATCAATCAACCATGTACAGTTGTCGAGCAGACACTGCGTCCAGGTTATTGCGTTCTCATTCCCGATTACCTAGCAGGCATGTACGCATATCAAGTAAACAGCAAAACACTATTTTAGCATGTCTGTCTGTTCACGGTGACCGTCACAATGATTCAACTCTCCACACTGTAATTGTAGAATATGATGGCTGTACTTAAGTGGAGCCTCCAACAAAACATCAAATAAAATTTGCCTACAAGGCTGGCATTTGTTTCACCTGCTTGAACAACACGCTGTGATCTTAAATGTGAAATATTTTTACAGGAAATAAAGACGAGCCAGGGTTGGATAAGGTTTTACTTGTGACATGATGATGCAACATATTTTGTAGTCGAAACAGAGTAAAAGCATGATAAGCTACATTAACTATGTCATCAGGAGATGATAATGGTGGAGTGTGACTTCGATGACTGTTCCGTGGCTGTCATTCCGTCCAACTGTGCCAACCCTCTCTTGCCACTTGTTTCTGAATAAATAGGAAGGTTTGAATGTGTACGTTCACTCTTGATGTAGTGTAGAGATGTCATATTTTTTCAACAATTACGTTTTAAAGGTTTTTACTTTTTGGTCTTCAACTGCAGAGGTGCAAATTAACATTTGAGGACATCAGTCTGCCTCAGGCAAACACACAAACACAACATTTGCAGCAACACGTAGCATGAGCTTGTTAAACGAACAATTAAACTAACGAGACAGGTAATACTGATCATGGAAATCAGCGAGTAAAAGCCAATGAACGGAAGAAGCGATGCGAAGATATTTTTTTTTCCCACTCCAGAGCAAATCAAGAAATATAGAGTAGGTTTATTCATGTATTTCCCTCTTAAACGAGCCGCACCAGACTCAAAACCCAGCCTCGGACAACGATTTCTATCAGGAGCTCCATGTTCAAGCAAAGCCTGAACATCTATATACCATAATTGATGTAATAAGGTCGAATGTTAAGGTCAGTATTTTTGATCTTGCGTCTCATAACCGCCCATGTGTACTGGGAGCAAAATCGTAGATCAAACCTACCAATTTTATTCGATCAGTTTCTGTAACGCTAAAATGAGGAGTTCACTGTCTGTAGAAGTGAGGGGCAGTGGTGGTCTAGTGGTATAGGGCGCTGGATCGCTGATCCAAAGGTTGGGGGTTCGAGTCCCACTCTCCACAAGGTTGTCACTGAGGCATGTAAAAGAACCATTGCTGACTTTCGTAAAGAGTAGCTGCAAAGTCGTCAGCGTGTTGCTGTCCCTTGCTAAAAAGGGTTGTGACAGGAAGGGCATCCAACGTTAAAACCTCTGCCAAATCAAACGTGCGAATCAAATGATTCGCTGTGGCGACTCCCGAGTAAAAGGGAAAAAGCCGAAAGGAAAACAGACATTGTTCTGTTTTTATTCATGTTGTCCACCTCTATGGTAACGAGCACTTACCCTTCCACTCCCACTGGTAATATTTCAATAACCGCCCACCCACTCCAGTTTTGAAAGCTCCCTGGGCGCTTATCATGTCGAATACAGTATTTTGTTGTTGTTCGTTTTAATGTGTTTAACTCTGAATTGAATGCTAGGCATCACTTTTTAAATCGACAGAAGTGTTTTCTAAGTCATTGGAGTTCATTGAACTCCATAGCCGAGTGTTTGACCTTAGACCAAAAGCTACTATAAAACATCACAACACCGCACACCAAGTGGAATTTTCCAAATCTTCTCTCCGGAGCATCGCCTTCCATCCTTGATTGCATAATGTCGTGTGTGTGTGTGTGCGCGCGCGCGCATGCTCTCGAGGGTTTTTTATCAGTCATGTGAGTGTGGTATGATGGGGAGCAGCAGGATGCATCAATGTGTTTATTTGATGTGATGTTCATGTTCACGTTTAGTCAAAGGTCACATCCCATCTCCCTTTGTTCTTCTCCTTTGCTTTGTTCATTATCCAGCTACGTTCTGTGCTTTTTTTTTTTTTTTTTTTTTTTTTTACCTCTGCCCCAATCCTTAATTAATGCAGCTCCACTAACCTCTCTCTCTGACACACACACACACACACACACACACACACACACACACACACACAAACATGTGTGTTAGATTTCTTTTCCTAAACGCCATTCGTAAGTTGCTGTGCACTTACAGAAAACCAAAGTGAATCATCTTTTGAGCCACAGCAGCCCTGTAAGGGTTGGTAAGATCTTTCACCATGACTTGAGTTAATCACAGTCTTATGTCTGGACGTAGAGACTAAATGACTCTTTGCCTAAAATGTAGATGCTAATCAGAAAATCCGTTTTCGCGGGAGAGCGCTGTGATTTGCGGTGAGTGCAGCTGTGGCAACTTGCTTTAATTCATCTCGAGCAGTGTTAGCCAGTCTCTTGTGTTTTTAAGTCGAGATGCCACTGTGGAATAAAGATGGACAGGCCAGCCAGAGAGACGCCTAGAGCCCTGCCTCAGGGCACAGAGATGTACTGCCTCACACCTGAGTGTTTTGTGCATCGCCATAACCTCAAACACACTCTTCTGAACCCTGTCTCTCTCTCTCTCTCGCTCTCGCTCTCGCTCTCTTGCATACACACACACACACACTGAGTTCAGATTCACCTTCAGAGGTCGCTGTCAGAGCTCAGGACGCCTGATCCAAACACACCAGGATGTACACTGAGGTATAAGAGAAATATGTTTGTCTGCTTGGATCCTGTCAGCGTTTTTGCTCTGCATCTCTCTCTCTCACTGTCTCGCTCTCATAGTCACTGAAATGTGAGCAGATTTTTCGGAGAGGTCACTGCTTGGATACGAGCTCGTCTAATTTTAGTCCAGACCGGTTGTAAGTTTTTGAACACATCTCCCAGGCACGAAAACGCATTTCTTGTCGTTGGATTACACAATGTATTGTATTTCGTTTGTCATTGTACTGGCTGAACAGGTTTATCTTCATCTTTTTATGAAGAGTGCGGTTGGCTCTCAGGCCTGCACGGAAAGCACTGTTTTTGCTAATTGGAACAGTTTTCATTACACACTTAGTTTTTGTTCTCTTGGAGTGGGATACAGAAAGGTTTGAAATGCAGGAACCTTGGTTTGAAACCTTAGAGTTTAATCGACTGAAGACTCACTCATGCACACACACACACACACACACACACACACACACACACACACACACTACAGGGTTCTGGAGAACAGAGAGTGCACTGTGACAAAATAGGGATTGTCTGCTTGATTTGAATAGGAGGTGGTGTATATACAGACGCTCCTCAACTTATGTTTTTTTTTCAACTTGCGTTCAGCCGTTCAGAACCAAACAAAAACGTAAGTTGTTACTGTATGTTCCAGTGACGTATGACGTTCATACTGTACTATATATCCATAAATACCATTACTGTATCTCATAAAACACCCCAAAATCAATTATTATAAACATAACATTGTAAAATAATATCAAATATCAAATAATATCAACATTAATTTCAAACAAATTATATTCAAGCAAAATAATTTAAATTTGATAAATTTTAATCAAATTCACTCATCAAATATCAAATACAGGATCAATTATAACCGTTAACATTCTCTCTGATGCGGTCTTTCTGCTTGTAGATGGTCATGTTACATGAAGCTGAGCCGAGTCACTTTACATCAAGCTTAAAACAGCCAATCCACTCTTACAATATGTGAGGCGCTCCACCGAAAGTAGTTCACTTGCTTGTGATTGAGCAAAACGCGGGTTATACGGATTTCCAGTCTTACAAGTGAGCAAGGGCGCCGTTGAATACTTGTTTAGTACTCAGCCTGCACTGATGTGAATCACCAGCAGAGCGGAGAGTTCTTTCTTTTCTGGATTCGGGTTTTCATTCATTTCACAACTCTCTTTGCTTAACTGAGTATGCATGGTAGATTGCGCCGATCTGAGCAGATAGTTAATTCAGTCTTGGGAAAACCGGAAATTCCGGCATATGCTGGAAAACTTGCACCCATGCTAGTAGTCTTACGCTTCTGACCAACCATATTTGCTTGGGCTTACAAAAGTCCACAAAACAGTGTAAACACAAAGATCACAGAGACGATGTCTTAACACAAGGGTAACATGCACTACTGAACTGTGAAGAAGGAGGGGCACGTCTGTCGTTTGTAAATAATGGATGCAGCGTCATCGCGTCATTACGTCAGCGTACTACGTAGGTACGTCTCGTACTACAGAGAGCACGCTAAACTCAAAATTTGACTTTCTTTTGAAAAAATAAAAGAAGACCAAACGTAAAACGAGTGAACGTAAGTCGGGGAGCGTCCGTATACATTTCTTTTTTTTCTGATTTTTCTTTTCCGTCCGGTCATCACGCGATGTCTGGTGTTCTACGCCCAATCACCCATCAATCAGCCAGTGATGAAGAAAGTCATGTTGCGAGTGATTCTGTTCTTACTGTGTAACGTTCTGTTCAGTATCATGCAGGGTTTTTCATAAAGGTGACTGACCTACTGACTGATGATCTGATTTAGTTCACAAACCAGTCTTTTTGCTGCAGAATACCTGAGGCACTTGTGTGTTTATAGTTTCCAGTGTGTGTTGTGGGTTGATGGCCTGTGTGTTGGTTTATTTCTCATGTGAGTGCTGGAGAGATTGTTTTCCTAGCTCTAGGGCTTCTATACGACTATGTGGGCTTTTGCCAAGACTGTTTTTAGTAGCAGGACGCATGAGGGTTTTTTCTACTGACTCAATCACGGGGAGTCTGAAGCACAAGCAGGAACATTGGGGGCACAATATTTCACACACTGTTTTGTTCCAGCAATATCCTCTCAGGATACTAAGCAGTTCTTGAATGGGGTGAAGCATAACATTCAGATTTATTCAGATCAGGAGTTTCACAGATAACACTCTCGAGATCTGAGCAATGCTCCATAGCATACAAAGACTGAATTCTATAATTGTTTTATTATCCTTTCACAATATTTTCAACTTATTTTAACCCATCCTATATCAACAATGAACAGGTCTGCTCGTAGAAAAATACCAAGGATTATTTGATGGCTTTACACCAATCAGAAACAAGAAAATATTTTGACAAGTCTTTTAGCTGCTAGATAGGCCAATCAGATTGTGACGTTCTTGATTAGTTTGTCCTCAGGACTGTTAGTGAAAGTCATGAGCATGACTGATGGAAAAACAAGATGGCACCCTCTACGTGCTTTAAAACATAAAAAAACGCCCGAATACCGACTTGCTCTGTTCACAATATTTAATGCTGAACTTTCATGAGTTAAAGCAATCACGTTCAAGCTCTGGTGGGTTTTATCAGTGGTGGGTGGATACTAGTGTGTGAAGGGAAATGCACGGAGGTGTGTGCGTGTGTGCTGCAGACTGAAAGAAAACACACGGATGTGAAAAGGACTTTTATTTTTAATAACATCTGTGTTGACTTTTATGGAAGAGAACCGTTCGCCTCCCCTCCCACCCTTCCAGCTGTTCTCTCTGTAAACGTAATGAGAGGGTTTGGAGAAAGCGCTCGTCTGCTCTCTTTCAATATCATGGTTGTGATTATTTTTAATAGCTACACACAGTGCCTGTGTCCTGGAAAGATTGATGTCAGTCTTTGATTAGCAGATTTGGAAAGCGGAGATGGGAAACCAGGCCGAATCGAGGCCAGCGGCAAAATGAAAAACGGCAGGCTTAAACGACTACGCCATCCCCGTGTTGCCTTATCTATTGGTCATATAACACGCATTCAGTTTGGACAGCCTCCTGATCAGATCGGTGTGCTCGTACCCACAGATCTGTTGCTTTGGAAGCTGTTCTGTGAAAGAGGGGAAAGCTGAGTAGGTTCAGCAGCTTCCTGGAGCGAGTTACCTGAAGGCAATGTGTGGAAATTTGTTGTGCTGAGCAACAAGCGTTTGATTCCGCCTCTGATTTTTCTCCCGTGACGCAGGCCAAAGCAGCCTGCCTGCAGAAACACAGCTCTGAGTGGATGCTTAACCTGCAGTCAGGTATGCATGCACGAATCCCAGGCTGAAATACTCCCTGCTTACATAAGCCTCACAGCCGCCGTTTGCATTGCAAAGCAACAGTGCAGAATGTTATCTACGAACTCAATCAGGACACGGACACGCAGTTCATCATCAAGGATTGCTGCATCTCTCCATGAAAATGTATTTAAATGTAACATTGGCCCAGAGTATTTACACACACACACATACATACACACACACATACACACATGGGTATACATGTCTAGACATTTAATTCTAATCTTCTGAACTGTATTTTTCTTCCTAGCATGGTAAATTTTATCTTCAGTCCCAATTGCAAACTGTTTTATAGCCAGAGAGTCAGCGACACACCAAGTTATTATGGGGCCAGAGCGGCGCATCACATGATTCCTTGCGTGGAGTATCCCTTGTTAGCAGGCAATTGGAGCGTGAAAAAAATGGGCAGAGGGCCTACAAGCTCTGCTTCTGCCGGTGCCGAATCTCAATCTGGAATCTCCTCGTGTCACACAGCACTCGTTAGGCTGTGTGCTTTTCTCTTCCTAGCACTGCGTATGCACCGAGTGAAGGGACAGTGATGATTGCGCATTGGCTACGCCGGCTAGAAATATACACACAATTTCATTAGCACTCCATTCCACTTCTATTCTTGCTCTTCCAATATTGCACAATCTCTTGCACTTGCCGTCCCTGCCTTCTTTCCTGTTTTTCTCTCAGTGTGTCAGTTCCTTAGAAGCACATGCCCCTTCCCTACATTGCTAGGCAACAGGCCTTGTGGTGTGTGTGTGTGTGTGAGAGAGAGAGAGAGAGAGAGAGAGTGAGCAGCTCCCTCATGATGCTGTTCATTCCTGTTTATCTCGGAGTTGGTTGGATAACATTCTGCAGGAGGAAGAGATGCAGAGGTAGACTCCATCCAATGCAGCAGAGCTCTGCCGCAGGCTAGATTGCTGCCCCCACCCCCCACAACACACACACACACACACACACACACACACACACACACACAGAGCACTTAGCTGCCCACATGTTCGGAATTTCACGACATATCATTGACTCCACTCTTTCTGGTCTCTCATCGTATTAATTAAGGATATGAAGGTTTGGCGAATGTCTGCATCCACCACTCTTCCAGAGACACTTTCATTTACAGCCAACCCCTCCCCCCACAATTGAAGGCGAAGGGCCTCCCAGCTGTGCATGGTGGTGCTGGGGATTGAACTGCAGCTCTTCAGATCATTTTACCTTTCGCCTTAATCCCTGAGCCACCACTGCCCAGTTGCCACCATTTGGATTTCACAGCAGGAATAATAGTATAAACCCATCATGATACTATTTTCACTTCATGCACTTCAGTATAAACAATGTTTAAACACGTAATGAACAAACAAAATATTGGTGAATAATAAATGCTGTGGAATTCTTTTATGTCGCCTACATTGTGCCTTTACGTAAAAGAAAGGATGGAAATTTAATGGATTGAGTTGTTTGTCACCTGTTATAAAACCTCACTTCACATCATTTAATTCTTGTTTCCGTGTTTGTGTTTCACGTTAAATAAACCCATGATACAGTAATACAATCATACCGTACCTTGTGACTTAAACATGAGGAGTAGGCAGAGTTCTCTTGAAACCTGATTGGCTCACAGCACCAGAGAGCTACGGGACACATCACATACAGGGGTTCGTCCAAGAGTGTCTGTGCATGCTCAGACTAGCCATAATGCCTCTGTCCGTATCCCAACACGGCCTTGCTTCCACACTGTCCTGAAAGGGACAAGGAGCCTTGGTATTTACATTCATCCGCCCATGTGACCACTGAGGACCCACACAAACGCTCTCTCAAATGCCCGCTGACTTAGTACAGCTGCAGAGCCGGAGCGGTTTTCCACTAGAGACATGAGGGACAGGTGCAGCGAGTTGCCATGGAGTACAAGAGTGGAGTGGACATTCTGAAATGAATTTATCAAGGAAGAGGAGAGTAGACCCAGTCTGCAATTTCATCTCACTCACACTTGCTGTCGCTGGATTCAGCCCATATTAGTGCTACGCTCCATGTGTCTCCCCGTTTGTGTACACAGCCACAGAATGAGACATTCTGGAGTGAACTGAAGCGATGGCCTCTATCTGACCGTGGAAAGATGGGGAGAGGTGGAGAGGAAGAGCGATAAGGAAAACAGGGTTGTGAAAACACTTCTGTCCGCTTTCTTTCGTTTTCGTTTCCGTGACACATCTGGACATATTCATCCGTTCACTCTCATGGCAAGTGCAAGCGGAGCACCCTACCTAAGAGAGATTGGTATAGTGTCGATCCGATGGATTTTTCTGTCGAATGTCATGTCTGCTCGTTTGTAATGTGTGCACACGGAGACTCTCTGGTGATATTTCGTGTGCCACTACATCAATGTCGTAATGGGAATCAATGTCTCAGTGATGGTAGCCTACGCTATACTTAGTCTACGCTGTCTTCTCTTCCAGGCTGTTATTTGTTTCATGCAATAAAATAAAAATTTAAAAACCAAGTTCTCTGCGCTGTGTGCAGTCGGGATTCAAATCTTTATTTATTTTTTTCGCTGGCAAATTAAACTTTAACTGCCACGCAATGCAGTATTCATTTGAATATGAAGGCTTTTAATCCAATCAAATCGAGGAAACTCATGACGATTCTCGCACGAAGTAGAATGACATCTCGCTACTCAGTGGGAATAATGGGTTTCCATTAATGAAAAATTCTCAATGGCATATTACTTTAAGACAATGTCAAAACTTGGGGGAGGGGTCAGAACATGTTCTCGATGTCCTCATCAAATTAAATTTACATTAAAACCTGAAATCAGAACGAGCTCATTTTTCGGGGCTCTGCTGTATATTCGCTGGTCTGCAGAAAATGTGTATTTGGAGCTTTGTGCCGGGATGTGAGCCAGACTGGGAAAGGGCTTGAAGGTGACTGTATGCGAGGTGGACATTTCTCTCGATCGAGACTGCTGCCATTCTCAGGACAATTTCACTCCTCTACTTCTCCTGTCTTTTGGTTCTGGGGTCAGGGTTTTTTTATTATTATTATTATTATTATTATTATTATTATTATTATTATTTGTTTTTGTTTGTTTTTTCCTTAGTTGCCAGATTTTGTATTGTTCGGTGTTTGTTTGGTGTTCTCAAAGGAAACAGAGGGCAGCGCGGACTGCGTTGTATCGTTTTCCGGTCCAAATTTGTGTGGTCTGCATGTGTGTTAGCCAGAGGGACAAGCCGGCTTGGACAGCAGGATTAAATGCAGCTTTTTGTGTTTGGCCAGGCGAAGGCCTTTCTGCACCGTCAGCAGGCGGGAGGAAGCGCCCGAAGCTCAAACCTCACGCACATATTTTTCCATCTAAGGCCCCAGCAGCAAATGAACTCGCAGATTGAAATGAAATATAACATGCTGAACTTGAATGTGGAGTGAACCGTGATCAAGGCCAAGAGTTCATCTCCGCTACGAAACCTGTTCGTACAATCGATGGGAATTTC